>JAOWBW010000189.1:581090-967505 GCA_026119855.1 Campanula takesimana
AGGAAGAAGAGGAAATCTCAAATAATCATCATTTAAAAGAATGGAAGGTGAAGGCACAAATCTCCAATTCAACCATAGGAGGATAGGCTCTAGCAGTTAATTGTAGAAAGAATTGACTAGCAAGAGTGGGATCCCATGAGTACCTGATCGGCAATCTCACCATCACTTTGTCTGCACTGAAAGAATTAAGTGTTCAACTGCGGCTTCCATCTCATCCTTGGGAAAGATAGCAAAGGGTTAGGGCGGCCAGCCTTCAAGAATCTAGCTCGGCTTTGGCGGCGGCACGAGCATGGGCTCCAGCCCTTCTTTCCCTAGAGGTTTCAGTTTTGAACCACTTCAAATATTTTGCTAATCAGCAGCATTCTTTCGTTTCTTTGTCTTCGGTTTTAATGAATGAAACCGATGTCTGTGGAGATAGCTGAACTGGCGGCTGAGAGAGAGGTTGAGCTTGAGTAATAGCCCAGCGTTGAACTGAAGGAAGAGCAGTGGTGAACCGACACAGAAGTAGATGGCAAAACCGGAGTTGGAGCTAAGGTAAATCAGGAGATGAAGAGGGAGTATGCTCAGGTGAATCAAAGTCCAACTTTCTTTTAAGTGAAGGAAGGAGAGACCTCAACCATCATTGGGTCAATGCCTGCCTTCCTCATCTCAGCTCTTTCTCTTAGCTCTCTTGCAAAAGCTCCTTCAAGAGGTGAGTGATCTCTTTGGTAGTCAGCCTCACTGAAGTCAATAGCGCCTGGTGGCCTTGACTGCCAATGCTCTACATAATCACTTTTCTTCACCAACTTCCTCTTCTTCTTTGGCGGTTGAACCTCAAGAACTTCAAATCTTGCTCAGGTTCACCAAGTGCCTCAGACATATCAGTCTGCTCAGGCAATGCTGCAGCCTCAAACTCATTGGTTTGCTCAGCTGAACCACAATGGTAGATACAGCGGTTTGTTCAACTAGAACCGCATCCTCAGACACTTCGGTCTGCTCAGGATCGGTTTGAGAGGAAGGTTTAAGGTTTGGGAAGGCTTTGAAAATTTCAGCCAACTGTTCTTCAGAGAATTGAACAGATGGCGGTTTAGAAGTGGAAGTTTAGAAGACGTTTGGATAAGGGTTTGGAAGGCGGTTTGGATAGGTTTGCTTTTGTAATACCGAAGGGATTTGAGCAGTTCCTTTCTTTTCCTTGGAGCGGCGGTTTCCCTTGGGACGACCGCAGGTATAGACGAGGCTGCAGGCTCCCCCTCAACCGCAGGCTCCTCCCTCATCACCTGTACCGCGGTTTGAGCTAAATGACTTAACCCCAGTCGGTTTAGAGTGGCAGTTTGACCTTCATTTCTTAGCAGCGTAGCATGGGCCTGATCAGCAATGGCACCAGCATACGGTTTCCCTGATTTGTTGAGCCGAGCTTCAGGAAATGGCCACGTTCGGCTTCAGGAAGAGGGTCCTCATTCCAAACAGTTTGAGCAAACCGCCATCCAAAGGTTGTTCTGAGGGTATCAAGTCTTGACAGTCCAAAGATAGATTTTTCACTAGGATCCAACCAATAGTCCTTGTGTTCAGTAGAGAACTTGAAAATGGCAGTATCTTGATGCAAGAACTTTGTCAGCAACCTGCAATGAGTTCTGACCTTGGATTTTCCAGCGGCTTTAGCAGCATGGAGGCGGTTTAGAGCATTTATAATCTCCTTCATCACAACCTTGGGCCAGTGCAGTTTCTTCCCTTTAAGAATGGCCACACAGTAAGCATACTGTTCACTTTTAAAGTTGTTGTGGTTTCCATTCTTGCACATAACTCCAGAATCTACCAGTTCACAAAGATGAGCCATCACCTCTCCAAAGTCCTTTTTGGAGGAATTCTTGGTGGAGAAAGAGTTAACTCCAATCAGCTCCATTGTAGTATTGCTTAGAAGTTCCGGTTTTATCCCATAACTCCAGAGTTCTCAAGACCAGCTAGAACTGCAATCTTGGAAGCGGTTTAGGATCACTTCTTTGCCACAGACGGTGGACTTGATAGCATCTTCAAATTTAATTTCACCGGATTCCAGATCCCTTATCGGTTCTCCTCTACATCTAGTAATTCAGCCTTCGTGGAGATCCCATTCTCAAAGAATTCGGCGCAGATAATAGTAACAAACTGCGGTCATCCATAAGAAACAGAGGTAGCAGTTTAGCATCATTCAACAGTTTGAGGAGCTTCCTTCCAACTGCATCTTGTTAAGTTCATTCTCAAGAATCCTAGAACCGGGAACAAAGTTTGAGGGATCCTGAAAGACATTCTTAGTTAGAAATAATTTAAAGAATGATAGTTTGAATCCTTAAGCAAACCGCGGTTTGATTAAGTACTACAAACTATAACAAGGAATCCTAACAATGAAAACAGGCGGTTCAAGGAGAGTAAGGGTAAAAATGTAAAAACAAAGAATGAAGGAATAGTGAAGGCAAAATGGATCAAAGAGGAAAATTTTGAAAAAGAGTTTGAATGCATGAAGAACACGAAGAACAGAGTATGAATATGCAAAACAAAATCTTAACCAAATATGGAAAAATTATATCAAAATGATCACAGAGAGTAGATTCTAACAAGTTCTAAATAAACTAAGACAAATAACAACACATGAACCCAGAATCTGCAAAATTTCGCAAGAACACCAAATAACCCCAAAATTGATTTTGCTCAAAATTGAACACAAATCTTAAAACAAAGTAATCAATCAGTGTATATAAGTAAATGCGAACACAAACCAACCAAGAAATTGAAGAAAAAGCATAAATGATCAAGGAAGATGAACAAGCTTTTAAGCTTCAACAATGGCGGATAAGTGAGATATACTGAGTTAGGGTTCAGAATTTCATACCATATCAGGCTTCGATGGTTTGGATGATGTAGAAGAAGAAGCAAGATCAATTGATTTCTTTGGTGCCATAGAAAATTTTGTTTAAGTAAGAAAATTTAGTGAGAACAGAGAGAGAGAAGGATGAATGCGTACAGAGGAGAGAGAGGGGTTTTTGCTAAAAGAGTAAGAAGTAAAAAGATAAATTGAAAAATGGTTTGTCTTTTATACTCAATTAACCACCTCGGGTAGTGGAGCGGGCATGACGGCTAAGGAAACTCAACCGTCAGTGTACCTGTCGATTCACATTTAATGCGGCAGAGATAATTGCAAAAAGGTCCTTAATGAATGAAGTGACATAAAGTAGGGACTAAAATGCAATTTCATACCTGAGCAGTTTTGCGTAAACCGACTTACCTTTTCCTTATTATCGGTTTTGGTGAAACCGATATCTTTCAGATCTATATTCGGTTTCAGTAGAGAAAACCGAAACCTTGCTTTGACAATTCGGTTTGGATAAAACTGAAATTGTTCTACTTGACTCTTCGGTTTGAGTGGAATCTTTAGCCGAACCATCTTGTTGCGGTTTTGTCTATTGAACCGCAAACTATTTGCATTTTCTTAATAGAGCCAAAATACTTGACAAATATTATTAGAACAAGAATAAATAGGCATGAATTATATTAAGTAAGTTCCAGCATACCCATTTCTCCTCGTAGATGAAAGAACCTAGAATTTTCGAGCGGTTTGGTGAGAATATCTGCAATTTGATCGTCGGTTCCCACCTTTGCTAGGAAAATGTTCTTCTTTCAACATGATCTTTGAGGAAATGATATCTTATGTCAATGTGCTTGGTTTTTGAGTGTTGTACTGGATTGTTGGAGATTGATATAGCTGCAGTACTATCACAGTAGATAGGGCAGTTTTTCTCAAATACTTCATAGTCTTCCAACTGCTGTTTCATCCAGAGAATTTGAGAGCAACAGCTTCCAGCCGCAATGTATTCAGCTTCAGCGGTTGAGACTGAAACCGATGCTTGTTTCTTGCTGGACCATGATACAAGCCGGGTTCCAAGGAACTGACAAGTACCACTTGTGCTCTTTCTGCTTATCTTACATGCTGCAAAGTCAGCATCTGAATAACCTAATAGATCAAATGAAGATTATTTGGAGTACCAAAGTCCAAGGTTAACAGATCCACATAAATATCTAATAATTCTTTTAACAGCAATAAGATGAGATTCTCTAGGGTCAGCTTGAATCTAGCACAAACACAAACACTGAACATGATATCTGGCCTACTAGCAGTTAAGTAAAGTAAAGAACCAATCATACCTCGGTAGAGAGTCTGATCAACTTTCTTACCTCGTTCATCTTGATCCAAACTGCAGGCCTTTTGCATTGGGGTATCAACTGGCTTAGCGGTTTCAAGCCCAAATTTCTTGATCAAATCTTTGGTATATTTGGCTTGGTTGATAAAAATCCCATCATGACATTGCTTGATTTGGAGTCCAAGAAAGAATGTCAACTCTCCCATCATACTCATCTCAAATTTACCTTTCATAAGCTTCTCAAACTTAACACACATAGTCTCATTAGTAGAACCGAAAATAATATCATCAACATATATTTGAACTAATAATGAATGACCTTTGTGTTTAGCAATAAATAGGGTTGTATCAATTTTACCTCTAGAGAAGCCTTGTTCAATAAGAAATTTAGATAGAGTGTCATACCATGCTCTTGGAGCTTGTTTGAGTCCATACAAGGCCTTCTTGAGCTTGAAGACATGATTGGGATATTTGTTGTCTTCAAATCCTGGCGGTTGAGCTACATAAACTTCTTCTTGTAGTTCACCATTCAGAAATGCACTCTTCACATCCATTTGATATAACTTGAATTTCTTGAAGGAGGCATAGGCCAGGAACAATCTAATGGCTTCAAGTCTGGCTACAGGTGCAAAGGTTTCATCATAATCAATCCCTTCTTCTTTCCTATAACCTTGAGCAACCAACCTTGCTTTGTTTCTTGTAATGGTACCATTTTCATCCATCTTATTTCTGTATACCCATTTTGTTCCAATTACAGTGTGATCTCTGGGCCTTGGAACTAGAGTCCAAACTCTGCATCTTTCAAACTGATTAAGCTCTTCTTGCATTGCAGCTACCCAACTTGGATCACTTAGAGCTTCATCTACCTTCTTCGGTTCCATCTGAGATATCAGTGCGGTTGAGAACAAACTGTGGTTATCTCTATGTGTTAAGCTTCCTCTTGTTTGAATACCAGAACTGATAGGACCTATAACATTAGTTGTTGGATGGTCTCTATGCTCATTGATTTCTGGAGGGAGGTCATCATGAACCACTATTTCTTGAAGATTTTCCAGAGGAGGCTCTTCTTGATATTCATTGAAATCTTCATTGAAGGTGATGTTGGGAACTGGATCAACGGTTTGAATGGGATCAGAAGAATGCGGTTCTACAGCAAACCTTCGGTTTGATTTGGAGCGGCTGGAGAACCTGATGGTGCGGTTTGAGTAGGTTGGTCATTTGCGGTTGCACGATTAAGGTAAGATGTACCTGTCTCAAAACCACTGAAATCATCAGCAACATTTGGAGCCATATGTGGCTCAAGAAGATTATGTTCATCAAATGTAACATGGACTGACTCTACAATTTTTAAAGATGTCTTATTGAAACAACGAAAAGCTTTGGAGTGTTTTGAGTAACCAACAAAAATACCTTCATCGGCCTTAGCATCAAATTTACCTCGATACTCTTTGCCATTGTACAAGATGTAGCACTTGCATCCAAATATCTTGAAGAAGGCAATGTTGGGTGATCTGCCTCTCCACAATTCATAAGGAGTCTTATTGTGAACTTTGATGATTAGGGAGCGGTTCTGGGTGAAACATGCGGTATTGATGGCTTCGGCCCAGAAGTATTTGGGAAGCTTTGCTTCTGCAATCATTGTCTTCCCGGCTTCAATCAAAGTCCTGTTCTTTCTTTCTACAACTCCATTCTGTTGTGGAACCCCAGCGGCAGAGAAGTTATGATCAATTCCATGATCATCACAATATTGAGCAACACCATTGTTTGTAAATTCGGTTCCATTATCTGAACGCACGGCAACAATGTCATCCAATTTTTGAGTTTGGAGCTGTCTAAAGAGAGCGGTTACGATGCCATAAGTATCATCTTTAGAGGCCATCATTTCCACCCATGTATATCTTGAATAATCATCAACCACCACAAGTGTATAGCGGTTTCCTCCAATACTGGCGGTTGGGACAGGTCCAAATAAATCCATGTGCAGCAATTGCAAACAGCGGTTCGTTGAAGGTGCGGTTTTACTAGGAAATGACTGTTTGGGCTGCTTTCCAAGCTGGCATGCTTTGCACTTTTCATCATGATGGTCAGCCACTTTGGGTAGTCCTTTTACTAGACCATCCCTGTGCAGTTTTGCTAGATACTTGAAGTTCAAGTGGCTGAGCCGCTTATGCCATAACCAGCTGCTTTCACTTATGTTTTTGGCTACAAAACAGAGGTCAGCAATAGAAACAATATTACTCAAATCTATCATATAAACATCACCTGTTCTGTTGCCAGTCAGTAGAGTGACTTCAGAGGAAGCATCTTTGATGTAACAGTTAGTTGATGTGAAGATGCAGTTCATTCCTTTGTCACAAAACTGAGATATGGAGAGAAGGTTGTGCTTGAGTCCTTCTACTAATGACACATTTTCAATAGTCACCTTTCCTCGTTTGATTGCTCCATATCCTACTGTTTCTCCTTTCTTGTTGTTACCAAACACTACTGGGGGACCTTTCATTTGGATGAAACTGCAGAGTAGTTCGGAATCTCCAGTCATGTGTCGTGAGCATCCACTATCCAAATACCAGAGATCCTTCTTCTTCTTCGCGGTTCCAGCCATAAAACATGAAATCTGAAAAATAAACATGAAAGGTTTTGGTCCCCCTTATTCCTTGGGTCCTAGGGTTAGCAGCTTTTTGGGACCCACACTTGTTTGACCTTAGGATTTTTACGTCCCTTGGCATTGGGTGTGAATCTTAAAAGACAATGACCAGCACTATGACCAAAATCAGCACAAATAGCACAATGAATAAATCCAGGTTTTGGTTGCGGTTTTACAAACCCTTTACTGACCTTCGGTTTCTCATGTTTTACTGACGGTTTTGGCTTTAACAAAGATTACCTTCTTGAGCTCAACCTTCCTCTTAGGTGCGGCTTTAGGGAAAATGATAGGAATTTCCTTAAACCAACTAGGAGCGGTTTCATCACTCAATACTTCCTTGGTTGCCTCAGCCGCTATGGATTTCTCTTTCCACTTTGAATCTCTCCCAGTCTGGTTTTTAGGGTACTCAAAGAAATAATTTTGCCTTTTAATTTCTTGTTTTGAGCCCTTTTTACCAGCATGATTAACCTTAGGAATTTCTTTGGTTTGTTCAGTAGGTTTCACACCACCTTCGGCACAGAGACAAGGACACTTACACCCATCATCGGTTTTAAACCCCAATCCACTTTTATCCGAAGTAGGAATTTGTGAATTTAGGATTTGTTCCACAGTGACACCAGACTTGGTCCATATATCGGTCACTTTTTGGAGGTCATCCCTTTGTACGGTAAGATCATGGATTTGGGTGAGAAGTACCTCGGTTCTGTCCTTCAGATAGCGGTTTTCATCCACAATAGTAGATACCCCAGCAATTTGGAGCTTGAGATTTTCAATTTCCTCCTTGTGGGATTTACATACACGTTGGGATTCTTCAAGTTCCGCAGCCATTAGTTTATATGCCTTTTTAAGTACAGTGTGTTGTTGACATATAATGTTTGCACGTTCTAGTACCTGATCATCATGACTTTGGTCTGCTTGAACCTCGGGAGTGTAGTTTGGTGTTGTAGGAGCTCTGTTTGATCTAGCCTCAGGAGTCTTAGGTGAAACTGACTTCATTTGTTGTTTTGGCAGTGGAAGGCTTTCGTCAATTTCAATTCTTTCTTCAAATCCCATGAGACAGAGATTAGCAGTTTCTTCATCATCACTTTCATCTGAGTCTGAACCCATCCATGTCAGCGGTTGATCTCCTTGGTCAGCTACCATTCCTCTTCTTTTCACGAACTTCTTGTTGAATGGTTTCTTTGCTGGCGCGGATTCATAGCGCGGTTTAGGACAACTTGACGCAAAGTGACCTGGTTGTCTGCAGTTATAACAAACCAAGTCTTCCCTTGTCTTGGGATCTGCAGTTTTGTTGAATCTGGTTGGAGGGACAAACTTTGCTGGGCCTTTGGATGGAAATTGAGATCTATTATTTTTCCTGAACTTGGTGTATCTCTTCACATACAAAGCAAATTCTTCATCATCCATTTCATCAAAATCAACTTGAGTAGAACTTAAGGATTGTGATCCTACACTCTGAGCATAAGAACTTTGAGGAGGAGTGTAGGATTGATGAGACTGCTGATAAGATTGATAAGATTGAGGATATGGTTGATGTGATTGAGGATAGGATTGTTGAGACTGCTGGTAATATTCAGAAGGTGCGGTTTGAGGATTATATCTAGGAACATTTTGGTCAGGAGGAGCGGTTTGCAAGTGGAGGTGAGGAGCGGTTTGATGATGGTCTGGATTGTAGACAGGAGATGAGGTATTGTTGAATGCAGCTAGAGAGAGGGTCTTAAATCTGCTTTCGGTTTCATGGACCTCTTCAAGCTTAAATTCAAAAACCTTCAGCATGGCATACAAGTGTCGAAGATCAAGAGCTTCCAAGTCCTTGTTGTCTTCAATGTTAGTAGTTTTGATCAGCCATTTGCTACCAAGTGCTTGCATGAATCTCATGTTCAAATCTGTATTAGAATAGACATGTCCAAGAGAAAAACAAACGTTAACAATATCAATAAACCTCTCATAGCATTGTCTAAGAGATTCCTTAGGATCTTTAACAAAATAGTCAAAGAGTCTTCTCTGTTGATAGAGGCGGTTCTTCTTGGTATCTGAATCTCCTTCCAGAAAATCAACTATAGCATCCCAGGTAGCCTTTGCGGTTTTGCAGTGAAGCACCTTAGAATGAGTCCTCAGGTCAATAGCTGACACTAGCATGGACATAGCTCTTCCATCAAAATCCACATTGATGCGGTCTGCATCAGTCCATTCACTTTCTAATTTCTTAACTTCAGCTTCTTCTCCTGCGGTTCCTGCACGTGGATTAGCTTTCATAGGGACATATGGTCCATCAGTAACCGCGGTCCACAGTCTACGATCACATGAAATCATGTGTTTCATCATCCTATCTTTCCAAAAAATAAAACTATCTTCATCCAGAATCGGTAAGTGATTCGAATTGGATGTTTGCATCATATGGGTGTTTGTGTTTGCCATTGGATCAGCACCCAAGCGGTTAAGCTTGTAAAAACAAGTTTGGTGGATAGGCTCTGATACCACTTGTTGGTCCCAGAGGGCAACAAGGGTATAGAACCGCTAGAGGGGGGGGTGAATAGCGGTCCGAAACTTTTTCGAAATACCCTTAAAATCAACCGAGTACTTATCAGTTTGGCCAACTGCGGTTCAAGGCACAAGAACCGAACTGATAAAATGCACAGCGGAGTTTGCGGTTTGGCCAAATAGGTTAGTTAAAGAGTTTGGAAGTTTGACTCGGGTTGAGAAAACACTATGATGCAACAGAATAGTTAAACTTAAAGTTTAAAGGAAAACACAATTCATCTTTCAAGTCATTTCGTATATGGAAACAAGTTCAAGACCACAAACAAGAAAGATAAATATCAAGACAGAAAATAAAGATCAAACACACAAATTGAAGAGGTTCGTTCTTAAATGAACTACGTCCTCTACCTAGATGGTTAGTCTAGGATTTTCTAATAGCTATAAGACTTGTATTAATTTAGAGGAGGTTTTACAAGATAAATCTAAACTCTAAACAATGAGTCTAACCTAAGCTATAATAACAACCGGTGTTTTCGAAGTATATAATCTATATGATCATATAAATCGGGTGTGTGTGTGAAAAGAAATCAAATGCTCTAAGTATCTAAATGATGGTGGAGCAAATAGAATTCTTTCTGTGTAAAGGCTAAGTATGAATGGTTGTTAGGCTTGAAGCTTTGATGAAGAACTGGGTTTGCAATGGAGATGGTTGAAGATATGAATATCTGGGTTTAACTCTTCAAAGCAAACTTGAATACTTGGGAATGAATCTCTTGAAGCTCAGCAACCTTCATTGTTGAATAATGAAGGCTATTTATAGGCAGAGCACCCTTGTGACCGTTGGGTAAAGATTTGAATCAAATCTGAAGGGTACAGTGCTGTCGAAATCCCATTGGTTGAGCTGTCATTTTCGTCCTTGGTTTTGTCTTGTAGTCCTAGGTAGTTGTTGCACCACTACCTGACAATTGTCCTTTGTTGCAGAAAGGACTAACGGTAAACAATTTAAACTGATGGACAAACCGACATTCCTTGCAGAAACTCCAAGTTAACTTAGAGTTATTTTGACATGACATAACAACATCCTTATACTGTCAATAAGGGAATGTTTGTCTAAGGAATAAATGACATCTCTTTAATTCTTCAATAACTGCTCTGCGGTTTCACCAAGCATAGGGCGGTTTGAAGAATGGTCTTGATGTGCGGTTTCATCAAACATGCAAACTGCGGTTTGATGAGAATTGAAGAGCTCCATGCTGGCATTCTTAAAATGATGGCTTGAAGCACTAAACCGCTAATGATACAACCGAACAATACTCAGCCTTGAAAACAAAAAATCTAGAAATGGACTTATCTAAAAATTGAAGTAGAACTTCATTACATGCGGTCCTAAAGTCCATAAAAAGACACGTGGAATGGATCAATCAAATTAAGGTGGGTGCACTAACAATGAATCCTAACAGTTACTTTCTCGGGATTGCGGTTTCTAGTCAGAATGGGAACCTTTTTCTTTCTCAACGAAAGTATGCCACTGAGATTGTGGAACGAGCTGGGATGTCGTCATGTAAACCGTCTCTTACACCGGTTGACACCAAACCCAAGATTGGAGTCTCTTCAGCTGATCCTCTATTCTCGGACCCTTCTCTTTATCGTAGTTTGGCTGGTGCTCTGCAGTACCTCACGTTCACTCGGCCTGACATTCAGTACGCCATCCAGCAGGTTTGTTTATTTATGCATGCACCACATGATGCGCATATGCAGGATTTGAAGCGCATCATACGGTACATTCACGGCACACTTGAATATGGACTTTATCTCTACTCATCAACCATCTCCTCTCTCGTCTTCTACACAGATGCAGATTGGGCAGGTTGTCCGGATACGAGGCGGTCTACTTCGGGATATTGTGTATTTCTTAGGGACAACCTGATTTCTTGGTCGGCCAAACGCCAGGCAGTGTTGTCTCGGTCTAGCGCTGAGGCTGAATATCGTGGGGTTGCCAATGTGGTTTCGGAGTCTTGTTGGCTCCATAATTTATTGCTTGAACTCAAGTGTTCGATCCATCGAGCTACTCTTGTGTATTGCGATAATGTTAGTGCGGTTTATCTATCGACTAATCATGTTCAACATCAACGCACTAAACACATTGAGATGGACATCCACTTTGTTCGTGACAAGGTCGCCAAAGGTGAGGTCCGCGTTTTTCATGTTCCGTCTCGACATCAGATTGCCGACATTTTCACTAAAGGGCTACCTTTGATATTATTTGATGATTTTCGGGACACTCTGAATGTTCGTTCCCCTACCGTTTCGACTGTGGGGAAATTAGAATATCCCACAGTATTAGGGATATCTCTTTGTAAATATTGTGTTAATATTCTAGTACATTACTTAGCTATTGTATAGGGTTTAGTTTCCTTAAATAAGTATAGATCCTAGACTTATGGCACAAGTAAATATCTTTTGTATTTTGTATTTATACCCATTGGAGATAATGAGAATGGCACGGATTCTATTCTTTCAATAACTTTGTCCCTAAATGTTTTTTTTTTTTTGAAAAAAATTTCACCGGTCTCTTTATACGTGCAAAACTAAATGTTTGGAAATGAGATTACAAGATTATATATGAATCTTTGCCACCAAAGTGTACGAAAAGTTAGCATTTTCATATGTCCCTTAAAATAAAATTTGGAAACTCATTTAGGGACAGATGTAGTACATACTAACATCCCACATCGGTGGGAATGTGAAATAGAAGTGGTATTTAAAATAGCAAAAGTTACCAATGAATAATACTCTCTCCGTCCCAGCTTACTTGATACTTATTTTTATTTTAGTCCTTCACAGCTCTCTTGACACTTCCCAAAATAGCCTTTTTTTTTTAATTTTATATTCACTTTACCCCACCACTAATTCTCTCTTTTCATATTCCACCACTTTTATTCTACAACACTACTATTTACCCCACTTATTATCTATTTTCGTTTAATACCACACGTTTTCTTTATGTTATTCTTTTTCCTTACTTATTGTGCCTACCTCTTAAGTGTCAGGTGAGATGGGGTGAGGGAGCACTACGTTTAAAAAGGATTTTTGACGCGCGGGTCGTTACAATGGATTTTAAGGAAATTTATTTGACTTTACTAATATAATAATAGTAGTAAATACAAAAACTTTATACGTGGGTTCTCTAGAAAATTTATGTACACAAATGAGTTATAGAATTACAAAATATAAAAATCGATAAATTATTTTAAATCACCTTCACTAGAGAGGAAATAAGTTTGCCCACATATAGGAATATAGGAGGGCAAACCATTTACTTTCTCAACAAAGATTTGTTTCACATGTTAGACCGTCTCACACAAATTTTTGTCAAAAAGAAAATATGATGAGCAATGCTAGGGGCACAAAATAAGGTCACATAATCTTGTTGTATTTGTATGGTAAGTACCGAAATTTTAATTACTCGTATCATAACTTCATGGGATGACTGGGATCAAACCCAACAGAGTACGTAGAAATAGTTCGGGCTTCTAGTTATCTTTAATCATAAGATGGATGGCAAATTTGGAATCTAGGGGAATTAAATACCTCAATTAAATTAATTTGTCTGACAAAAATAGCATAAATGTTCAATTTAGTAGAGCTAGAGGGAGTCTGTAATGTTGCTCATTAATTAAAAAGCTATACAAAACGTCTCAATTTTCTCTTATAATATACTTCTTTCGTTCCAACAGCACAAGTGAAACTAATATCCTTTTCAATTCATTCCACCATAAATAAAACTGCCTAAAATGAAAATATTTTAATATATTTATATTTTAACAAACCTACCATATAACCTCAGTTATTCTCTATCTTCATTTTTCACCACTCACTTTATTCAACCAACACTATTATGACTAAAACTTCCGTGCGGATGGTGATACCCGTCTCATCCATGAGACGGGTCGGTTTTTGACCCACCCGCCCGACCCACTGAACCGGCTCCAGGACCCAGGGGTCGACCCTGCCACATGGCAGCCTCTCATAGGCCCAAAAAAAAAAATTTATTTTTTCTTTTGCTTTTTTTTTTTTTTTTTTTTTTTTTTGGGTTTTTTCCGGTTTGTCAAAAGTAATAGTTACTATAACTTAATGTAATGACTGTATTCATATAAAGTAACAGTTTGTATACATAAAAGTAATACATATATAAAGAAAAGTAACAGTGTTTTTTTCTATCGTTTGCCAAAAGTAATACTTATTACAACTAAAATGTAACGAACGTGTTACTTATATGTAATAATGTTTATACATAATTGTAACACATATGTATAGAAAAAGTAATAATTCAACCATTTACATTTTTAGAACTAAAAACACTTGATTAGTGTTACATGTAAAAGTATTACATTATCTATAGAAATATGTTATAATTTCTTTTATTAAAGTGTTACATTTACTTGTACAAACAATTACATTCATATATGAGTTGTTACTTTTCAAATGTTACTTTCTTTCAAAAAATTAAATCAAAATACACAATATTTTACATTTTTTCAAAAGCATTATTACATTTCAGTATAAATGATAATTACATTTAGATATTGTTTGGGTTACATGTAATTATAGTTAGTATTACATTTGAAAAAATGGGTAAAACTTGCTTTTGTTTTTGTAAAACAGGTGTTACGTTTACTTATGAACAATGTTACTACTTTATATGTATGCAGTCATTACATTAAGTTATGGTAACTATTACTTTTGGTGAACGGCAGAAAAGCCGAAAAATAATATAAAAACTCAAAAAAAAAAACCAAAAAAAAAAGGACCCCTGGGAGGCTGCCATGTGGCGGGTCATGCCCCATGGGTCATGGGTCGACCCGTCTCATGCATGAGACGGATCCCCTTGTTCTCATGGGAGACCACATCCACTATTATTTATCTCACTCATTCTTTCTACCACACATATATTTATTTATTTTTCTAAATTATTGTGCCCCACAAGTTATCTCACTTGTGGTGGGGCAGCTTGAGTTTATAACAGACTCGAACCCTTAACTTTTCTTCATTCAAGAAGATATAAACTTAATTAGAGTGTGTTTTGGAGAAAACTAGTTCCTTCATAAGTTATAAAAAGTTATGTTTTTAACCCTTAAACCCCAAACCTAAAACCCTAAACCATAAACCTCCCTAAACCTTAAACCCTATAAAAACAAGACTTTTTATAACTTAAGAAACTAGTTTCCCCCAAATTTTCTCTATAAACTTATGTCGCGAATTGTCAATCAAGAATTGATGTCTTTGTAGAAAAAAATAAAAACAAATGGTCTCGATGTTCTTAGCTCAATGTCGTTCCTAAACCTCCTTTCTTTTTCAGTGCAAAAACACTCGGTTTGAAACATTAACATTAACTAACTGAGGCAAAGAATTTTAGTTTCTGATGATATTCAGTGGAATAATACTAGAGGCACAAAAAAATCACAAAATCTTGCTTACAAAATCTAGGTGTAATGATTTTATAGGTGTTTTTTAAGTAGAGTGTGGCGGGTCCATTATCGATGCAACCAATAAAATATCGTCACCTCATTTTGTGAGCAAGATTTTGTGAGTTTCTTTTGTGCCCCTATCATTGCTCTATTCAGTATTAGCATCCAGTAAACCTTCGGCAAAGAAATTTAATTCTGATGGTATCCGGTATTAGCTTTCATAGCTGAGGTAGCGAGTTCGAATCATGTTAAAGATATGTGGTAGTCTATTTATAGATCATTGGATGTAGCCTAAAGGCAATTTATCTATCATTAATAATAGAAACATTAACTGCGTAACTTTTTGCCAAACTTATCATTTTCTTTCTATAATTAAATTTATTCAAATATTTTACAATACAATAATAATTTTACATTCCAAAATAAATATTTATTTCTAATTTAAATTCTCTTTTTTAAGAAGTCAGTTTTTGTAAACTCTGTTACCAAAAATGTATAAAAATATTTGTTATCCATGCAAGTATTTAATTTGATAGTGAAAAAATAGTCAATTTTTTTTTTTTGAAATCTTCTTGAAAATGATTATTCATATAGGATAGAGTGACCGATGAGCTTATAGTTCAATGGTATCCGGTAGAAGGATAGAGTCCTCTCTTTGCAGAGGTCTCAGGTTCATACAAACTTTCAAAAAAAAAAAAATATAGGATAGAGTGACTATCAATCCCACCGCCACAAAATCAATATCAAGAGAATATTTATTTATTTTTATAAAGCAAATTTAATTTATTTTTATAAATATTTATTTTGGAATTGATATTAATAAAATTGAACTAAGACAAAAGAATGCCTGATCCCGGGGGCCTACTTCCACCCACCACATGGGTTGACAAGCAGCTTTTATATATGAAACCATAAAATAAAATATAAATACAGTAGCAGTTATTTTTATGAGACCCCATTAAATTCACACTGTATTAAAATTGAATTAAAATAAAGAAATACAAATGTAAACAAAAGCTCTCAATGCAATGCAATGCAATGCAATGGGGAGAATATAAAGTTGACTATAAAAAGACAATCTAATTCGCAAATTTATTGAATAAAAATAAAAACAAATTGAATAAGAAAAATAACGATAAATTAAGATATACCGATGAAGAATGATCATTTTCCAACCAAATTTCAATAAGGAGTCCAATCAAAATATAAATTGGATATGAGTGACATATTTTGCTCACATCAGAAACCATCCTCGTAGTTTTGTTAATCATTATAATCATTTTAAAATGACAAGAATACAAAACAAAAATAGGAAGAAAGAAGAGGAAAACAAAAACAAGAACACAATTGTTGTAATTTCACCAAATTGAGATTACAAAAATGTGTTGTGTTGGATGTGGAGTCAAAACTATAGAGTATAGAGAAAAGAGTCAAAATCGGGAACGGAGACGGAGCATAAATCAGCCACTGCACGACCGTGCACCAAATAGGGCACAACCGTGCCGCAGAAGGCCAAATTGCAGGGATTTTTTTTTTTAATTTGGTACCACACAAGGGAATTTCCTTCATAATAATTAAGTGAAAATCTCGTGAAAAAACTTGTTTTACACTCGTGTTAGTGTAAAACATGTTTTCATCTCTTGAAACTTATTTTGCATTAAGAGATGAAAACATGTTTTACATTAACATGAGTGTAAAACAGATTTTTCATAAGACTAGCTCATTGATTAATCGCCTGGTCTATTAAATAGATCCCTTATCTATAATAGAATCTCTATGAGAGCTTATTACATATCAGAAACTTGTACACGTCTCTCCTGAAATCGTTCGTAGACCTCCCGCTCCATCTGGTAAATTCTAATAGGAATTAAGTTTCCTTATACTTTTATACTCCTCCCGTCTCTGGTTGCATGTATGAAGTTGTAACTACCATCTTATATTATTATAGTGATATCCTGACTTTAGTGCCCCCAGATTTACGAACTGTATTATCAAATATTGATGTTATTTTTTATTCATATTATCGGTGTTGATTATTCTTCATGTTTGGACTGCTAGTATAATTTAAGCAGGTATGTGAGAACACCGCCCCTCCTCCCCCGAAAAAAGAAAAAATCCCCTACATGTTGAAGTTTGTTTATGGAAGAAGATAGAAGTTTTTGGATTGAGAGTGAGAGAAGCTAAGAGATAAATCGGACCAAAAAAAAACACAAAAAAAGTAATGTTGGTTGCAGTTAGGATAAAACCTTAGCGTGGTCACTAGGTTTTAACATTTTTTTATTTCGGAATCTTAAACCATAAGGGGTATTGAACCCAAGATTTTTACGACGGATAAACTTAAACACGCTCAATATCTAGCTTGGACAATGGCCCTTTGGCACTAGGTTTTAACTTTTATAAAAATTCGAATATTAATAAATTTCACAAGCTGATTCATATTGTGAAGTATAATAATAAAAATTCGAATATTAATAAAATTTAGATGAATGTCAATTGTCAGATTTGGCGAGGACGATGACAAGTAGAAGGCTGGCCGTGGCCGTCCAACAAGGCCTAAATGAAGGGGCACCACAAGTGCATGGACCCACCCACCCAACCCCAAATGTACAAAGAAATTAAATTGACACACACACACACACACATACTACTACACCTTAATGTCACATGCCTTTTGTATCTTTCCAAATCAAGAGAGGATTAGTGAAATTTTCCCGCCATTTTCATCTCAAAACATTCCAAACCCCAATCTGTTCATTACCATTTCATCATTCATTGACAAACATCACAACCTAGAAAATTTTCGCTTCGATTGGGACTTGAATTTATTGAAGAATTGTAACACTGCAGCGATTGGAATGTTATGTTAGGCCGCCTTGTCATTTTTATTTTTTTTTCCGAAAGCACCTTATCTTTTTTATAAGCGGTAGAGCCCTACTTAATACTCGCTCCGTCCCAAAATGATATTCGCATTTGACTAGCACCTTATCTTTTTTATAAGCGGTAGAGCCCTACTTAATATCATTTTTATTTTATTTTTCCAAACCCCAATCTGTTCATTACCTGATTATGTATAGTAGATTTTAGATTATAGCCCTACTTAATACTCTCTCCGTCCCAAAATGATATTCGCATTTGACTATTCAAACTTTTTAAAGATATGAACACATGCTTTGTTTTAAGCCTAAAATGTAGGAATGTGAAGAACTTTTTGGGACAATGAGAAATGACAAATGAGAAGATCATTTTGGGACGGAGGGAGTATTAGCCAAAATGGAGTACAAAATTTATTCAACTCCTTAATTTCTTCATATATATCCTTATTCATTAATAATCCGAACAACTAATTTCTCTGTTCGGGAAAATACCAACAAAGAGTAGGGGCTTGATCAACCGAAAAAATGTTGCAGGACTCATCTGAACTCGTAACCAAACACTGCTCTTCCATCTTCACCATCTGTTCTTGCTGATAACCTTTCGTTAAAACGGACCTCGAATCCAAAAACTGCGAGTAATTCAACGAGGAAAGATCGAATCTAGGAGAAGTGAAAGTTGGGGGTGAGATTAGTAATTGATCATGGATGAGATTAGTGTTATCCTCATTTAAAACTCCACTCGAATCGCTATCCGATGACCCATCTTTCAAGTCCATGAACCCATTTGTTGGGTCCAAATTCAAACTTTGATAGAGTTCATGGTTGGTCTTGGCCGGTTCGGGTTCAGGTTCAGGTTCACCACAGAGTTCAATTGAGTATGAAGAGTCCATCCCATTGTTATGTGACCCCCAAAACAGAGCTTTTTCCTTAGTATGAAATTCATTTGTCTCTGTTTTTTCAGACGACTCTGAAAACTTATCTTTCAGTTCTTTCAACTGCAAGAAAAAAATATTTCAAAAAAAGTTAAGGCCATATTTGCAAAGAACTCAGAAATAATTGCTCAAAGCTTTAAGAAGATACCCACTAACAAATCACAAAATCCTGTAAAACTCTGTTTTTCCTAATCAATAGTAAAATTAATTGTATGAAATTTAAAATTGTCACATTAAGATTAAAAATTTTCAATTTTGCAAATAAATCTGTCAAATTACTTTCTAACAAATATTACATGGTTTTGCTTAAAAAAAAACATGTTTTAGTGACAAAATGACAGTTTTAGTACTAAAACTGACAGACTTAAGAGTATAATAGACAATTTTTACTAAAACCCGTTTACGATATAAAACTACCATTTTTTACTATTAAAATTATCGTCGAATTCCAGATTTGATAAATTATAATCTGGCATTTTCCAAAGTAAAATTAACATTTTCAAAGTCGTATAAAAATCATTTCCATTATTGTTATTTAAAATTGTCAAATTAAGTATTACCTGTGCAGCTAAATTTTCTTTTTCTTGCTCCATTTTTTGAAAATTGAGCTTAAGAGTATCATAATTGTTCATGAGAATGTTGTAATCTCTCTCCAATTGCTTTGTTTTCCATCGAGCTCGTCGATTTTGAAACCAGATTGCAACTTGTCTTGGTTGGAGGCCTAAATCATGAGCCAATTTGATCTTTCTTTCTGGGTCAAGTTTATTATCCACTTCAAAAATCTTTTCCAGTGATTTTACTTGATGATTGCTTAGTCTTCTTTTCTTGTCACTGCTGCTTTGACCACTTTCTTCAATGCTGTCTTCTTCATCTAGACCGTCCAACATTGCCTGGAATTCCCTGCTGTATCCTCCATTCTCGTTTGCCTTCATCATTTCCCCTGTTTTAGACAACAAAAAACAGAGTAATTAACTCTATATATTACTCCCTCCGTCCCCGGACTAAGGTTCTTAGTTGACTCTACAAGGAGATTAAGAAAAAATAAATGTTATGAATGAAAAGTAAAGTAGGAGAAAGTAAAAGAGAGAAAGTGGGTGAAAAAAAATTGTTGCGAGAATGACAAGTGGGTCCCATTGTCCATTTAAGGTAATAAAACAACTAAAAACCTTAGTCTGGAACGAACCAAAAAGGAAGTAAGAACCATCTGAGACGGAGGGAGTAGCAAGAAAAGCTGGGTTTTTTTTTTTTTACAGACAGTGGAAAGATCAAAACGTGTGGGTGAACTGCGTTCTTAATTGGGTTTATGGAGCTGGGAAATTGATCATCATTCAATTTAGAAACACCAACTGAAATTTCTTTAATTCTCTTGATTTTCCTAGCAAGCCAAACATAGATTGTAGAAAGACAGAGTGTTTTCAGTGGGGAAACGTAAAAAAGTTGAGAAAAAGGTTCAAATTTATACCCAAAAAAAAAAAAAAAAAAAAAAAATTATCTGTAGTGAGTTCAAAGAGAGAGATTGTGAAAAAAAAATATGAGAATTTTGGGTTTATGAATTAATTTACCTTGAGAAGGATAGAGCAAAGCGTTGAAAGAATCATTGCAACTGAAGCGCTTCATAATTGTAATGGAAGAGGGGCCACAATCTTCAGCAAAATCTCAACTTTCAATAAATTGGAGAGAGAGAGAGAGAGAGAAAGGGGCAAGAATGGCGCAGAAGAATTATGAAAATGGAAGAGATGAAAGCTAAAACGGGTAAAGGGTTTAGAGAGAGTTGGTTGAATTTCTTGGACAACACTTAAATAGTGATATCATCTCTGAAATGAAGATATCATACATGCTGGAGTGAGGGAGACTGTAAAATTAACTCACTACTAGCCCTAGGTGCCTTTTATTTCATTTTGGTCGTGCTTGCAAAAGATGGCTGCAAAATGAAAGATACAAGATGTGGTGACCATATTTCATTGCCTACATCGATAGTGGACCGACCCGACACACTCTAATTAAAAACACCAATACAATTATGACACCTAATTTTGTAGACAAATTCTCGCGTGCCGCGGATGCACGGCGTGCGGCAAGGCTGGTTCGCTCCGCTACTTTGCGGGCCTGCCTGTTCCGCTACAGCCGACGGCCAGATCTACCCCTCCCTCTTCGAGATCGCTGCCACGTGTCCACTTTTTTTAAAAAAAAAAAAACCCAATAACTTTAAAATGCTATATCTTGATTTTAATACAAGAGACAACCTCCATTTTGTAACTTTATTATTTCCCTTTTATTTTCTCTGCTGAAATCGGTTTTTGAATTTAATACGGATCATTAAATTATTCGTTAAGGTTATATTTGTCTTTTTGACCTCCCATACGCTCCACATACATGGATTACTCATTGATGAGAGATGAGATGTGGACTGTCGATGGAGTTGAGATCTTCTGTACCATTTTTGTGTGCCACTCCATGTACTACTTGTAATCTAACCATTCACATGTTTGCATAATATTACAATAATACCAACTTCAATAACTATGAGCCATTAGATTACTTGTGGCACATAAAGTGGTACACAAAAGTGGCACAGAGGATTTGGACTCCTATTGATGTTGTCCGACATATGCTGTAAAGGTCCCAAATCCGGGAATGAGTCATGGTGAAATTTGATTTAACCTACTATAAGTCATTTTTACACTTACGATTATAATATCATACAGTATGTCATATCATTAAAGGGGTTTATTTAATTATACTAGCGTTTAAAATCTAACTTAACTTACGCACTGGAAAACAAGAGCAGAAATTCTTTCTATAAAAAGTTACTTAACATTATTATTATTAATAAAAGTTTGCCTCAAAACGTACTTAAAATAATGTAGTTATACCCTCAAACAGTCCAAATCCCATAAAGAAAAAAAAAAGAAAAAAAAAATTACAAATGCACAAAATGACCTAAAATCTTCCAAGCAACATAACACTGTTCTTTACAGTCTATTTCTTGTAGGTCTCTTAGTATTATGTGTTACATTTCGTGTCATGACATAAGAAACTCGTTTATTTCATGATTTATATTAGAACATTAGTTTCAAAAACTGACACTTTGCACCCTTTACTTTCATCCTCTTCTCAAAACTTTTTTCAACTATCTAATGTTGAACCACAAACATGTACTATGCTACTTGTTTCAGGATGGAGGGATTATCTTTTAAAGTGTCTTGATTAAATTTTCCAATTTAAATCCACTAGGTGTTTTGACAAACTCTGCATGGCTTGTTTCGCTCTCTCATTTTCTCTCAATTTGATTTCCCTCCGTCCCATTTCAATTTGTAAAATTTGTTATTTTGAGTGTCCCATAGAAACTGCATAAGCTATAAGCAGAAAGTTCTTTATAATTTTTAACTAGTGAGACTCACTTATCATACTCACATTAACTAACCAACTTAATATTCCGTACTCCACGTTCTTTCTCTTACCCAACTATCTACACTCACAGCTCATCATGGTTTTCACTTTTCTTAATTCTCATGCAATCGGTTTTGTGCAATTTAACATAGAACGGAAAGAGTATTACTCTTTATGTTTCATAAATATAGTCTCACAATACTATACTATGCGATGGTTGTGATGGTTAGAAGAAGTGAATACTACTCCCTCCGTCCAGAAAGATAGTCTACATTTTTTCGTTGTTACTACGAGGGGACTTTGAGCATTTATAAATGATACTTATAATTATGTTAATGTGAATCTAAAAAATGATATTAATAGTATTTATAATGGTGTATCAAGAACAATTTCAAAAATTTCATTAGAATAATTAAAAGTAGTCTTAATTATTACTCAAAGTTCCTTCGTAAAACTCACAAAAATAGGGGGACTATCATTCTGTGACAGAAGGAGTATTTACGACCAGGTCGTAAATAGTTGATTTGCCCTCTGTTCAAATTTTATTACCTGCAAGTTAATGGGAAAATATGGTCCTTGGTTGCTTTGCTGGTATACAACCTTTAATTCATAAATTATTTTCATTTTCTTCTACTTATTTATATCATTTCTGGATATATAATAATATAAAACCATAGGTTATTTTATCTGTCATATATTAATATAGTATACAACCCCAATAAAATTATGTGGCTTTGCCTAGCTACAACAAGCTACCTTAATTTATTAATCTGTCAACAACTACTTACTGTTTTCCTATTTTCAAATAAAAGAAGGTACAATTATTATATATTCCTCCACTAAAGAGAACACATTGCTTGGGTAGTTTGGATACGCCTTATTACTTTCATTTTGTAATTTAAATCTTTCAAAATGTAATACTACACCTATATCATAATAAAGTAAAAAATTTATTTTACATTAAGTGTTCGTTTAATGTAAAACTTATTTTTAAAATGCATATAGCATTTGTAATAAATAAGTAAAATCTTATTTAAGACATGCGGTGAATTTTTTTTAAATAATTAGAACTTAGAAAAACTCACTTGCACTTTTCATACTATAACCGGCACTCTTTAACATTCTGACCGATACTACTTTAATCATTCCACCGGCACTCTTGAGTACTACAAACGACAATCTTTAACACTACAGTTAGCACTATTTAACACTACAACCGACAATCATTAAACTATCATTGGTATTTTTTTAGCTAATGTTAAAAGTGTCAGTTTGAATGTTTATAAGTATCGGTTTGAATGTTTACGAGTGCCATTATGAAATCTGACATTTTATAATATTAGAATCAGCAGTTTATAATATTAGAACTGACACTTATAAGAAACCCATTTTCCATCTCTTAGTGTAAAACAAGTTTTTCATAAAACTAATTCTATAATAAATACTCATATTTAGACTTTTTTTGAATTTAACTAAATTTTGACCAATACTCTCTCCATCCCCGCACAAGTAGGACTAGATGGGTTTGCACACTAATTAAGAAAAACTAGTAAATGTGTGGTAGAAAATGAAGAGAGAGAATGAGTGGAGTAAATAGTAGTGTTAGTTGGATAAATTGAGTGGTGGAAAATGAAAAGGGAGAATGAGTGATATAAATAGTAGTGTTGGTTGAATAAATTGAGTGATTGAAATGAAAAGAGAGAATGAGTGGGGTTGAAACTTGAAACATTTCCATTTTGGGCAGTCTCACTTTTAGTGGGACGGCCTAAAAGGGAAAAAAAGTCTCACTTGTGCTGGGACGGAGGGAGTATTTGATAAATAAACTTTATCTTTTTAAAAAATAATTGTTGATAGTATTATTAATGATAATTAATAGTACTATAATTTAAAATTATGTGAGCATAATTACTATTTTTTTTATTTTTAGTTAAAATTCAAGTTATCCATAAAGATTAAGTTGCAACATTTACTGATCCACCATCTTAATTGAATACTACTTGGGTCAATATTATTGTACAGGGTGGAGAGATACTTTTTCTTTTCATATTTTTTTTCTTTGCTAATTTAGATAGGGAATGGAAAAATGGTAGGAATGCAAGAAAATAAGGAGAGAGAGAGAGAGAGCCCAGGCTGGTGGAAAGGAGTGGGTGAGAGATCAGAGTAAGGGAAGAAGAAAACACAACCTTACCTTTGCCTTCTGTCAATAAACTGAAATCTGCAACCTACCTCACATGCTCTGTTCTTCCTTTCTTTACTCTCTCTCTCTCTCTCTCTCTCTCTCTCTCTCTCCCCTTCTCTCTCTACATATATACTGTATTACAGTATACTCCGTCCGTCCCACCTCACATGAGACCTAAGAGGTGGGCACAATAACTAAAGAAGAATAATAAAATAAGGAAAATGTGTGGTAGAAAATGAAGAGAGGGAATGAGTGTGATTAATAGTAGGTTGGTTGAATGAATTGTGTGGTGGAAAATGAAGAGAGAGAATGAGTGGGTGGGGTGGACTGAATATAAAATTATAAAAAGATTACCATTTTAGGGAGTCTCAAGTGAAGTGGGACGGACCAAAATAAAAAAATAAGTCTCAAGTGAGGTGGGACGGAGGGAGTATACATATATGCATACATATACATGTAATGTATACTCCTTCCGTCACACTCGACTTAGGATAAATTTTCATTTTGGGTGTCTCATTCGAATTAAAACAACCCAAAAATAGAAGTGTTTTATTTAATGGGACACTGTAGACACCCCGCCTTGGACCGCTCACCCCGATTGCACATTTGATCTTGTGTTTCTCTCCATTTTAAGTGTTTCTCGTTAGTTTCTGTCACTTCCGTTAAGTTCCTGACTGATTTCGTTAAGTCTAGGGACTAAACTGAATAACAGGGCTGACTTTCTAGTCCATTCTGTCAAAATTGCCTTCTCTGAGTCGCGCGCCTCCGACAGGAGGATCCAGACGCGCGCGCCTCCCGTCCCCAAAGCAGGAAGCGCGCGCCTCTGGGCGTCAGTTACAGATTTCTTGCCAGGATTCTCTCCCTTTCTCAATTTACAGGATTTTGCCCGGGAATGATTTCTTGGTGACTGAGTTTTGGCACCAAAAACATCTCTCTTTCACCTAAAAAAAACCCCCTTTACCTCTATTTTTGAGGACCTTGGATCTTTTACTCTAAAATCTTACATTTTCAACAAAGAAGCCAAATTTCTTACCTTCAAGGCATTTCCAAAGGCATTCATCAAGAAGTGTTTGAAGTCTCTCGAAGACTAGGTAAAAACCATTTCCTTCCTCTTCTCGACTTCATCTCTTTTCTCTTTCTTTTTGTTTTATCAAAGTGCAATCACCCAAATCATTTTGGGACATGACTCTAATGATCACCTCATCTCATTGAGGTTGGTTTAGGAGTTATCTCCTACATTCCAAACTCCATTTTAAACCCTTTTTTATGATTTAAAGAAGAAGAAGAAGAAGAAGAACGTTTATCATTCATGTAGATTTTGATCAAGCAAGACCAACTTTAGTTGGGCGAGATGGGTGTTTCGGTACTTCCCATCTCGTAATCTAACCCCCGAACCTCAAAACAAAGAATCTCTGTTTTCGTAATCAAACTTAGGCTATTATCAACAGGTTTTTCTTATGTTCCTCAAAACATAGGTGGCGACTCTAAACAATCTAAAACAAGTTAGACATCCTAGGATAATTCACGCGCTCTAGCCTAAAGCCGTGGTTTCCCGGGGTATCTACAGACACACATTCACACTCACAACAACTTTCCACTCATTATTCTCTACCCTATTTTCGCTCTTCTACTTCTATTTTCATACTCACAACACCTACTCCACTAATACCTTTTCCTTAATCCCCGTGCCCAACCCAAAAATCCTAATTCAGGTGGGACGAATGGAGTATTTATGTAGTGTATATGCTGATATATATGCTCAAAATGTAACCAATTTGGGATGGTCATGTGATAATCGTCATTGAGTAAGATCAAAGTTGTTGTTTTTTTAAAGAGAAAAAAAAAACTGAAATTATTGTGCTTAGACTACCCACAATGGGGGTATGAAATGGTGTATGAAAGGGGGGAGGTTGTATGAAACTATTGTGGGGGGTGTGGAATTTGGGGGATGAAACTTTTCATACCGGTTGAAAAAAATAAGAAGGCTGGCACACATAGCACGTTGATGTACCCAAGCAATAATTTATTCTTGGGCCCCATGTAAAATACTTGAAAATATGTCTGAGGAAATGGACGGACCAACGATGGGCTCGAATCGTCTCACTTGAATGGAAGACATGTAACTAGCTGACATCGAGATGCAAGTCGGCCTAACCTATCGGATTTAATAAAAATACCATTTAAGTTATCATGATGGCATAAGTTGACCCAAGAAGATAGAGATTTTAATAAGAGCCAGCTTGAAGGTGCAAGACGTCAGAGACAGCTTGAAGGAGCAAGTCGTCGGAGACAGCTTGAAGGTGCAAGTCGTCAGAATCATCTTGAATGTGCAAGTCGTCAGAACAGCTATAAGGTGCAAGTCATCTGAGACAGCTTGAAGGTGCAAGTCACCAGAGACTGCTTGAAGGTGAAAGTCTTCGGAGACCGCTTGAAGGTGCAAGTCGTTAGAATCAGCTTGAATGTGCAAGTCGTCAGAACGAGCTAGAAGGCTTCTAGGAAAGTTAACTTGCATTTAAACTACCTAAAAGGCCTTTGAAAGAGAGTCTTGATGCAGGAGGGAGAAAGAGGATATTTGTGACCAGAAGAGCGTTTGGCGAGTTGAGTCCTCAACTTGTCACCCTGGTGAATTAACAAGGCATCATGCCATTTGGGAGAAGTGATGGACAAAAAAGGACCAAGATCGGCCCAATAAAATATAAGTGGGGACGAAGTTTATCGAAATGGTCAACTAAACGAAATGAGCCAATTGATCAAAGAATAAGGTCAACGTGATGAACCAAGTTACCATCCTCCTTTTGCAAGCCCAGCCTCCTCTTGCAAGCCCAAGTTACCATCTTCCCCTTACAAGAGCAAGTTGTTAATGTGGAACTCAAAATGTTATTATTCGAGTTGCTTGCTCAACTCGCCATCTTGCTGAATTAGCAAGGCATCTCAACTGAATGAATTTAATTCAAAGTCTTCAACCACAAAGATAGGTGACCTTAGCTAAATACATGGAAGTCTAGGAAATGGCGACTTCCATGTAGACCCTTCAGCAAGGTCACCGATGGTACTTATATAAGAGACCATCAACATATTACCGACTTGAGTGATCAAGGAGAAAGTCGTCGAAGCGAGCAATTTGCTAAGTGGGCGATTTGATCCCATATTGCTTGGAGGCCACGATAAAAGATCAACAACCTCTGACATTGTGATCCATTATCTGAAGATAGGACAAGAATACCTTTTCGCGTCCCACTAAGAGAAGGTGGTCATGTAAAATATCCAAATGACCAATGACGAGTTGCCACGTGTCCTCGCCCCATGTCATGGTGAGGACCACAAAGAGGCCTATATAAAGGCATCTCTACCAAAACCCTAAGGTATGCTCACTCAGACCTTCAAACTTTTATCTTCTTGGTTTGTTGGTTGAAAGGAGATCTTATTCTCACGCCGGAGGGTTTTGACCGGGAAACATCCCGGCTCCCTAACGGTGTTGGTTTTGCAGATCGGAGAACAAGAAGTTAAGTACACCATTCCCTGAGGACGACGACTTAGAGCGTGGTGCCCACTCGAGATTTTTTGGCAGCATCACACGTGGCGGCATCTCTTTGGCTGGTTTGTGGCGCGTGTACCACACGGGCCGACAGGGCGCGTGTGGTACCGCCCAGGCGGCTTTTTTTTTTGTTTTTTCCTGTGTTGCCACGTGTCTGTCTATGATTGGTCAGTTTTATAAAAAAAAATAAAAATGATATAAAAATAGTGGGGTATAGAATGATGAGTGGGAGGGATATGATTTTTTTTCCAACTAACCATTGTAATGGGGTTGTATGAAAGGGGTGTATGAAAGATGAGGTGAATAGGATAAAGTGTTAAAGTTGGTGTGAAATTTGGGGAGGTTGTATGAGACAATTGTACATAGTCTTAGAATTAGTGTTGTAATTTAAATTAGGTGGTTTAGGATTTCAAAAAAAAATAATAATAAATAAATAAATAAATAAAATATTGGATATTGTGTTTGTATGCCTCAGTATTCATCAGTTAAACTTTCAGTCAATTTTGTCAACTCTGTGTTCAAGATTTTGTGAAATCTTTTTGTGCCTCTAGCATTGCTTCATTCATAAGTTATTCTGAGGACAAAAATGGGAGATGTCTCAAAAGAACTATGCGTTCTCCAGACATTTAAAGAAAAAAAAAACTATGTCCTTGTACTCTTATTGTCAAATAACAAGTGTAACATTTTTAAAATCTATTCAAAAATAAATATAGCGCTATAAATAAAAATACTCCCTCCGTCCCACTTAAATTAGGACAAATTTCCATTTTGGGTGTCCCATTCGAATTAGGACAACCCAAAAATAGAAATGTTTTATTTAAAGGGAACCACATTCACACTCACAACAACTTTCCACTCATTATTTCCTACCCCACTTTCTCTCTCTTACTTTACATTTCATACTCACAATACCTACTCCACTAACACTTTTTCTTTAATCCCCGTGCCCAACCAAAAAATCCTAATTCGGGTGGGACGGAGGGAGTATAATTTAAATGTAAGTTTGTTATAATACAAACAATGTACTCCCTCCGTCCCACTCGAATTAGGATAAATTTCCATTTTGGGTGTCTCATTTAAATTAGGACAACCCAAAAATGGAAGTGTTTTATTTAATGGACCCTGATGCTGCCAAAAACGTATCGGATCAGCCTTTCGTCTAACGGTTCGGATAAATCCAGCAAATAGAACTCCTCGATCGGATCTACACACACGAAACAATATAAGTGAACTAGCCGGGGCTTCACCGGCGAAGGCCTCCGGCGTGAGAGTAAGAATCTGTTATATGATATAAGAATAAAGAGGAATCAATTGACTAGAGTTAGAGCCAAAAGAGTTCATTACCTGATTCTGGTATTGAGGGCATGTTTATATAGATGTAGGTGAATGAGTCATGACTTGTTAAGGAAGTCAGAGAGCCCGTATTGATGTAGAACTCGTACTCTTGAGAGAGAGAATCCTGATAAGGATGTTTGCCATCCCAGATATCTTGTAGAAGAGGTCTCCTTGTTTAGATAAGGATCCCCTATATTTGTATTGTACTTGAACTCTATATGTAGACTCCCTTTTATGCTAGGAAGGTTATGTTGCTGATGAGATAACGGTTTGCCTCCTCTATCTCGGCTCGTCTTAGAGGCCGAGTTAAGAGTTAGAATGTTTACCGTCTTTACTGTCTATCTCGGCCCAGTCTAAGCCGGCTCGCTTGGCTTAGATGATGCCGAGGTATGATAGGCCACAAGCCATGGGCCTCTTGTAAGTAGGGCTTTATTGGGTATAGGTCCAAAGTCCATGGAACCCGTACACCAATTCGGTTTATGTCGTTCAGACCCACATTCACACTCACAACAACTTTTCACTCATTATTCTCTACCCCACTTTTTCGCTCCTACTTCACTTTTCATACTCACAACATCTACTCCACAAACACTTTTTCCTTAATCCCCGTGCCCAACCGAAAAATCATAATTCGGGTGGGACGGAGGGAGTATAGATGAACAAAGCATATTTTTTTAAGATGTGATTATTCATTTATACTAACACTTATTATGAAGAGGGACTACTTTCACATGAGTGTTAATAACTAGAATGACACTAGTTAAAAAATATATATACATATATATATATATATACATATATATATATATATATATATATATATATATTGACATGAAACATGACTTTTTATAATGAGTTAGTCTCTCATGAGAACACCTATATCCGTTTTTTCTATGAGACGGGTTTTTTGACCCACCCGACCCAAACCATTAAATCAGATCCATGACCCATGTGGCATAACCTGCCACGTGGCAACCACCCATTGGCCCAAAAAAAACATTTTTTTTTTTTGAGTTTTTATATATATTTTTTTCGGCTTTTCCGTCGTTTACCAAAAGTAATAGTTACCATAACTTAATGTAATAACTGTATACATATAAAGTAACATTGTTCATAAGTAAATGTAACACCTGTTTTACAAAAACAAAAGCTCGTTTTACCGATTTTTTCAAATGTAATACTAACTATAATTACGTGTAACCCAAACAATATCTAAATGTAATTATCATTTATACTGAAATGTAATAGTGCTTTTGCAAAAATGTAAAATATTGTGTATTTTGATTTAGTTTTTTGAAAGAAAGTAACATTTGAAAAGTAACAACTCATATACACGAATGTAATTGCTTGTACAAGTAAATGTAACAATTTAATAAAAGAAATTATAACATATATCTATAGATAATGTAATACTTTTACATGTAATACTAATCAAGTGTTTTTAGCTCTAAAAACGTAAATGGTTGAATTATTGCTTTTTATATACATATGTGTTACAATTATGTATAAGCACTGTTACATATAAGTAACACGTTCGTTACATTTTAGTTGTAATAAGTATTACTTTTGGCAAACGAAGAAAACATAAAATAAAAAAAAAACACTGTTACTTTTCTGCATATATGTATTACTTTTATGTATACAAACTGTTACATATAAGTAACAGGTTTGTTAGATTTAGTTATAGTAACTATTAATTTTGACAAACCGAAAAAAAAAAAGGGACCTGTGGATCATGGGTCAAAAATGACCCGTCTCTACTATGAGACTGGTCATGATGTATACAAGTTTTTGTTTTTTATAATTTATGAAGAAAATAGTTTGCCTCAAAATATTTTATAATGACAATATGACATTAATTACTTAGTATACGAAATCTTGATGTAAAGTAAGTAGCCGGTCGACGATCATTTAGCTAAATACAAGCGTGTAGTGTTAATGTTAAAATCTAAGAATTTCCAACAAAAAGGGTGTCGGATGCAATTTCTTCAAACACTGGGGGGTTTGGTAGAAGTAATGCATAACTTTTTCTTTATTTTGGTACAGAAGTAATGCATAAATGCAATGTTTACATTTGAGGGTGTATTGAAATTTCATAAAACAACTTTAGTGTAGAATCAAGAATGCGCAGGACTAAACTTAAAAGTTTAAGTGAATAATGTGAATTTTATTAAACTAAGTAGTAAGTTATATGTTGCATTACTGTCCTTTTTGAAAAATAAAAAATAAAAGCAAATAAAGTGAATGATATACTTGCATATAAATACTAAAAAAAATGGAACTTCACAACAATCGAAAGTTTATCTTGAAAATGCTATGTATACATGCAATTCAATTACACAATTGAATTATTAACTCAAACGTCACCAGAATCAATGTTTTGCTTATATCTCCGCAACTAAATCTCCATCGATGATTGCCCATATGAGGATTTACTTGAGACGTCCCAATGCTTCTCTAAGTATTACTTGGCCACTGCTCAAATCCAGCATTCAGAAAATTCTCACACAAAGAGTATTTAGTTTTGAAAACATGACAAATTAACAGTCTTAAAGCATCAAGAAAGTGGTGGTTCTCTACTCCCTTTGTCGACCTAATATAAATGTTCAAATATGTTTTTGAGCGCAAATAAATTTGGGGATTTATTTTATAGACCGTGAGTGTTATTTTTAAAAAGAAGCACCCTTGAAATGATCTATATATGTTCTGTAGAAATACATACAAACTATTACCTTTGTACCAAAAAAATAAATAAATAAATAAAATAAAAATACATACAATGGGCGTATGGTGCATAGTGAAGAATATGTCACTCTATGAATTTTCCTACGCTCACATCAATAAACAAGAAAAATATAGTGGAACAAAACGTGAAAATGCGATTTTTTTTAAAAAAAAGGCACTTAGTTATATATATATATTATAGCTTTACAAAATGTAATGGAGGGAAATTAAAGACACTTTTTTGTGATGTCTGCCCATAGTATTTAGACAACTTTAAATGGGACTTTTAGGGCAAGTTCATTTATTATTATTTTTAATTATTATTATTAGTATTGATTGATCATTCAACTTAAACCACTTTTTTTTTTTTTCAAAAAGTGTTGTACGCTTCCTCTTAAAATGAAATGAATGACTAAATTTGCTTTTACTTAAAGAGCAAATTTGGTTATTTATTTTGAGATTGAAGTAATACATTTTATGTCTCAAAATGATCTTCTCATTTGACTATTCAAATTTTTTAAGGATACGAACACTTGTTTCACTAGTTATGTTTTGTTTATGCACATTTAAACCTAAATTGTATAAAAGGGGAGAACTTTTTGGGACAATGAAAAATGTTAAAATGGCAAATGAGAAAATCATTTTAAAACGAAGAGAGTAACATTTTTTCGTGTGCAATTTTTGTTATGTCACAAATGATTTAACAGCGGCTCACCATCGGACATGACATCGAATGGCATCAATTAAATAATTCATGGGAAGAGGACCAGACCATTAGCAATGCAGAAAAAGGTGGTTAAAAAAATAAACTTTTTGAAAAGCTTTTATTTTTATATAGGACTATTTTCGTAGGAGTTTGTGTAGTGATATATTACATGAAAGAGTGTGGAAAAAAGAAGGCGAAAACGTTGTCCATGAAATGAATGAGGGGAAACTGTGGGTGAAGTGGTCCCAAACAATGGCGGCCCGGCCATGATAGATTGATTACTCCCTTCGTCCCGGACAAAGGTTCTGATTTTACACGGAGATTAAGAAAAAGTAAATGTTGTGAGTATGAAAAAGTAAGTAAGAAAAAGTAGGAGAGATAAAGTGGGTATGGAGTTTTTGTTGTGAGAATGATAAGTGGGTCTCATTGTCCATTTGAAGTAATAAAGCAACAAAAAACCTTAGTCTTAATGGCGGCCCGGCCATGATAGATTGATTACTCCCTTCGTCCCGGACGAAGGTTCTGACTTTACACGGAGATTAAGAAAAAGTAAATGTTGTGAGTATGAAAAAGTAAATAAGAGAAAGTAGGAGAGATAAAGTGGATATGGAGTTTTTGTTGTGAGAATGATAAGTGGGTCCCATTATCCATTTGAAGTAATAAAGCAACTAAAAACCTTAGTCTTAGACAAACCAAAAAGAAAAGTAAAAACCTTAGTCGGAGACAGATGGAGTACCCTTTAACAAAAGCTCGTCTGAAATAAAGCTCGACTGAGTTTTGACTTTTACCTTACATTATTTTGTGAACCCGGGTCATCTAATTAACTTTTTTTCTCTTAAAACAATTTTCCATCTCCTAAATTTTATACGAGTTAGTCTTATAAAAATCTGTTTTACACTAAGAAATAGTGTAAAACTTGTTTTACATAAGAGATTTTTGTTTTATATTAAGGGAGAAAAATTAGTTTTACACTAAAGGTGTGTAAAACAAATTTTTCTCCAAATTTTCACATTTTATATAAAGGTTATTCTTATGATATTGATTTTTTACAAAATTCAATAGTAAGAGAAAATAAATATTTTTACATTCCGCTTTGTAAAATTTTAATTTTGTAATTGTATAATGAATAGTGAAAAAGTTGGTTAAAGAATACTACGCAAGGTTTTAAAAATCTTTGACGGCTGCTAAGCGACGAGCCGGGCCTAGTGCTTATAGCGCCTAGGCGGGGCCTAAACATTAGGCACAAATTAAAACATTCTGTTGAAATAGAGTTAAATATGTCACAAGAACATGCCAATCATAGCGCAAAAAAAATTATTTAGCAAGAAGATATATGACAACTTCAAAATCATAATAAACAACTGATCTTTATTTTGCTAAGCTTCATGACTTCCGGTTTCAAAACTCCATGCAAGGTGACTTAGCAAAATATTTAATAAAGTTTCTTTTGAAATTTATACTAATATATAAGAAATGACGATGTTCTATGACCAAATATTTTCTTAAACTAAAACTACAAGATGAATCTCGGCGATAGGCGGTGCTCAGACTGACTAGTCGGCTCCTAAGGGAGCCAAGACGACAAATTTTTTAATTCAAACAAATTTTTAGGTGGATTTAAAGTTCATCGCGGCGTGTTATGGCTGCCTAGCACTAGGCGGCTTAGGCGAGTGCATTTTAGAAAGAAAAAAAAATAGAGACAGTGTTTTTTAAGATATAGACATACATATTTTTTGGTTTTCTTTTTTCTTTTTTACAAAAATTAGAAATTCATTTGCCATTTGGTGATGGGGAGAATGTCACACTAAAAATACCCTATCCATCCTATAATAATAATAGTCTCGTTTGACTGTTCAAAAATATTAACAACATATTACATTTTCATTGCTACCCTCAGTAAGGTCAAATAATTACTTTCACTATACTCTCTCTTGCAACAATTATACATAACTTAATATAATCATTACAAGTTAATTTTGAAAGTTTAATACATTAATTTAAAGAGTGTGTTTTGGGGGAAACTAGTTCCTCCATAAGTTATAAAAAGTCCTGGTTTTTACCTTTAAACCCTAAACCTGAAACCCTAAAACCTAAACCTGAAACCCCAAACCCTAAACCTTAAACCCTATAAAAACAAGACTTTTTATAACTTATGGAGGAACTAGTTTCCCCCAAAATTTTCTCTAATTTAAAAGTATACCGATTTAAAAAAATATATATAAAAATGGAAAGAAAGACTATAATTTTGGGGGAAATGGTGTATGTGCAAACTAAATATCTTGTTTATATCCTTGGATAGCTCAAATTTTTAATTTTGCACACATGTTTAAATTTGATTTAGGTTTGAAGTAGGAGACAACAGCAATATTTCTTGACCGTTAGTATCATGCTACCTCATGCAACAACGAGACTCATACCAACCCCAAATCAAGAATAAGCAACCTTCGTCATGTCACAATATTAAGGGGAAGAAGAAAAAGGAAAAATCAAGTATACTCCCTCTGTCCCATAAAAAATGTCTCATTTTGACTTTTTATGATCAATAAAAATAAATTTTGACCAAACACTAATATCAATCTAAGCATCCAATAAAATTCTAAAATGTGTTATTGATAAATCACTTAATGATTAATCAATTACTACAATTTTTTGGAATTTCACTAGAATGATTAGATTAACACCAATGTTTGGTCAAAGTTCATTTTTGTTGACCATAAAAAGTCAAAATTGAACTATTTTTCTAGGACAAATGGAGTATATCTTAATCCATTTCCAATGGCAACAAGTAAATACTTTTAACAGTTGAACTTTCTTGAAACAGCTAGCTTAAATTATAAAAATTTAGTTGTATCTTAATTGAAAAATGAAACGCGTTTTGATTTAAGTATAGAGAAAAACAGTGAAACATGGTTGAAGATTTAAGAGCAATAACAAAGCTAGATTGAGTGTCCGACACACTCACCATCACAGCTTCGTCTATCTATCGATTAATAACATGTTGCATTTCACGCACATGTTCAATTAACGTACCGGGTTATGTTGATAATTTGATATTCCCTTTCTTCTTCTTTTTTTGGTACCTAATCCTTTGTGTGCGTGCACATGTACCACATAATGTTTTCTTGATGAAATGAAAAGGTGATAACAACGTAAACCTTACTATGACAAATTCTGGCATTTGTCAATGTTCCAACATGCACCAACCAGGTCAGCATTGGCCATTTGGCCTAAGCCAACTATCAACATTTCGGCTGTGCAATGTATATATGATGGATGACCTGTTGGCTTTGTGTGTAACTCAAAATTTGTAAAAAAAAAATAAAATAAAAATGTAACTCTATTAGTAAACAACATTTATTTTAACCCCACGCTGCTAATTAATTTCCCGTAATATTAACGTGCGTACTATTAATAATTAATAAAGTAGACATAGATAAACAATAATGACGGATAGTTAGTAGTATTATTTATACTTTTTTACAGTGGCGGTTGCAAAATTTGAGGACCTGAGATATTTGTGTGGCGACCATTTTATAAGGTTAATTTGCAAATTCAATGAGTATAACACTCTCAAAGTCATTGGAGACATCAACATATTTACAAAATCAGTCTCAAAATTTTGCTTTGTACTATACGATATTGTATAAAAAATCAATTTGAACTGGACGCTTCTATATATAAAGTCAATTTTAGTGATATTGTGTACTCTGTATTTTCAAAAAAGATAATCTTATATATATCATAGAGTAAGAGTCTTACATGAGATTCTGTGATGATGGTATACTCACTATACTTCATTATGTAAGTAGGTCAAATGTAAGTTGAAAGTGTTGGGTTTTTTTTGTAATAAGACAAGCATTATAAAAACAAAATTGTTCAAAACATTATTCATCAATTTTCATTCTAAAAAAAATGAGACTTTCACTCTCTGAAACTTCCGAGAGGAAGTATATGAATGTAATTAAATTTACATTAGATATTTGGTTAAAAGTCTAGTTGGCTATTTTTATGGAGAAAAAAAATAAGAAAGAAAATAAGTATATATATATATATATATATATATATATATATATATATATATATATATGTAGGTAGGTGCTCAAATGAGAACCTAAATATCGTGAGAACCGTGAGAACTTGGATAAATTAGGTAAGAACTTAATGTATCCAAGTGAACCATTAGATACATTAGCTTTTACCTAATGTATCCAAGTAATGTATCCAAGTGAACCATTTGATACATTAGGTAAAAACATATTGTATCCAAGTTCTCACGGTTCTCACGATATTTAGGTTCTCACATGAGCACGACCATATATATATACATATATATATATATGAGAGAGAGAGAGAGAGAGAATAAGAATGAAACAAATAAAAGTGTCTATTATGCCCCTAAGGCAAGGTGCATGTTCCCCTCAACCAAGCACAAGATGAAGGAATCAATATGGTAGCGTAGCTGACCCGTAAAACACTATACTTAACAAAAACGATTACTAAGGATTTATGTAATAAATGACCAACTCTCACATGATTTTCGATTATAACTAAAAATGGAAAACAAAATTGGTTCTAACTTAGGGAGCAAAGCCAGCTCCTAAACTAATCAACGTCAAATCCCTTTCTTTGTTGGCTAATTAATCACAAATTATAGGATGTGTGGACCCCCACCGCAAGACTTTAAGCTCTCTTACTTGTCTCCTTCAAACAAGCAAGGGATGGAAGATCACTACTAGTACTAGCATCATTATTGATTGATTAATTTCATTTTCCATTAATCTCCATATTTTTTAATCATTTGTGTATTAATGAAATATTAATGAATTTACATTAAGTCCATTTCTGATTTATAAATACTACTCCCTCCATCCCAAAATATTTGTAGTTTTAGGATTTTTGCACAAATTAATAAAAGCAATCAATGCATGTCTAATGGACTAAATTGCCCTTGAAATATTTCAAATACCAAGACAATTAAATGTTTTTACAATGACAACTACAATTATAAATAATGGTATATTTGACAAACAACGTCAAAGATGTCTAGATAAAAGCAAAACTACAAACATTTTGGGACAAATTTCAAGCTCTTAAACTACATATATTTTGGGACGGAGGGAGTATAACTTTTCTTTTATTCTACAGACAAAAGTGATATATGTAACCCGGATTTTTTCCTTTAACAAGCCAAATCGATCCTAATTGTGGTAGTATTGGAAAACTTTAATTTAGTTTAAATAGAATAATACTACTCGCTATGATTTTACGCAAAATCTTGGGAAAAACGCGTTTTTCCAAACGCTTAAGAAAAACGCATTTTAAAAAAAAACGCGGTGGTATTTTTGTAAATAATCGGAACTTTTCAACGGTTCTGGATATCAATATAAAGGCTTCTGGATATGAGATTGATAGCCAGAACCTTTGAAAGTAATAGCCAGATGGGTTTTGGATATCAATATAAAGCCTTTTGGATATGAGATTGATAGCAGAACCTTTGATAGTGATAGCCAGAAGGGTTATCTGGTTCTGGATATCAATATAAAGCCTTCTGGATATGAGATTGATAGCCAGAACCTTTGAAAGTGATAGCCAGAAGGGTCCTGGATATCAGTATAAAGTCTTCTGGATATCAATATAAAATCTTCTGGAGGTTTTGAAAAACATGTTTTTTCTAACCATTAGGAAAAACGCGTTTTACAGGAGACCAACCCATGATTTTATATGATTTTATAGTCATTAACTTTACATCGTTCCCCCAAAATAATCCCTTAATTGGAAAATAAAAAAAAAACAACAATAATATTACTCCCTTAGTCTCATTTATATTGGACACTTTTGAATTATTATTTTTCAGTCAACACGAGTGAACTTTAACCAAATATTAATATTAATCTAGTCATACTAGTGATATTCTAAAAATTGTTATTTTTAAATAATTAAGTGATTTATCAATTTCAATTTGTAAAATTTCATTACCATGACTGAATTGACATTTATATTTGGTCAAAGTTTATTTGTGTTGACTGAAAAAAAAATCTAAAGTGACCAATATAAATGAGACTGAGGGAGGGAGTATCAAAGTTATGATTTGCTATTTTTGGGGAAGAATTGATGGCCGCACGTTCGAGACTTTCTGATTACAAAAACTCAATTCACAATCTGCCAAAATCACATCAATTCATAAGTTATCTATCAAAGATAGGTTACAATTATTTTTTACGATGTCTAAGTCAGAAGGCAAGCAGAGTGATCGAACCCTAAACTTTACATATCGTAAGGCTTAACTTTACCTCTGTCCTAAAATGAATGTCATCAATAGCTTTTGATCAAGAGCAATTTCGGACATTCTTTTTGTATTAGACAGAGTGACTAATAGGTTACACCTCCAAAGGATTTTGTGTTAGCAAAATCCACCAAAGATGGTTAGTTGACTTCAAACTAGAAATGTAAGATCATCTTCAACAGTACTCTAAAACTTCAAAAATAGAGTATTGTTTTACTCCAACAGAACTCTAAACATTGCATTATTAATAGAGCAACTTTATCACTTGTTTCAAATTTGGTGCAAGGGATAGTGATGTGCTATCCCTTTTTTCTTCTTCTTTTTCTTTTTAAATATCTTTTTTTTTTCTTTTTGATATATATGAAAATATTTTACAATATAAAATTATATAACCTACTAGTATTATTTATATATGTGAAACAATAATGAATATTTTTATCATATTCTTATTTAGTACTCCCTCCGTCTCAGAGTAAGAGTCCAATTTTCCTTTTTAGTCTGTCCCAGAGTAAGAGTCTTATTCCTAAAATGGCAAAATTTGAATAGTGTCTTTTATACATATGTCATTATAAAGTTGATATATTTACAGAAAAACCTCTCCTGGTGTGTCTTGGCCTATAAGAGTAGAATGTAATTTTACACTCTCTCTCCTGATTTCTACCCACTTGCAATTGTTTATTCATCTTTAAGAACCTTTCTTAATAAGCGTGAGATTTGGGGGTAGGACTCTTACTCTGGGACGGAGGGAGTATAAGATTTGAAGCAAACTGTTGGAAATATTTGGTGTGAAAATTACACTATTATTAAGAATAGTGCAATTTTTTCACTAAACTGTTGGAGATGGTCTAAGTGATAAATAGACGCTTCGAGATTTTATATCACTCTTCCAAAAGTTACAACATTGTGGATAAATAAAATACACAAATCTAATTGCCCACAAAAATACAATTTGCTAGTAATTTGCAAATTGTTTACAACAAAATTTCTAAAAATCAGAGCAAATTCTAATGAGGGCAACATATGGAAAACAAAATATATGTTGCACCTTTGTATAGCCGTGTATGAAGCTTGTCTAATATCAACCGCTTTCGACTATAAGAGGAAGTCTTGTGTGAAACGGTCTCACACGTGAGACGAATTTTGTTGAGAGGGAAAATGGGCTTGCCCCGCCCCACCCATAAGGGGGCAAACCATTTACTCTCTCAATAAGACCCGTCTCACACATGAGACCGTCTCACACAAGTTTTTGTCTTCGACTAAATCCTGTGAATTAATATACCTACTCTTTAACTACTTAAGTTCGAGAATCTTGTCAGTTGTATATTGGAAATGAGAAGAAGATGGGGCGAAGCATGAAGAGATGTCGATTCCAGCAACCTCCATTGCATTGCAGACCCATTCTGGAATATCTCCCTTTGGAAACTATACACGTAATTTCCATCATAAAAAGGGAGTTTAAGATTCATGTAATAAAATTATGTAAACAGTTTAGTTCGTCTTTAATTAGAATGTACGATGCAAAGAGAGTAACATAGGATGACGATAAATAAATGTCGGGTAAAAAAATAGCACTTCTAAATACGTACCATATTCTGCAGGAAGTCGCATACAAACCTGCAGGGGATACATACGTGAAATATGAAAGTTAAACCAACACACAAGAAAGTTCAGTTATGTACTTCAGATAGTCGCTTAAGATGGCAAGATTAAGGTAAATTTTTTAATTAACACAGTGTGTGTGTGTGTGTGTGTGTGTGTGTAATGAAACAGAAAGTACCCTGGAAACCGTCCTTCAATAATGGATGTGTGAAGATTTCTGCTAAGCTGCAAAAAATGAAACAGTTTGACGTTTAAACTTTAGATAGGACAGTAAAATGTTCAAATGATAATTGTCTCAAGATTATGATTTGTTAAACTACCTTTGCCATGTGATACAAGTTATGATATGAAAGAAGCTGAGAGCCCATAGCATCTTTGGTAACAAGGGTATGAATATATGCCCTCGTGTATTTTTGGCAAACCTACAATGAGAGACATGAATTAGGTGGAGGTGATATTTGTACTTTGGTATTAGCATTAAAATCAATTGTATGTGCATAATGTGCATACCATACACTCGCAAGTTGGATCAATGGGTCGGGTATCTTCAGACATTGCTTTGTGTTTGAGCCGCAAAACTCCCTAAGATCAGGAATCTTTTATTAGAGAATCCTCGAGCGGAGTAAAAGAAAAAGAAAAAAAGTGTTCAAATTTCACTATGATCAATGGGCCGAGAACATGAAGATACATAAGCACCTCACACTGACCCGCAGATCACAAGCACCTTGGGTGAACTGGCCCAACACGGGCCCACCCAAAAGTCTATGGATGATGTTGGTGCCTTGTAAGAGTGAGTGGATACTTATCTATCACAATTAAAGTCCTCATCTTTCCGATGTGGGATGACGGATATCACATAAAGCATTCATTGTATAAAAAAAAAAGAAAACTAACTCTTCTAAACGACCGCATGATGAAAAAAGACTACACTTGATGCATATACACAAGATCAATTACCTCAGGAACGAGGGCAGTGCCAAAGCGAGCAGTTCTTGTAGGATAGACACAGTCGTACATGTCAGCACCCAAAGCACTGCAAACGACAATATCCAGTGGATAGCCAACTCCCTGGATAAACAGCAACCAAGACAATCATACGAGTTACTCTCTGTCTCCCTAAATGAATATCTATTTTCAAGAAATTTTGTCCCAAAGTGACTGTCTTTTACTCTTTTTGAAAAAACACTTTGTCCCTAAATCTTTTCTTAACTAAATTTTTTCCACTAGTCTCTTATACTTGCAAAACTAAATGTTTGGAAAGTGGATTACAAGAATATTTATGAATCTTTGCCATTAAATTGTATAAAAAGTAGAAATTTTCAAATGTCTCTTAAAATGAAACTTGGACATTCGTTTAGGGAAGGAGAGAGTATTAATTATGAAAATGATATCAACATCTATAAGGCGCCTAAAATGCAAAAATAATGTGTATACATACCATAACATATCGTGGTTTGTCCTCTGGCAATGCAGCAGTGCATTGGGCAACAACACGCCAAAATGAATCCTTATCTTCACCGCCTGCAAGACCACCAATAGCATAGCTGTCACAAGTAAACTAAACTATATTAATCCTTTGGCCACTGAATTACCTCCATAGTAACTTAACGATGTTTAAAACAAATTCAGTATATTTTAAACTAAAAGGCTTCCAACATAATCACCAATTAAATGTGTAGAAAATAATAGAAATTCGGAGATTTTTTTTAATCTCATTTTACAAAAAGGATATTATTACATCATTTGAATGCTTGGCACCTACATAGAGTTATATACATTGAAGATAAATGACTGGGCATCCTTAATGTTACCAGTTCGTTGGCCATATGTTTGGGAACCAAACGTACAGCACGATGCATATGACATTATTAAGAAAGGTTTTATATGAAAATATCATGTTATTGTATTGTTATTGTTATCCCTGATTTGTCATCGATCTTGTACAGAAAATCATGACTGCGCCTAAGTACAGAGCATTGTAAACCTCAGAGTTGGTTATTGTAAGGAATATAATATACACATACCCAGGTAAATTCCGTTCCACCAACCCTTTGACACAAATATCCCTGATAAGGATGATCAACAAATTAGGATCATATATGCAGCTGAATAATGAATAATTGATAGGAAAAATCAAACTGTTACAAATCAAACTGTTACAAATCAAACTATAATCACCTTAATACTGGATCTAAACCACCTTGCACAATGCCAAATAAATTCTGCTCCTTTGGTCTCTTATGAGCTGTCCGTCCAAAGGAGTCCAGTAAGAAAATGCAGCAAAAAAAATCCAAATGGTGATAAATGTATGAAGCAAAAATATTACTCCCTCTGTCCCAAAATGAATGCCCACAATTGCTCTTAATTAAGAGAAAATGAGAGTAGGCTAGTGATATTTCCCAAAGAAGTGAAAGTCTTCCCAAGTAAACGTTCAATGTTTATAAATGGAGTGGGTATTACTTTCAATACTTCACCTGCTATGCATCTGTCTATCCAGCGCAAAGTGCGATACATAGCCTCTTCAATTCGTGGCCCCGTAATTGTGGTTTTCACAACATCGTCAAGTGCCATTATGATATCTGCTCCAATTCTATTCTGCAGTTGTTAGCAGAATACAAGACCATATAAGATATTAGAGATGATGGCCCAAAAGAGAGGAGCGAAAGGGCAGAGCGATGTGAAAAGGTGGGGGGCGGGGGGGAAAAGCCTCAAAACAATATGGTTATTTAAGATATACTCCCTCCGTCCCACCACAAGTGAGACCAACTTGTGGGGCACAATAATTAAGAAAAAGGTAGTGTATATGTGGTAGAAAATGAAGAGAGAGAATAAGTGGGGTAAATAGTAGTGTTGGTTGAATAAAATGAGTGGTGGAAAATGAAGAGAGAGAATGAGTAGGGTTAAATGGTGGGGTTGATTGAATATAAATATATTAAAACATTTCCATTTTGGGCAGTCTCACTTGTGGTGGGACGGACTCAGGGGCGGACCTATGCCTTATCTACTGGGTGGCAGTGTACCCAATACATAAATGTTCTTGTAGTGTAATGGTAAGACCTCTTGTTAAAGTAGCTAGAGGTCCCATGTTCAATTCCTACTAGCTATTTATTTTTTTCCTTAAAGTCTTTTAATTTGTGTACCCACTTAGATTTCGTCTTAGGTCCACTACTAGACGGACTGAAAAGGAAATTAGTCTCACTTGTGGTGGGACGGAGGGAGTATGTGTGTGTGTGTGTGTGTGTGTGTGTGTGTGTGTGATCTTCAATTACGTGTATAAAGATCAAATAGCTAGATTTTGGACAAACGAATAATAACTAACTACACATGTAAAGGAAAACAATGTGATATGGCCAACCATTAAGGTATTGATCAACAGATATTTCAACACAAAAGCACAATAAAGTGTAGGGGGTTTGTCACCGGAATAATTGTTGACGGGTTTTTGTCAAAACAGGCTTGAGTCTCAACACTGAGAATGGTTAAACAACGAAAGGTACGAGAAAACAGATCTTGTCATTTCAACCTATGCGTTTGCTCATCTATTTCTTCATCGAATTATTCTCAGTTTCAGGATTCAAGGGCGGCTTTAAATAAACCTAGTCAAAAACAATTATTACCAAGTGCAGAAGAGTACCCCAACATTTTCTTCTGTTGACCACGACACTACCCTTTGCTGTTATTTTCTTGATCAAAGGAGCTAGTCATTTGGATTAAATTATAAGTAAAAGGAGTGAGCGTCATATCCTCCATCTGAAGCAAGAAGGTATAAAGTCTAGTTGACAAGAAGCACCATTAATTAGTACTACCTCCGTCCCAAAATGAATGTCCAAAAATTCAATTTGCTCTTGATCAAGAGCAAAATTGAAATTTTTTTGGACTTTCATTTTGTGACGGAGGGAGTATATACTACCTAGGTTTTGAACTTGTACAATAATAATGTCTGACCTAGGAATCAACTACTGTCATTGGGTCAATCCTTATTCCTTCACGAGGAGTCTGGAGGATCAGATCATAAAGAATACATTTTTCCTTGAAAACCAAGGGTGCATCTTTATGATTACATTTTATCTGTTCCTGTGGTAGAGGACTATATAACAAGACATGACAGAAGAAATTATATGAAGAAAGAGGGTGTATCCAAATGAGTCTAAGATGGACGGCCTTTGTCAATGCAAAAGACTGAAGCAGGCACCAACTTAAAGAATGTCTGAGGTCCATTTAAATGACAGTTACATCATAGTTGATGTACGTAGTATTAACAATATAAGTTAACTAGAGTTAAGCACCTATTTGGTCCTTAACCTATTGAGTTGTTTTCCTTTTGGTCCTTAACCTATTTTGGTTTTCTTTTTGGTCCTTGATGTACCTAGTTGCAGGATAAAGTGGTCCTTAACCTATTTTAGTTTTCCTTTTGGTCCTTGATGTACCTATTTGCCGGACAAAGTGGTCCTTAAAATCGTCGACATGGCTTGTTGACCGAAAGGAAAACCAAAATAGGTCAAGGACCACTTTGTCCTGCAAATAGGTGCATCAAGGACCAAAAGGAAAACTAAAATAGGTTAAGGACCACTTTATCCTGCACCTAGGTACATCAAGGACCAAAAGGAAAACCAAAATAGGTTAAGGATCAAAAGGAAAACAAATCAATAGGTTAAGGACCAAATAGGTGTTTAACTCTAAGTTAACTAATATACTTGGAGTTAGAAGTAACTGTTTCAAGAAGTTAAGAAGATGAATTAATTCCAGATGTGAGGGTAGAAGCACCTACTTGGATTTGAATTGATTCTTCAGGTGTGAGGAGCATCGGCTTTCCGTCAACTGGTGACTACATAGGTCAGTAGGAAATTTACACTTCAGTTTTGATCATGAAAATTAGAGGTGCATTCAGTGTAGAGGTAAAATAGCAACCATAACAAAACTCTAAAGAGTGAGATTAATATGAATATAATCAAATAGATACAAAAACATTCCATGTGAAAGTTCATACAAATAAAAACGAGAACATAACTGTGACAACAGTGTCTAAGAGGACAACGAAAAGAAAAGGCAACGATAAGTATCAAGTACAGCTCAAATATGAAAAACTTTCCAATAAGTTCATGAAGCATGATTGCAGAAGCCAAGCCCCGTGCTTTAATTAGGAAACTTAAAGAGTCTTCAACAAGAGGAAGACCGGAAAGAAAAGCAATCATATAGATACTTAACAGGACATGATTAGCTAGGAGTTTGACAGACGGCCTTCCTTTTAGTAGATCTGAAGGGCTAAAATTAGACTTGAAATTTAAAATGTTCCCTAGCCAGCCTAAAGTTGCACATATCTTCAAAACTGAAGAGACAGTAAAATTATAAAATTAACTTGCATCTAGCAGACAGCCACAAGAAGATCGTCAAACAAAGTGGAGATAAAATAGAAAGAGAAAAAAACCTGAAACGTGACACCCTCTTCAGTGATATCAGCCAAATGCAATAATGAAACCTGAAACCATAAGATCATTGTGAACTGAATTAAAGTTTCTTTTCACTCAGCCTTCAGGTTTGTTGCATCCCCTGCAACACTTGACACCACATATACATAAATGTAAAAACATTCATTTTAAACCAGCGCTTCTAAATAGTTTCTTTAGATGGGCAATTCAAATTCATAAAATAACCATGTTCACTCTTCCAATGATTCTCAATTAACAACACACACTTCGTATTTTTAAGGAACATAGCAGGCTGGTAAGGAGAAAACATATGGAGCCCTCCCAAATCGTCAAAATTCATAAATAACCATGTTCACTCTTCATTATAAAACTTGCAGATTGTTACTCTGTCTAAACCAAAGAGGTAACATATGGTTGAAGGAACATAGCAAGCTGCCCCGGAAAAGTGCTTATAAGACTTTTTATTTTAAAGTATTGTGAATTACCACATGTGAACTAAGCACTTAAGACAAGGAAAATGGCAGTGAAGTAAGAATTACATAAAATCATAAAACCAACCATTTGAAAGCCACCAGAATCAGTAAGCAAAGCCCTCGGCCAGTTCATAAATTTGTGGAGCCCGCCCAACTCATCAATAAGCTCAGAAGTTGGACGGAGCGCCAAATGGTAAGTGTTACCGAGGATTATTTGGCTGCCAATTTCCTCCAGCTGGCTAGTTGTCAATCCTTTAATTGTCCCTGTAATCACGGAAACAAAAGGGGTAATATCAGAGGAAATGGTACAGTACTACTGCCTGCTTGAACTAAAGTGTATGCATTCAGTTACCCACAATTGTACATGTCTGATAACAATTTCCTGCAATATATATGTAAGAACCCAAGGATTCTACACTAACGGCAAAATTACTTGCATTCAGTTAATGATTTTACATACTGATGCCAGTATGTAGTTCTAGAATGCTAGACCCAAAATGATTTTTGAATCTTCTTTGAAACACTGGATAGTCTATTTGTACAGAGGATAACTTCCTTTTTTCTTTATAGTTGAACGCGTTTTGTGCAAAAAGGTTAGTAACACGAATTAAAGCAGACTCCTTTCTGATATACTCGTGTAATATAATCAACTACTCCCTTTGTCCCAAAATGATCTTCTCATTTGCCATTCCTCATTGTCCCAGAAAGTTCTTCCTACTTCTACAGTTTAGGCTTAAAAGTGCATAACACATCACTAGCGAAGCAAATCTTCACATCCTTAAAAAGTTTGAATAGTCAAATGCGAAGATCATTTTGGGAGGGGGGGTATGAATCAAGAAACTACATTTTGTGTGCTGAATAAGGACTGATTATACTCCTAACCTTGTGTTCCAACCGGCATAAATAGAGGCGTTTGGCACTGGAAGTGAGGAAGTGTAAGTTGAGCAGCGCGGGCACGGTTGAACCTCCCAAGAATCTAATTCAACAAACAAAATCCATATTTCACATATTACCAAAATGTCAAATAAAAACGTAAACTTTTCAATCGTAATTCAAAGCAGATAATAGACATGACAAGTTTAACATCAGTCATTCTTTACACAAGCAATATTCCATCATTAAGAATCTAAACAATAGTAAAAACATTGTACAACATTATAACCCAATTTGGCAATTTAATATTCATAGAATAGAAATCTAAAACCATTACCAAATTCAATAATAGGAAAAGATGGTGTGAACCACCAATTTGTTTTTCTTTTTAAAAATACTCCTCCGTCCCAGAATGATATACCCACTTTTTATTTTGAGCAATGATTTTAAGTTAATTTAATTATCTTAATGAAAATTTAAACATTCTCATCGGTAGTATTGTTGATAGTGTATCAATAACAACCTTTAAATTGTCATTATGATAATTAAACTAACTTAAAATTATTGCTAAACATTTATTCGTACCAATAAGAAAGAAAAAAAAAATGGTAAACCATTTTTTCGGGACGAATGGAGTATAACTTTAACAATGTACAACCAGCTTAAAAAAAATCTCACCTCAAACCGAAGAGCCATCGTCCAGAGGTTTTTGGTCAGCTCCCGACCTATAGATAAAAGACAGCCTTAGAAGCAAAAAAAAAAAAAAAAAAAAAATTGTATGAATTTGTAAGAGAAATACTTGACATATTAAGCTTAAAAGGGGTTTCGAAACAAAAAAAAAAAAAAAAGGATGGTGAGGAGCTCACTGCAGTGGAGAAAGAGAAAGAGGATGCGGCGGCGAAGCTCCGACCGCAGCGCTTATGGCAGCCCTAAAATTACAGAGTAAAGAGCGCGTAAATTTATACGAAAGTGCGCCGGCCAAACTTAAGTACTTACGGAGTTTGACTAACGGCAGTTTTATAAAGGGCAAATTGCAATTTGGTTCCTAACATTTACATAAATTTGCAATGTTACTCCCAACAGTTTAATTTCGCAATTTGGTAGCCTAACATTTATATTTTTTAACAATGTGGCTACAGTACTAACACCCAGTTAAAATTCTAATCAAATAACACCATGTGACTAGCACATAGTATCTATTAAATGGATAAAATGATCATTCTCAAGAGGCCATGTGCCGCTCATGTAAGGTTTTTGTATTATTATTTACCTTATTCATTTTGTGTCTGAAAATTATTGGTTAAATTAATATTGGGAATATTTATTATTTTATTTTGTACTTATAATTTATGTATTCCTTACAAAGTCATTTATTTTTCTAACCATAATTTAATATTTTATTTTAATTATAATAACTAAACTAAAATACTTTTAAAATTATATAATTAGGAATTAGAAATATTTCGTAAAAAATAATTAAATATATAAAAGTACATTTTATGTTAGATTATAACTCAAAATAATTAGGCAGGCTTATTTACAATAATTTATTAGGCGTTTTTTAAGTGAAATAAATTTTCTTAAATATTTTTCTTCAAGTGAAGGAAATAAGTAATAATTTTATTGTTTCAAATGGCAGGATAAGAAAGTATTTTTTTTCTTTTAAATTGAATTATACAAATTAAAACAGCAAAGAGAGAGAAGACATACATGTTTAGTCTAAATGAAACAAATTAAAATAAGAGAAAAATTTTACGATTTAGTTTGTTATATTTCGTTAGAATTTTAACTGTGCGTTAGTTTTGTAGCCACATTGCAAAAAAATGTAAATGTTGGGATATCAAATTGCGAAATTAAACAGTTGGGAGCAACATTACAAACCTATGCAGATGTCAGGAACCAATTGCAATTTGCCCTTTTATAAATAGAATAATACCATGTGCATAAAAAATCACAACAATTTGCTCACAAAATCTTAAGTGTAATAATGTTATTAGTGTTTTTAATTAGAGTGTGGTGACTCCATCATCGATGCAACCAATAAAATTTCGCGTTCATTTTGTGAACAAGATTTTATGACCCTAATTTGTGCCCCAAACATTACTATTTGACCAAATTTGTGTTTGTAGTTATATATCAATAACAATTACTCCCTCTGTCTCATACTTACCGTTACTTTTCGTTGACCATATTTGAACTTTAACTAACATTTTATGCTAAACTATTAATCTCTATAAAAATGTAAAGACGGTTATTGATAATGTTTCTATTAGTGCTTTAATAACCATGTTCAATTTTTTATGGAGATTAATAGTTTAGCATAAAATGTTGATCAATGTTCAAATATGGTCAACGGAAAGTAGCGATAAGTATGGAACGGATGGAGTACTTGTTAAAGTTGTGTAAATAACTCGCTCCGTCTCTCCGTCTTAGAGATCTCAAAATACGTCTCAATTTTTCATAAAATACATGTAGTTTATCGTTTAAAAAGTTAATTTTTGTCTCAAAATACTTGTCAATTTACTATTTTTAAATTTTTTTTTTTGTGTGTGTGTATCAGTTATACTCTTCTTAATACTAATGAATTATCTCTTGCACAAGAATTTAATTGCTTAGATAATTAGAGCTTGTTTGGTAGAACGGTACGTTCAAGATGCATTGGAAAATAATCAGCTTTTTGCTAATTAAGGTGGCGTTTGTTTTTTTTAAGTGTTAAGTCCTGAAATCTGAATTCACATCTGAATCAATAAGAGGCAGCGTCTGAAGACTGAATTCTGAATTATTCAAGTTGTTTGTTTTTTCATCTGAATTCACATCTGAATTGTTTTTTTTTAAGTGTTAACCTTTTGAAATATTATGTATAAGCATGAGAATTAATGGATAATAATGGATTTTTATTTGCTAAAAGAAAAGTGAAATAGCATTTTAATTATTGTTGCTTCTGACACCATTCAGACTCTAATCAGACTTCATTTTAGGTCTGATTCATTTAGACTCCATTAAGATCAAAAGTCTCAATTCAGATCTGAAAGCTGAAAAAAAAACAAACAATCTGAATTGGAGAATGTCTGATTCGCTAGACATTCAGACTCCATTCAGATCTGAAAGAAAAAAACAAACGCCACCTAAGTGTCTCATTGGAGAGTTTTTGATTGAAGCTTTTCAAAAATCTTAGCTAGTTTTAGCCGCTCCAAATATTAGCGTAAAAAAAGAAGCTTCGTTTTAAAAAATCTCAGTTTATGAAACTATGCACCAGACAAGCCCTTATATTGCATTAAAGGAATATGAGACTTTTTTCACATGCATCAATAGCATTTTTAGTATGTGTGAAACATTTAGTATGTATTAAATGTCAAGGTAGAGCCTTTAGGTGATGTCATGTGGACAAGTTTTAGATAACTCTTGCTTTTGGTGGTGCCACATCATCCATAACATTTTAATTAGGTGACTTTTTGTTTCTTTTATTAGCTAATAGTATTAATTAATTATAATAGTTACTATACTCCCTCTGTCACACTCAAATTAGGACAATTTTTCATATTGAGTGTCCCATTCGAATTAGGACACCCAAAAAATGGAAGTGATTTATTGAATGTGACCCATATTCACACTCACAACAACTTTCCACTCATTATTCTCTACCCCGCTTTCTCTCTCCTACTTCACTTTTCATACTCACAACACCTATTCTAGTAACACTTTTTTCTTAATCCCCGTGCCCAACCAAAAAATCATAATTCGGGTGGGACGGAGGGAGTATTAGTTGACTATTACTATTAATAGTATTAGTTTATTATAATAGCTAACTATATAAGATAAATATTACTATTAATAGTATAAGTTAAGTATAATAGTTACTATAAATAGTAACTATTACTATTAATAGTATTAGTTGACTATATAAGATAACTATTACTATTAATAGTATTAGTTAAATGTAAAAGTTATTATATAAGATAACTATTACTATTAATATTATTAGTTAGTTATAATAGTTAATTATATAACATAATTATTACTATTAGTAATATTAGTTAAGTGTAATAGTTACTATAAAAAGTAACTAATACTAATTATTAGTATTAGTTACTATAAATAGTAACTATTACTTTTAAATTATTATTTACGATAAAAGTTATTCCATTCGTCTCAGGGTAAGAGTCATACTTTCTATTCTGGTACATCCTAGAGTAAGAGTCTCTTTCCTATAATGGCAAAAAAAAATTTACTATTCATCTCACTCATTCTCTCTCATATTTTAATTCTACACTCACAACACAAATCAATTTACTATTTATTTCCACCCATTCTCTCTCTTACTTTACTTTTACACTCACAACACTTAAATCACTTCAACCATTTCTTATTATCCATGATTTAAGAGCTATGACTCTTACTCTGAGACGGAGAGACTACTACTTAGGTACCCATTATCTTTTAATTTACTATTTAAGCTCATAATCACTATAATGTTAACTATAATTAAAACATTATTTTCTCAATCGATCAAAAGTAAAAATTGACATTTAGGGGACAACCGAATAAAATTTTAAATTTTTTATAAAGTTATTCTTAACCAATACTATTAACCAATCTTAATATCTATTTTATATTATAGTAACTAAAACTATTTCCACTATTATTAAAAAATCACAAAAGAGTTATAGATATTTTTAAATTTATTTAAAATATTTAATAATCATATAATGTAATTATAAATATCCACGCACAAAAGAAAACATTCGTGCGAAGCACGGGTTAATCCCTAGTGATATGTATTTTGAGCAATGTTCTAAAAAACGCTAAGCGGTCGCTAGGGGCGCTAGGCGGGGTCTAAACAAACTTAGGCGTTGACCGAGAATTCAGAAACAATTATAATATCTTAGGCGGGACTTAGGCGCTTCATGAGCGCCTAGGCGGGGCCTACACGGCCTAGACGGGCGTCTTTTAGAACACTCATTTTGAGACAAAGGAAGTACGTAGTTACTAAATGTTGAAGTTTTAATTAAAACCTCAATTATTTAAATTAGCCACAAAATATTGCTCACTAACTTTTAAGCGCAATGATTTTATTGATGTTTTTAAATAGAGTATAACGAATCCATTATCAACATGACCAATAAAATATCGCCAAATCATTTTATAAGAAAAATTATGTGATTTTATTTTGTACTCCTGTCATTATTATATGCTCGTATAAATGTGCTACCAACACTTGCTCATTACAGAACGAGAACATAGAGAGTGTAGAGATAACCAAGTAAATAATGCGAAGGCTCATGGGTTGATCCACATGGAAGTACAATAAGCCCATTTTTAATGCCCATTCACAAGAAAGAAAAGAACAATACTAGGGGAACAAAAAAGTCACAAAATCTTGCTCACAATATCCTAGGTGTCATGATTTTATTGGTGTTTTTAAGTAGAGTGTGGCGGATCCATTATCGATGCAACAAATAAAATATCGTCACCTCATTTGTGCCCCTAGCATTGCTCCACAAGAAAATATGAAATAATCAGTATTGGATAGTGGCTCGGCAATACTCAAACCCGAAGGCGATCTGCCCCGGAAAAGTAGGGTTCGGGTTGCAATTTTCATGACCCTAGAGGGTTAGGGTCAAGCTCGGGTTTTGATGTTGACCCGTTGTGATCCAACCTGACCTGCACCCCTATATACAAAGTAACATATTATGTTAGTTAACCATAGTATAAGTGTTTTGCAATTTATTTTTATTGTTGTTTGTAGGTGAGGTTTGATGATTTAAGACTGATTTATACAACTGGTTCAAATTTAGGCTTAAACATAGATTGGGCCTAAACAAATATGAGCTGAAAAAATTAGATATTTATACACTTCGGGTCGGGCGGGTTCGGGTTCCGCTCTCTGCAGGTCGGGTTCGGATCACCCTCATTAAGGTTAGGGTCAGGTTCGGTTTTGACGAAATCCGCCTCGTTGCCATCCCTACACAAGACACAAAGTACATCGGTCTCGGGCTTCTTCAAGTCGACTTCGGGCCTCTTCAAGTCGACCCAAATCATAAAAAAATACATTTTACTGTCGTAAAAAAAATGGGAAATGCATTTTATTGTCATTATTATTATTTTTTCTAAAGATTTGTCATTAAATTCCTAGGGGGTTGGAATATGTGACTTAAATATTGGTTTTTTGATTAATTCAAGTCACGTAGCTCTCTTATTTATTTTTGTTGGTTTTTTGATTAATTTTTGGTTTATTTGATTTCACTTTTTGCTGATATTAAATTAAAATTTTGTTTTGCTTCAACATATATTTCTCACTTGTTGCATTTTTTTTTAATTTGGGTTGAGACTTGTATCTCAAACTATTCTTTGCAATTAAGATTTGCACCTCAAAGTATTATTGCGTTTGGGACATGTGTCTCGGAGTAATCTCTGTGGAAGACGTGTTTCTCAAAGTTTTTTGTTCTTCTTTGCCTCATTTTTTTTTTTTGGTTATGAGAGACAATTAATTGCGATATTTTTTGCTTTGATAGTTCAGTTTCTAAGTTTGTTTGGCTGAGTCATGACTCTCAGTGTTTCAGTAGCTCTCAAAGTTTTCATAGCTCGAAACATAACTCTCAAAACGGGATGATTTTATAATATTGGGACGCGTGTTTTAAAGAGTTCAAGATACCTTTGTGTTAAGAGCCTTAAAATAGAATGGTTGCAAGAAAATGACTCCTAATAAAGCATTAATGCTAGCCCAAACTGAAGGGCCTGAATGGAATTGGCTCTTCTTCACATTGTCCAAATGATTCGGTATGTTCTGTTTCGTCTCGGTGATCCGGTAAAAAACCGATGCGGAACGAGCTAAATTATGTTCGATTTTAAATTCTGGCATGTACCTGTCTGTTCCTGCTCGAAGTGGCCGAGATAAGCGTGTTCCGCCCTAGATGGAAATTTGACATTTTAAACCCATTTAAATGAAGGTTGTGAATCAAAAAGATGTAAAGTTGATGCCTAATTCAAGGAAACTGTTTTTTGTTTAAAAAATCTATTGATTTTAATTAAACATCATCAAAACATATTTATAAAAAATGACACTTTAGTCCATTTTAAAAAAGTTAATTTTTAATTATGTTGATGTTTATATCTTTTAAAAAATTATATCAATGTTTATTAAAAAAATAGCAAGTTGTAATAAGATTTCGTCGATATACTTCAATTATAAAATATACTAATAGCAAAGACGGTGCGTCAATTGAAACGATATTTATAACTATGATTCGGAAACAAGGAAGTTTTTATATAATGTAAATGTAAGTTTTTAGGGCAAATTGCCAATTAATTACCTGAGTTTGTCGTCAAGTTTCAATTAGTTACCCAGTTTGTGTTTCGGTCAATTTAGTTATTGAATTTGTCTTTTTGTTTCAATTGGTGTAAAATCCGTTTGTTTGTCAAAAAACTAACGAAAATTGATGAAAAACGTAACAAAGTTCTTTCAAAATTGCAATGATCACCCCTAAAGTTTAAATTATTCCATTACACCCCTAAACTAACGAATGTTAAGAGCTATCTTATTTCTAACCAACAACAATAACAAGCCCAAGTCCGGCAACCACGATAACCACCATGCCCGCCACCGGAACCACCGTAGTGCCACCATGCCCACCATCAGAACCACCGCAGTGCCACCACGACGACCAGTGCAATCTTCAAATCAAAACCAACTGCAGATCTGGGTTTCTAAAACATGAACAAACCCAGAGCGAACCAACCCAGATCAAAGAAATCAGCTTAAAAAAAAACGCAGAAATCAAAAGCAAATGAAACGGAGGAATCTTGAAAGTGAACTGGATTTAGAAATTATTTCAATCCAATCTATTTATTTTGAAAGAAATCAGCTTAAAACGCAGAAATCACCACATAATTAGACAAAAATCAAGCCTAGAATTGGGTTCAAAAAAAAAAAAAAGAAAAAAAAGGAACAAATCTGTAACAATGGCGTCGGCGTCAACGGATATCGGCAACGGCGTCGGCGACCTCGGCGGAACACGGCAACGGCGTCAACGGCTACCTCAACGTTCAACGTCCGAACTGATCTCACCTGGGCCTCCTCCGATTTGAAGCCAATCGCACGGAATTCGCCCGATTTGATGGAGTTTGGCCGGAGAAGAAGCTCTTGCCGGCGGGGACTTGTTTTGGTTGGTTCACCGTGTACACGTTGATGAGTTGGCGGTCCCTCCTTGGCTCATCTTTGCCGGAGTCGGAGAATTTGACGGCTGCGGAGGGAGAGGCCGTGGGCTGGAGAGAGGGAGAGAGAGAGAGCGTATTTGTTAACGATTGGAGGGGGGAGGGGAGGGGAGGGAGTATATTTTTCTGGAAAATTTATAAGGGTGAGGCAAACTGAAATAATATAAACTATAGGGGTGATCATCGCAATTTTGGTAAAAGTTTGTTACATCTTTTCATCTATTTTCGTTATTTTCGTTAAGTTTTTGACGAACTAACTAATTTTACACCGAATTGTAACAAAAAGACAAATTCGATAACTAAATTGACCGAAACACAAACTGGGTAACTAATTGAAACTTGACGACAAACTCAGGTAATTAATTGGCAATTTGCCCAAGTTTTTATTGCCAAACTTGTTCTCCACTTGGAATGTCCCCGTACACCTTACATTTGCACCATTATTCGAACTAACCATGTCCCGATCCGGCAGATTAATACTCCTCCGTACTGATTAATTAACGTAACGCCGACACCCCCTCCCGCTGTCATAGTAATTTAGACAACTGGGGCCAAAATTCGAAATTCAACCATCATTCACGAATGCCACCAGATCTCCTCTTTCTCTCAAGCAGAAGAAGACGAAAATTCAAACCCTAGCTTGATCTCACGTTCAGGTAATCACCTCTACCTTCGCCGACTCTAAATTAACGATCCGGAATCCATACTCCACCCAATTGCGTTTGTAATTACAGAGAAAAAGGTCAACTGAATTTGTGAACTGGTGTACTGTTGGTTGAAACACGGTGTAGTTGATTTTGATTTTCGATTGGAATAATTTGCAGGTCTGCGGCTGGTGTGGAGTGGAGTAGGCGGATTTTGTTAAAATGCAGCGTAATCCGTCGACGATCGAGGAACAGTTGATTTTGAGAGCTATTAAGGAAGAATGTCCATGGGAGAGTCTTCCCAAGCGTCTTCAGGCGACTGTGAGTTCCAAGGAGGAATGGCACAGACGGTTAGTTGTCTGCTTTCATTGTTATGTAATTTAGGCCTTGAAAACTTTGATCAACTCCTAGTTCTTTGTGTGTGTGCATTAGGGTGTGTAGTTAGTAAATTGCTGCTGAGATGGGATGGATTTGTGCTTTGGATTAGAATAAGGAGACATGCTGTTTTGGCGTATATGTTTAATCTACGATTGCAATGGAGTCTGGCATTTCTTAGATTCGTGGTCAGACGAGATCGCACAAGAATTACTAGGTTTTTCATTTTCTTATTTTGGGTGCGAATTGGATTTACTGTAGCTATTTGGCTAGTGCTAGACTACTAGTAATAATAACCAAGCCATTTTTCGTTTTTGAGAAGCAGATTGCTAGCAGGTAGGTATACTGGCTGCTTTTGATAGCTGCACAGCATAGTCATCATATGGTTAATTGCAAGTAAAACTGGGAAACCTTCTGTGGTTAGGTGTTTAGATTGATCATACTACTGTGTAATAAACTGTTAATTTGTTCCCCCACAGAAGAAATTTGGTATGAAAGACAATTCTGAATCAGCTTTCTTCCTTTGTTTGGTATTATGTTCGATATGCTGATTGCCTGCAATTTGATTTGATCATATGGAGCTTCCTTACTTTTCTCCATTTGTGTGAGATTATGTTAGATCTATAGATTGCCTGCAATTTGAAAAGGTCTATTAAAGATGAACATTACACATAATAAAAAAAACATTTCGATGAAATATTTCAAACCTTTGTTACAATGTTAGCTTTGAAAAACCTTCAATGTCCATGAACTTATCTGGTGTTGGCACATAGATTGTTGGGTAAGGGGGTAGCCGTATATATGTGTCTTTTCTTCAAGGTATTCCACCATACTCATTAGGTTTCTCTGAGTTTACAAGCCAATACGGTGAAGATCTTGTTTCATTACTTAACATGCCATTCCAAGAAAATGTCCTGGTTGTCATTTTATGAATTGTTTTTGTGTATGGGCTGTGGGTTTGGTTCATTGTTTTTTTGTTCAAGTACTTTTTTCAGAATTACTATGGTGATTAATAGTTGCTAGTTTTTGAGTTGGCATTGTAATTTTATACAAATTGATTTTGTTATTTTCTGATGTTTCTGATGTTTTTCTCTCACGCAGGGTAATAGAACATTGTATAAAGAAAAGACTCTTATGGGGCTCTTGCTTTGCTCGTAAAGTATGTAAAGAAGGTGAATATTATGAAGACATGATGCGTTATTTGCGAAAGAATCTAGCGGTGCGTATTAGATAGATGCTGTATACACAAGCCCTCCTGTCTTGTTTTGCCAGAAAATTGTTCTGTATAGACATATTTCATTCCAGCACTTATTATATACTCCCTCCGTCCCAGCATAAGTAGGACTAGAGGTCTATCACGGAGATTAAGGAAAAGTAATATATGTGTGGTAGAAAATGAAGAGAGAGAATGAGGGGTAAATAATAGTGTTGATTGAATAAATTGAGTGGTGGAAAATAAAGAGAGAGATTGAGTGGGATTAAAAACATTTCCATTTTAGTCAGTCTCACTTGTAGTGGGACGGACGAAAAGGGAAAGAAGTCTCACTTGTGCTGGGACGGAGGGAGTAGATGTTCTTATGGTCCTCAATAGCAGTTTATCAAAGTTTCAATATGCATAAACTTCATACGGGAGTATTACTTTTGGGAAAGTTTCATGAAGGAAAAGCCATACTGAATGGGTATCTTTTTTTTTATTTGTCCTAACCATTGAGAGATTGACGATTTGAACAGATTTGCTTGTTGTCCTGATATAGTTATCTCTATTCAAATTTGTCATTTTCTTTTTATCAATACTGAAAGCTCAAATACCTTAGCTCTTTAGGCGTCAATTGACTGGTTTATTTTTTGCTTGCAGTTATTTCCGTACCACCTCGCGGAGTATGTTTGCCGTGTAATGAGGGTTTCACCTTTCAGATACTACTGCGATATGATATTTGAAGTCATGAAAAACGGTACTAGGTTGTTACATTGGATAATATGGTATATGTTTTTCAATTGATAGAGTGAGACAACAATATTAGTCATTGCAAAAGTAGTTACATAATGACAGTTAGGACGAAATAAATATCTCTAATTCAAGAACTCAAAGTTACTGTTAATTTATGTGTACAAGAGCAGTATCTAAAATGACCATGGTTAAGATCGTGTATTTGACGGGTAATTGTTGAGCAAGTGTTCAAGTAGCTATTTCAAGTGTTGTAAATAAGTTCGTTTCATGCGCATATGGTAGTAATCCATTTCCTCTTGAATTCATAACATTCTATAATGAAGTTTAAAAATCAACTGATTAGCAGTTAAAATAAATCCATATTATTATTATTATTATGATTATTTTATTTTTTATTTTCATCATTCTTCTTATTATTATACTACCTCCGTCCCAACTCAATGTGTTCAACTCAATCGAACTTTGACCATAATTTTATGGACATCTAGATATTCCTATGCAATTCAAAAAATTGTTATTGTTTCACCGTGAGGAATAGTATCAATAACATTTTTTAGAATTGCATAGAGATATCTAGATTTTCATAAAGTTATGGTCAAAGTTCAATTGAGTTGACCAAAAAAGTCAAACTTTGCACATTGAGCTGGGACGGAGGTTGTATTTTTTTTTCTTCATTTTTTAACCTTTTGGCAGCTTACTACCACAGGTACGTTGTATCTTTTTGTGCTTTATCCTATCAACTGTTATCTTTTTTCCAACTACTAGATAGGGCTTAAACCCACTTGAAGCTACATCATCACATAATATCTGTTGGAGGTTGGTCTGAAATACTCCAAAAATCTGTCGGACTCCCTGCTGCACTCTGTCATTGCTTTTCTGGTGGGAATTGTTAACTTGTTGACCAAGATACTTGCAAGTTGCAACATAATCATATATTTCTGGAATGAAATTAATGCATTAGGTCTTTGGTCAGTTTTTATCTCTCTATGCCCAAGGAGCACAATGGACGTTATGGATTTCTATTGTCATGGTACCCTAGCTCATCCAGTGATCTGTTTTCTCAGTATACATCTGCTAGTTAAAATAGAGCGAATTAACTAATACCTCTGTTCCATCCATGTTAAGAATTCACGTCTGAAAGTCACTTTTTAATTTTGTTCTTTTAAGCCTCTATATTGTACTTTATGGATTTTCATGGTCATGGGGATCGATTTTCCTTTCCCCCACTTTTTTCTTCTTAGCTTTCACACTATTTTATTTTTTTTAAAAAAACTTTTAACTTTAGTTTCCCATCTCTCTCTCTCTCTCTCTCTTTTTCCCTTGTTTTCTCACCTCTTTCAGTGACGAGACCATAAGAAGGTTCATAGCAGCCGACCAGAATCATTTTGGGACTAAGGCTGTGTTGTCGATGAAAGAAAAAACATGAGAAAAACCCAAACATTTACTACTAATTTATTGAAAGGTGACTCTTTAAGTGAAAGTTCCAAAATGAAATTGTGGGTTCTTAACTTGGAATGGTGGGAGTACTTGTCATGAGTAGCCAATGAATAGCTGTGATGACTTACTCCTTTTATATTTACTGGAAAATATGGCAACATATGTATCCGAATAAAAAGTAGGCACTTGTTTATATTCCACTTGTTTTTTTGATGTGTGGTTGACCATTATTGACTAATTAAGGTGTATGTGAGTGCAATTGACTATCTTTTGCATGTGTTGCATTCATACATGACTCCACTTTTGCTGGTTTCCATTATCCACCGTCTTTTTTCTAAAGAATAATCTTGCATTCATTTATTTTTGCAGAGCAACCTTATGATAGCATCCCAAATTTTAGTGCAGCAGATGCCTTGCGGCTCACTGGGATAGGTCGAAATGAATTTATTGATATCATGAACAAGTGTAGATCCAAGGTATATTTTTCATACGTTCTGGGTTAATTATTTGCTAAATGCTTGCTTATGATTTGCACCTCATGTTCCACTCAAGAAGACATTATTTGAAAAGTCATATAATTAAGTGTTATACAGCTATCCTTTGATCACTCCTATGGAATATGCGACTGGTTTCCAAAATTAGACTCATGAATGAAATGTTGCAAAGGAAAAATAGGACTATTTGAGTGAGAGGAAGGAGATTACATTTGCTTATTACATGTCTGACAGACAGGATTATTAGTGGTTTCGGTTTGCTCAAAAGTCAAAACCATGAAGCAGAACGAACGCACATGATCGGTTTCAAAAATTTCAAACCAAACCAAACCAAACTGATTAACTGCGGTTTGGTTCTGGCTTGGTGATTTGGGATTATATAACTTTTATTGGCCCATTTGAACTCATCCACTGCAAGCATTATTTGAGATATGCCATAATAGCACGCACATAATGTATGCATTTATTTAATTTAATTTTTAAAATAAAATTCCTTCCGTCCTAGGATGAGTGTCTATTTTTGACTTTGAGGTGCATTTAAGAAAGGTGACTAGTAAGCTTTTTTAGTAGCATAAGCACTAACAATCTTAACGATCTCACCATAGAACATCTTGATAGTGAGTGGGAATTTGAACATGAAATTGACTAGTGAGGGTTTTATAGCGACAACAAAAGTAGACATTCATATAGGGACACTTATTTTTTTAAATGGACATTCATTTAGGGACGGAGGGAGTATTGAGTTCTTAAATCTATAATGATTACCTTTTAAATGGACATTCATGAAAAAAATTCTACTCCCATTTTTTTTTACCATCTTAATATTATTGAAATTGTAACACCCCCTAAAATGTGAAGAACAAAGTTCTACAATAATATTTAAGCTAGTTAAAGTTGAAATAACACAAAAAAAAAAGGACTAGACTATTTATGTTTCTTTAAATTTGTTGATAATCCATTGACATTAGTTGTCAATTTAATTGAATTTTGATCAAAAAAATTTCAAACTTTAAATTATTGCAATGAAATTCTTATAACTATGAGTGATGCACCATAAAAATATTATCAATGGCAAATTTAAAATTTCATTAGGATAATTGAAATTTGTACGCTTTTTGTCAAAATACATCAATTTGACCATCAAATCACACTTAGTATATTTCCGGCATGGAGGGAGTATAATGTTGTCTAAAATGTCTTGACCCCACCCCCTTTTGCAGTCCTGACTACGTCCCTGCCTCCCACTTGGATATCTAACCTAGTAACCTGGTTCTCTAGAAACATTTCATGTCCCATGTCTGCCACTGTTCGCTTCAACATGTACCTATTTGCATAGAACTTCTCCCATTTTGTATTTATAAAGTGATTTAACCTTATGACTCCTGGTTAGTTTCTGTAGTTTTCTCAATTGATATTACGTTTGGACTGTTTTATGACTGCCATTGAGCGATGCTGAGGCTGCCACCAAAAAGTTCATCTGCCCTCTTATATATGTTTGTGTGCGCGTGATGCATGCACAAGAGATGGAAAGCCAACAGTCATTGATTAGGATAAGTTTTAACTACTCTTTTGGATAAGTATACTATTAATTATGTCGTTTAATTTTAATGCCTATAAAAGGCTAAGCTGAATAATGGAATAGACATCCAAGTTTTGAGGCAAAGAAAGTACTAGGGAGTTTGGGGAATTCTCAATAAAAAAATCGTAGGGAGTTTGGGGAATTCTCAATAAAAAATTCCTACTTCTATCTTTTTTAGCAATTATCTCTCTCTCTCTCCCTCTCTCTTTTTTCCCAGCCACTTTCCAACCAACAACATAGCCAAAACAATTCCAAATACTATTTCCCAGCCCGAAGGCCCGTGACGATCTATCTCAAAATCAACCCATAACGTTGGTTTCATTGCCGGCGTCATGGGCGATTATTTTTTTATCAAAGGAGGATGTTTCTAGTATGAAGGAATCCATCACCCGTATGGAAATGATGATAGCAAAATTACTTGAAGATAGAGGCATATCTCCAGCCGTAGAAATCACCCCTGCTAATTACCAAGAGGCGGACACATATGCTACCATGAACCACGCTGCGAGTAATGACCAAGGGCCACAATTTGAATTCCCCCTCTCCAAACAACCGTCTCTGCCTCCTATGGCCTCCAACATACCACCACCACCACCACCACCACCAGTAACTCCACTACCACCGCACACAAGTATTTCTCCGACACTCTTAACTTTTCCCGCACATATAAAACTGTTTTCCAAGGAAGATGACGAGAAAGAAGGAGGATTTGACAACCACACGGAGCCTGTTGTTTCCTTCTGCACCATGGCTTGCCTTCATCACCACAATACAGTCCAAGTGCTATTACAATTATCGGAAACTTCTTTACTTGGAATGAACTATTGCGGGAGCATTCACCATTTCATCGACGTCAAAACTACTTGCTCACTCGGGTTTCCAGTCACAACTTGCATGACAGTGGCGAATGGCCAAAAGGCTCATTCCACAAATGTTTGTGATCAAGGAATTATGGTGACGTGGGCACGGGAACCACCTCCCGCCGACATCTTCTTCAATCCTGTGCATCTTCCAATCTTTAATGAGCAACCAAATTTTTTGAACTCCTTTGCAATGAAGCAGCAACTTGGTAATTTTTTGCTGCGTAGTGACCTCACTTTTCAAACTTCAAGCTTGATGTCAACGGAGGGAGTAACGATGCATGCACAAGAGATGGAAAGCCAACAGTCATTGATCAGGATAAGTTTTAACTACTCTTTTGGATAAGTATATTATTAATTATGTCATTTAATTTTGCAGTCATTGTAATGCCTATAAAAGGCTAAGCTGAATAATGGAATAGACATCCAAGTTTTGAGGCAAAGAAAGTACTAGGGAGTTTGGGGAATTCTCAATAAAAAATTCCTACTCTATTTCCCAGCCCGAAGGCCCGTGACGATCTATCTCAAAATCAGCCCGTAACAGTTCGCTAGTCTATATGGATACAGAGAGGGAGATATGCATGTGCATCTTCTAGTCTATCTTTCTCTATACATCTGGTGTGTAGGAATGCTTATATGGCTAAAACCTAATACTCTCTCCGTCCTGAAATGATCTTCCCACTTTTTTTGTTATTCACACGAAGATACTTTAAGCAATAAATTTAGGCTAATATAATTATCCTGATGAAAATTCAAAACTTGTTATTGACACACATTATAAATACTATCAATAACAATTTGTAGATGTTAATTAGGATAATTAAATTAGCCTAAAATTATTGCTCAAAGTACCTTCGCATCAACAAAAAAAATTTAGAAAGACCATTTCGGGACGGAGGAAGTAGTTGAATTATTTGCATGGAAATGTTGCGTTCTGAATAATGTCTGGGTATTGAGATACATATTCTTGCTCCCATGTCTTTGTCATCCATTTACATCATAACAATAGATTGAAACAGGTACTCTTACTTGTACTAATTATTGTAATACTTTTGGAGCTTTCCAGAAAATTATGTGGAAGTTGAACAAGTCAATTGCAAAAGAACTATTGCCTGTGCAACCAGTGGACTTCACAATTGAACAATGGTGGGGAGTTTGTCTTGTCAACTTTACGCTGGAGGAATTCAAGGTGAGATGTCAGATAATATATCTTTCCTAAGAATTTGTAACTGAATACTCCGTCCGTCTCAAATGATCTTCCAACTTTTTTTGGCGTTACTACGAATGAACTTTGAGCAATAATTATAGGTTTTCAATTGTACTAACGAAAATCTAAAACTTGTATTTGATACACCATCAACTATAGTATCACTATCAAGTTTTAGATTTTCATTTGAATAACTAAATCAACCTAAATTATTGCTCAAAGTTCATTCGTAGTAACAATAAAAAAAGTGGGAAGATCATTTTGGGACGGAGGGAGTAGTACTTAGGTGAGTTAGTTTCTTCTAAGTTGACTGAGTGCAACTTCTCCATACTGGGATCAAAATGTTCATGAGTCATGACTAACATTTTATCATGCATGGGTATTTGCTATTGAAGTGTAGGGATAATGTGTTTACTGATTCTTGCTTCTTTCTTTCTCTTGCTCGGTTGCAGAGACTTTCAGAGGAAGAAATGGCAACGATTGATAAAATTTGCAAGGAGGAAGCAAACGCTTTCATTCTTTTTGATCCTAACATCATTAAGGGTCTTTTTCGACGCGGATTAATTTACTTTGATGTACCTGTTTATCCTGATGATCGTTTTAAAGGTACAGCTCTATATTTGGAAGTGTTCATTTATCACACCGCTGATGTTTATCATTTGAAAGCACATGCCACTTGTGGACTTACTCCTAAATATGTTCTTGAATTCTCAAGCATTTGCAATGGCTTGACTGATTTGCATCCACTTTTAAGATCATTAATTGAATCAATTATACTCCGTTGAAATATGTTACTCCCTCCGATCCAAAGTAAGTGTCCACCATTCCTTTTTGGGGTGATAAAAGTGAGTGCCCACTTTCCTTTTCTGGATATTCACGTGCGTCCACAAGTTTCTGGCCGATCTAAAGCATTTGTATCCAACCATTTCTTAGCGTTTACCCCCCCCCCCCCAAAAAAAAAAAAAAAAAAAAAAATCCACCAAATCCAACTTTGCACCTTTGTTTGAAAAAGTGGTCTGTGTGGTACTTTAATTTCTCGTCCACCCGCTGGTCAAGACATGTCAGGGGAAAAATGGGACGATTTGGAAATTAAAGTACCAACCTGACCCACTTTTCAAACTGGGGTGCAAAGTGAGATCTGGTCGATACCCTTGGGGGGGGGGGCACGTAATTTGGCCAATTTCTTATTTTAAATGGGTCAAATAAGTATTTCTTAGTCCGTGTTTCCCCCAATCAAAGCGGGCTCTCATTTTAGATAGGATGGAGTATAATGCTTTGCCTCTCGGATTAGTGCCCAACAAATGAATGAGTACTTATTCTGAACTGTGTTATAATTAATTGTGTATCATGAAAATACTCCCTCCGTCCCAAAATGTTCTTCACACTTTTTTTGCAGTTACTACGAAAGATCTTTGAGCAATAATTTTAGGTTGACTTGTACTAATGAAAATCTAAAACTTGTTATTGACACACCATTAACAATACAATGCTGTTAATAACAAGTTTTAGATTTTTATTAGAATAATTAAATTAACCTAAAATCATTGCTCAAAGTTCCTTCGTAGTAACGTCGAAAAAAAGTGTGAGGAACATTTTGGGACAGGGAGTATGTTACACAGGATTAAAATTTATTTGGTCAAATTTCTTGTCATAACTAGTATTTCTGCTGGGAATTTCATTTTGCTCTTATTATGAACTGGAAATATTAAGTTTATAATGTTCCAGTGTCCAGGCTAGAAGGATTTGTTTCAAACAGAGAGCAGTCGTATGAAGACCCCATCGAGGAGTAAGAGAGTGTCTGAACACAATAATTTCATGTTTGTCCATCTAATTTACTCTTCAAGCTCTTAAAAATAGATATTAATAGTGTTAACTCTACTTTACAGGGTGCTATATGCTGTTTTCGTGGTTTCAAGTGAGAACTCAACTGTTGCTGAATTGGCCGCAACATTGCAGGCTGACCTCTCTCAACTTCAGGCAGCTGCATCTTTTGCTTGTCGATTGGGATGGGCAGTAAAATTAATTGACCCTGGGTTTATTCTTCAAGAACCAACTATACCTGGTTCTAGAAATATTCTCAGTGATGATGAAGAAGGTTCTCATGCTAGCGTGGGCTCTGCAAACATGTCCACTGATGGCAGTATCTTTCAGCAAGATGGTTTAGGGATGGAAAATTTAGGCCTAGCTTCTGGTTATGCACGCGTTGCATTTGTTGTTGATGCTAACATAACGTCTTATCTTATGATGGGGTCTGTTTCACCAGGTATGTCTTTTGTTTATTTTTTTGTTATCTCTGTCTTAAAAATTTGTGGCCCTTTACGTTGTAGGGTTAATTAATAAAACTAGCCTCGTCTGCTGTAGTTTTGCTTTACTTGATTAAGCTAGTGTCCTGCGTGAACTTAGGTTATACCCCCTTGTATGCCATATACTACTTCCGTCCCGGAATGATGTTCGTTGTTTGTTTGAATGAACTTTGAGCAATAATTATAGATTTGTTTAAGTATCCTAATCACCCGTTATGATTTTGTGACATTAGGACTGATATTGTGTGGGTGCGCGTGTGCGTGTGTTTTAGTCATCTTATTATGAAGTTTGTGGTTTTCTCAATAATCTAATGAGTACAATCGTGGAAGGGGACCCTTAAATAGCGCATATACCGTTTCTAACTAAGCAACTGGCAAAGAAGTGTTGTGTGCAGTAGCGGAGCCACACTTTGTAAATGAGGGTATTCGATCCCTTGATTTTGGAGTTATGTTAATTTTATTACCTTCAAGTTTAGGATTTTTTTTTATTCTGCAGTACAAATAGTAATTTTAGCGATTTTGACCCCTTTGGTTTAGTTAAAAATACCACTATATTATAATTTCGACCCCCTTCCCATAAAATCCTGGCTTCGCCACTGGTTGTGTGACTGATGTGTTGCTGAGTCCATTTCCCTTGTGAAAAATTGTTTTGCAGGCTTGAAATCACATGCTGTAACATTATATGAAGCTGGAAAACTGGGTCATGCTAGCATTGCAGATCTTTGCAAAGATCTTAGCACATTAGAAGGAACAAAATTTGAGGGAGAACTGCAAGAATTTGCCAACCATGCATTTAGCCTCCGATGTGTTCTAGAGTGCCTAACATCTGGTGGAGTTGTTCCTGATGAGGAGGACAAGAATGGTACGGTATCTGCTAACAGTGATGAGGTTATTTCTTCAGTAGCTGATATTTCGTTGACAGATGAATCAGGAATTTCTGTTGGGAACGAATCAGCAGTAGATGATTCTGTGTATTCAGAAAAACCTCAGGAGGATTCTAATTATGCTGTAGCTGTTACTGGAGGTTCTAATGATGACAATTCCTTATCTACTATACCTGAGGAGGGTAATTTTGTAGGTGAGGACTCAATGTCAGACATTAGGATCCAGAATGATGACAAAACGATATCTACCGAAGATACTGATGTTGAAAAAGCAAGAAAACCTACAAAATACCGAGTAGATATCTTGCGATGTGAAAGCCTGGCTACTTTGTCATCAGTGACATTAGATAGGTTGTTTCTTCGTGATTATGACATTGTTGTATCAATGGTTCCACTTCCTCAGTCTTCGGTATTGCCTGGGCCGAAAGGTCCAATTCATTTTGGCCCTCCCTCCCACCCCTGCATGACACCATGGATGAAATTGGTATTATATTCGGCTGTGGCTAGTGGACCTCTTTCGGTTGTTCTTATGAAAGGTCAATGTTTAAGGTTACTCCCCGCACCATTGGCAGGTTGTGAGAAAGCCCTTTTATGGTCTTGGGACGGATCCACAGTTGGAGGACTGGGAGGCAAGTTCCAAGGAAGCTTAGTTAAAGGAAGTATACTTTTACATTGTTTAAATTCGCTCCTTAAATGCACCGCCGTGCTAGTGCAGCCCCTAAGCAGCTATGACCTTGATGAATCTGGAAGAATCAGTACACTGGATGTTCCTTTGCCATTGAGGAACTCTGACGGTTCAATTCCTGATATCGGGAAGGAACTGGGAATGGGTGTGGAAGAAAGTTCAAAATTGAGCACTTTGTTAAGCAATCTGTCAAAAAAGTTAGACTTGTGGACTGTTGGTTATATTCGCCTTTTAAAGCTCTTTAAGGAAAGAGAATCAGACCACTTTTCACCCGACGATGATAAATATGAGTGGGTTCCATTGAGTGTGGAATTTGGAATTCCATTATTTAGTCCAAAATTATGCAACAGTATATGCAGAAGAGTAGTTTCCTCTCAGTTACTTCAGTCGAATTTGTTTATGGAGCATCATGATGCCATGCAAGAACTAAGGAAAAGATTACGTGATGTTTGTTCTGAGTACCAAGCAACAGGGCCTACTGCAAGACTTCTTTACCAAAGAGAGCAACCAAAGGAGTCAACTCGGCAGCTTATGAACTATGCCAGTGGAAAGTGGAATCCACTTTTGGACCCTTCTTCTCCTATATCTGGAGCTTTAAGTGAGCATCAGCGATTGAAACTGGCTAACCGGCAACGATGTCGTACAGAAGTTCTGAGCTTTGATGGGAACATTCTAAGGTGTGTCATCATTGATCTTAATCCCTTTTGCTTGCATGTAGCCTATTATATCCAACATAACATTGATCAGATTTTTTCGTACTTTTGTGCTCCCTCAAAAGGATGCTTTAGAGGGAATATAGAAGTACTGGACAATTTTCAGTGAATGAAGTGCTAACCATCGAGAGTTGAAATGAGTGAAATGTTTCTGGATATTGTAGTGCTACAGTAATGGTGAATACGCATCTACATTTTGCCTCTTTAATATACTCCCTTTGTCCCGAAATTGTTTTTCCACTTTTTTTGTTATTAATACAAAGGTACTTCAAGCAATAAATTTAGGTTAATTTAATTGCCCTAATAAAAAGTTAAAACTTGTTATTGATACACCATTATAAATTCTATAAATACCAATTTTAGATGTTCATTAAGATACTTAAATTAACCTAAAATTATTACTGAAAGTACCTTCATATCGATAACAAAAAAAGTAGAATGATCATTTCGGGACGGAGTGAGTATGAGGAGGTGGCCACCCTTTTGGTCAGATGGGTGAATAAGCATCAACATCGAAATGGTGAATAAGCATCATCTAGTCAAAACTGTAGGACTCTTATACCATGTACTCCGTTGTCTGATACTCTGATAGCTATTAACAGACTGCTATTGCTTAGGTGGTGTGACTTTATGGTTTAATACATATCCCCATATTTATATGGTATTTATACTTGGGCCTAAAGGGATTTGAAGTGAACTCCATTGACTTACTTCTAGCAGAAAATCAACTTTGTAAGATGACGCCCTTAATAGCTCATGAAAATGGTTTATGTAGAGATACGAAAGATGGGTGCAATTTCAGGGAGGTTTTGGTGTTGAGCATTGCGATTGCTCTGAAAAGGATTATTCTTTTGCTGTTATAATGCATAAGGCGTTTCTGGAAACTTGTCCTACCTTTTCTTGAGACTACTGCTTGAGTTTGGGATTCGTGTTTTGTCTAATTATCGTATACTCCCTCCGTCCCATGACAAACGACCCTTTTTCATCTTAGGAGCGGGAATTAAGGAAAAGTGTTTTAAAAAGTAGGTGTTGTGACTTGTGAGTTGTGAGTATAAGGAGAGAGAAAGTGGGGTAGGGAATAGTAAGTTAAAGTTGTTGTGAGTATGGATGTGGGTCCCATTAATAAAGAAGGAATATAATTTTTTTTTCTAGGAAAATGGGACTTTCCAATGGGACACCCAAAATGACAAAATGTATCATTTTTATGGGACAGAGGGAGTATATAATATCTCTTCGTAAGTTTCAAAGCATGTTTCTTCAGTATACTATATTGTCATGATTAAAAACATTGAAACAGAAGTCTTTGATGTACATTTACTACTTTTACGCGAATAAGGATACCGTCTCATTTCATTCACAGACAATTTAATGGAGTTATTTGTTTTCCTTATTGTTAACATAAACTCTCCCCCCGCCCCAATTTGAAATTGCAAAAATTCCTCTTTTAGGAGTCCCACTTAAAATTGCACAAGCCCAAAATGGTAACTTTATAATATTTTTTGGTCAATGGGACCCACAAGCCATACACCACTTATAATCCCTACCCCACTATCCATACCCACGAAACTATAATACTCCCTCCGTTCCAAAATGACCTTCATACTTTTTTCGACGTTACTACAAAGGAACTTTGAGCAATGATTTTAGGTTAATGTAATTATCCTAATGAAAATCTAAAACATGTTATTGATAGTATTGTTGATGCTGTGTCAATAGCAAGTTTTAGATTTTCATTAGTGCAATTGAGTCAACCTAAAATTGTTGCTCAAAGATCCTTCGTAATAACGGCGGAAAAAGTAGGAAGATCATTTTGGGACGGAGGGAGTATTATATATTTCTCCTTAATTCCTATGCATGACGGTTTTTGTGTAATTTCAAATGGGACGGATGGAGTAAACAATACTATATAACCTTTTCCTTCCATTTAAAGTAAGCCTTTGGAAGAAGTTACAACATACATGAGCTGTATGTAGGTTTTGTGCTGTTCTGTGAACTTCTGAAAACAACCATTTTTATGAATGAAATCTGCAGATCATATGCCCTTACTCCTGTTTACGAGGCTGCAACAAGGCCAGTTGAGGACTCCCCAATCATAAACACGGTTAAAGCTGAATCAGATGATGCAGACAGCAGCGAAGTAATTCTTCCGGGTGTTGATCTTCTCTTCGATGGATCTGAGTTGCGCCCGTTCGACATAGGAGCTTGCTTGCAGGCTCGACAACCTGTCTCATTAATTGCTGAGGCTTCAGCAGCATCGGCATCTTCTTGGACCAAGTAATGCCCTAACTGTAAAAAAAGAGTTTAGATAGAAAAGATTCTCCGAAGTCAGTGGAGGCTGTTTTGTTCTCAATGCCGTTCTTCATTATTGCTAGCTTGTGGATTCAGTTTCATATCGAGGTCTCCTTATGCTGGCTGATTTTGAGGTAAAATTGAATTATTTTTCAGTTTATTACTGTAGATAATGTTTTTCTGTCAAAGTTTTATGAACCAATACTTTATTGGTAGAGAGATCTGAAACTGTTGAGGTGGTTGTATGATGAACCTTTTTGTGGTCCACAAATGTTGGTTCATCATTGTCTATTATTATTATTGCATCTTCTTATCATGATATATGTAGTAAATGAGTCGGTAATTGTTTTAAAATGGATTTACTCTTGTTATGGTGTTGACCAAATGATGATACATTAAGAAAAACTTTTTATAAAGTTTCAAGGCTTGATTCCTGCTTTTATCTTCAGCTCTGGTTTGCCCTAAATGTCCAATGGCAAGTGTTACACTGTCCATTAACCGCGCAATAGGCATGGTTTCACATTGCTGAAAACAGTTCTTTAGGTTTTACTCCCTTCGTCCCAAAATGAATCACCGAATTCGCTCTTGATTAAGAGCAAATTCGATCATTCATTTTGGGACGGAGGTAGTAACAATTATGGAAAAAGTTCAGATCACTGAAGAGAACTCTTAACTAGGGAGTAATAAAGAAGAAAACATTAATTTCTAGCCTAGTCAAGGATTGTTTACTGTGCCTCAAACGATGAGTTCCACTTCGAAAAGTCAGATAGTTCCAGGAATAAGTTATTGCCTTGGGAAATGGTCTTTGAACAGTAGTTAAACTAGAAGACGATTAGAAAGGGATTTCCAGAGAGAGAGAAAAAGACTGAAAATGGGAAGGATAGTTCACTGATGATAAATTGTGCATTAAGGCTATATATATGCAATTGCATGATTAACTGCTAATATGAGAGCTTTCAGATACATGGCTGGTCTGGTTTATAAGCTGGGTATTTATTTTATTCATGCTGCTATGCAGGTTTTTCTTTGTATTTGTGAGGCTTGGTTTACTCAATTTTTCAGACGCACTGCCATATCTCCGGTGCTCTATTCTGGTGAAAGGTGTTCGAGAACAAGGAGAAATGAATACGGAGTGTACTACAACTTTTGCACATATGAAAGTCGAGGAAAATGGAACCACCGTTACTTTTATTTATTTTATTTTCACGCAGATATTACATAGAAAAGTACAAAGAAGAAAAAATATTGACGTTTGAAGAATAATCTTCATGTCTCATCCTGCGCTTTTCTTTCGGTATGTTGTTTTACTGTATTACACATGTTGGAGACTCTTAAGGGCATCCACAATGGTACCCTTTTGTGAGTATCGATCCCCTCAATTTTTTTCTTTCCCATTGTGGACAATGGTGCCCTTTTGTGAGTATCGATCCCCTCAATTTTTTCCTTTCCCACTGGGTGCCGATTGCCAAAGAAAGAAATGACTCCTCTACATAGACACCATTATTATGTGGGTGTGTGGAGCCCACAACCAAATTAAACCTCATTTTCTTTCTTTGGCAGTTTTTCCCTTTTGATTTTTGATTTTCTTTTTCTTGTTTTTTACTTCTTTCTTTTTTCTCTCTCTTTGTGGAAAAAAAAAGGGATTGTTTTTTTTGATGAAGTGGCACTTATGTGGTATATCTTAGTACCCATAATGAGTATTACCATTGTGGATGCTCATGACTCGGAAGAAAGACAGGTTACAGAAAGAGCTATCTTCAGTGTAGTTCTAATTGGCTCGAAAGAAAGAAGGGATTTTTCCTCTAGGCCCTTCCAACCCAAATGTTATTCCATTTTAAGGAGAGACTCTTTCCAAATCTCAAATAAGGAGCTCTCCTAAGATGTTAATTCCACATACACCCCTCTGACCAGTTAAATATAATACGTAAATGCCTAAACTACCCCACCCCCAAAACAAAACCCTAACGACCTCTCCCCTCCCCTCATTCACGACAGACGCACGTGCACGCACGTTCTCGCTCCTTCCTTTCTCCTCCGTCGCCGGCCCCGGCACCCCAACAAACCGGCGATCTTCCTGCTCTGATCTGCATAGGTCCTCTGTCCGCATTTCTGATCTGCATAGATCCTCCGTTTTTGGTTCCGATCTACATAGATTCGTCGTCTTCGGTTTCGATCTGAGCAAATCCGGCGCCGCCTCCAGCCAACATAGATCCAACAGACTTCTTCTCTTTCACGTCCGCCGGCGACCTTCGTTGTGTGATTCGCCCAGATCTGGTCAGGATGCTTTAGTTTCAAATATTAGGATTGGTAAGTTCTCTCTCTCTATCTCTATCTCTCGCTCTCTAGTCCCTCCTACCTCCGACGGCTCTCAGATCTCCCCCTCCCCTTCGTTTTCTCCGGCAGTGCCCCATCCAGCCGGCGTCCGAGCTTCTTCCTCCTCATCAGCTCTCTCTCTATTCATCTTATGTCCAGATCTGTTCCATGTTGCTCTCGTTCGTCTTCTCTGTCAAGTATTGTCTCCGATTTGGTCTCTGAGTCAAGCATTGTCTCCGATTTCGTTTCTGAGTTAGTAGTTTTTTTTTTTTTTTTTTTTTTTTTTTTTGAAAGCATTGAGCTTGTAGCTGTTAAACTTAGCAAAATGGGTGAGTTGATTTACATGTAGTAACTGTTGATTGAGACTTTGCGATTGTACTTGCTGCTAAGACATTGGCATTTCATGTTAGTTGACTAGATTCATATATATATATATGAGACTTTTTTTATGGGAAAAAAATCTTATAGTTCAACAATCAGATTATGCTGAGTCTGATAATTAAACTGTACAAGTCAACTTAATTAAATATTAGAGTTATTTTTTTTTATAAAAATACCAAAACTGTGGAAAAATGGCTCTTATAGATTAATTACAAGAGGAAAATTGGTCTTATACACTAATTATAAGAGTTTGACCGTGATTTGATAATATTAGATTTTTTTTAATCAAAAATGAAAAAAAAAATGTGGCTCTTATACTTTGATTATAAGAGGTGGACATGTCTTATACACTAATTATAAGAGTTAAACCGAGTTTGACTAAATTTGACCAAATAATATTATTTTTTTCTAAAAAAATTGAAAAAAGTGATTTTTTTTTTACTTTTATATTTTAATTATAAGAAGCGGACGAGTCTTATGTGTTAGTTATAAGAACTGACTGATGTTTGACCGATATGAAAGTCAACATTTATAAAAAAAATTGATATATTTTGTGAAAAAATGTAAAAAAAGAAAAATGACTCTTACTTTAATTATAAGAGTAGAACTTGTCTTATACACTAATTATAAGAGTTTTGACCGAGTTTGACCAAATAATATTATTATTTTTTTGTTTTTTTTTTTTTGAAAAAAAGTGATTTTTTTTTTACTTTTATATATTAATTATAAGAGGCAGACATGTCTTATGTGTCAGTTAAAAGAGTTTGACCCGGATTTAATCGAATAATATTATATTTTTTCTTAAAAGTTAAAAAATTTGACTATTATATGTTAATTGTTGGACTTATATGTCAGTTATAAGAGTTTGACCAGGATTTGATCGAATAATATTAATTTTTTTCTTGAAAGTTGAAAAAAGTGAAAAAATTGACTCTTATATGTTAACTGTTGGTCTTATATGTCAGTTATAAGAGTTTGACCGAGATTTGACCGAATAATATTATATATTTTTTTCTTAAAAGTTGAAAAAAGTGAAAAAAAATCGACTCTTATATGTTAACTGTTGGTCTTATATGTCGGTTATAAAAGTTTGACCGGGATTTGACCGAATAATATTATATTATTTTCTAAAAAGTTAAAAAAATCGACTCTTATATGTTAATTATTGGTCTTATATGTCATTTATAAGAGTTTGACCGGGATTTGACCGAATAAAATTATATATTTTTCTCAAAAGTTGAAAAATGTGAAAATATTTGACTCTTATATGTTAAATATTGGTCTTATATGCCAGTTATAAGAGTTTGACCGTGATTTGACCGAATAATATTATATATTTTTTCTCAAAAGTTGAAAAAAATGAAAATTTTGAGTCTTATGTGTTAATTATGTGTAAGTTATAAAAGTTTGATTGTTGTTTGACCGATTTTGACCGAATAATATTTTTAGATTTTCTAAAAAAATAAAAAAAAATGTATATTTTCGACTCTTATATGTTAATTATGTGTAAGTTATAAGAGTTTGACTGATGTTTGACCGATTTTGACCAAATAATATTTTCATTTTGTCTTAAAAAATGAAAAAAATATTTTTTTTTACTCTTATATGTTAATTATGTGTAAGTTATAAGAGCTTGACTGATGTTTGACCGGTTTGATCATATTTGATCAAATATTATTAATATTTTTTTCTAAAAAAAATGGAAAAAGTGAAAATTTTCAACTCATACATGATAATTATGTGTCAGTTTAAGAGTTTGACTGTTGTTTGACCATATTTGACCAAATAATATTATTATTTTTCTAAAAAATTGAAAAAATTGTTTTTTTTACTCTTATATGTTAGTTATGTGTCAGTTATAAAAGTTTGACTATGATTTGACCAAAAAAGTAAGGGTGAGAGGAGATATGAGGGCATTTTAGTCATCTTGCATCTTTTTGCAAGCAAAGGGTGTCTCTGGTATTAGTAATCTGTTAGGTCCTTAGTTAGAATAAAAGTTGGTACTGAGAGGCTCTAGAGTCCAAAGCCCAAGAACGAAAGTATCTTCAGAAAGACTCTAAATTGTAATCGATAAATTATTAAGTGATTTACCAACAATAATTTGTAGAATTTCATTGTGATCATTAGATTTTTTTGAGACAAGAGTAAAGAGGCAAGTAAATCTTCAACATAACGTGACTTTTATCCAATATACTCCCCTATGTCCCAATTTTTAAAGTTCTTAGTTTGACTTTGTACGGAGATTAAGAAAAAGTAAATGTTGTGAGTATGAAAAGTAAAGTGGGAGAGAGAAAATGGGTAAGGAGTTTATGTTGTGAGAATGACAAGTGGGTCCCACTTTCCATTTTAGGTAATAAAGCAAAGTAAGAACCTTAAATTGAGACATACTAAAAAGGAAAGTAAGAACCTTAAAGCGAGACATATGGGAGTAAGTATATATTGTTAACTTTATAACTTGGATTTAATATTTGAACATTTTTCTAATATGCTTTTTATACTCAACTAAGTTTTATACAAAATCATTTTTGGCTACTATTAGGAGAATGAGCTTTTAAGATCGATAAAAAAGTCAAATTTGACTGTTATACCATTGAATGTTTTACTATTCAAACTGCACTACATTTATTCAAATCAAATTTGACTGTTTTACTATTCAAACTACACTACATGTTTTCAAACTATACTACTACAGTTAAGCGATATCCAGTGTTAGCTTCTCATGTGGAAGTTATAAGTTCGAATCCCGTTTGTGTTAGCCCAATTGTAGCCTTCATGCATTATAAATTAATATACATAAAAAAAATAAAAAAACTCAGTTTTTTTTTAAAAACAAATGTACTATGCCAAGATTATTACCTTTAAGTTTGAAAACTGACATTCTTAATTCGTTCTCCAATTTTATAACAAAATAATTAAAATAATCAAGTATTAAAATTGAAAATTTCCGCTTTTTTGATGAAAATTTAGATAAAAACTTGTTTTACACTCGTTTAAGAGTAAAACCTGTTTTCATTCTTTAATGTAAAACATGTTTTAGCCATCTCTTAGTATAAAACAAGTTTTTCATAAGTTTTTTTTTTTTTTTACATTATTTACAAATAATTATTTATTCACTAGATTTCTTTAAAATAAGAATAATAATAGGGGCACAAAAAAGTCACAAAATCTTGCTTACAAAATCCTATGTGTAATGATTTTATTTGTGTTTTTAAATAGAGTGTGGCTGATTCAGCGCCACTTTATTTTGTAAGCAAGATTTTGTGAGCTTATTTTGTGTCCATATCGTTGCTCTTAAAATAAACGTTTAAATTCCGATTAGGCCTTGACAAAAGCAAAGATAGTACTTAAATAAATCCAAGCACAACACGTGTCTAGTAGCGGAGGCGAGACTCCCGCCCCCTTCACGTGGCGGACATAAAAGGACGTCGGCCAGGCCGCTCTCTTGGAACCAGAAATTAAAAAGCCAAATCCCCAAAAAGTTCATACTACTAAAAGTAGCATCCCTTTCCCCCTCTCACTTCCTCTCGAAACTGAATTTACTAGTAAATGGATATGGAGATGAATTTGAATTTGTAGATGCGTTCGCGATTGTTATCAATCAAAGACGATGCTCCTCCTCTCACCACCACCTTTCTCCGATCTCTCTTCAACGGCCGCCGCTAACCTTTCTCATCATTCCATCTCCGGAAATGTCAGCACCTCTCTCCTTCCTGCATCCCGTCCTTCCACCATCACCAGGTAAGCTCTTCACTTTCTTCATTTTATTTCCTTTCCTTGCCAATTATTGATTATCACCTAGTTTGATTCGATGTAATGCGTTTCTGTACCATGTTTGGAATATGTGAACCAACTTTGTTGTTTCGGGACTGCTGAATGAACGATGTAATCGTTGTCGACTTAACTAACTATGTTGTTTATGTTAATGAACCAATTTTGTTGTTTCGGGAGGACGATTAAGTCCCAAGTGAATTAGGAACTGAAATGTGATCAATTTGAACTAAGTGTATATTGTTCATTTTTTGAACTCTGTCATCACCCTGCTCTCCATGCCATGTATCCACGTTGTTCACATTTGCAGTTCATGATCTCTTCCTGAGTATCAACTCAATATCTCTACTTGATCTCTTCATTTACTTAAGCTACCGGAAGTTTCAGAAATTGAAATCGATACAACAAAAAGCGTTTAACATCACTGCTGCATTGATGTGTTCTCTTATGGTGGTTACGTCCAAGACGTTAATATATATGTATGTATACACACACACGTACATATATTAATGAGGTATTGTTTGAGCATTAGAAGGAAGGTCAGTGAAGTGTATGATGTGGTTCTAGTATTTTGAGTGTGACCACCTGAAGATTGTACCTTCATTTTTGACTTTAACTTTTTATTTCATTAACAGCGTGATCTGCAGTAGAAGGGCATCTAATTCCTGGTCTTTAATTTCACACGAGGTATGAACTCCCTCAGCCCCCTCACCCACACTAATACCTTCTAATATTTTATTTCTTGGTTTTAACCTGATGAAACATTTGGTTTAGGTTAGACGACCAGGCTGTGGAAAGCGTAACACCACTTACGCATATGGTCAGCGTACAGGAGAACGCGTACTAGAGGTATTAATTCTATCTTTTTGGACCTCTCTAAAACTCTGTTATTGTTGAGTTGGTAACTTGACAAATACAAATATGGATGAGCTGAGCTTGGCTTGTAGTTTCTGCTTAGCCTTTCACTCGAGTGAAGTGCTTAAGCCAAGCTCACAACAACAACAACAACAACGACATAGAGTCTTTGTATTTCTACAATGGAGGCAAAACGAGGTCTTTGGGATCTTCTTATTTATTTTGGGTATAAATTTCAAATAGTCCTTTTACAGGCAGAAAAGAACGAATATGAAGGGCAGAAAGAAACAACTTATCCTTTTGTTTTATATGCTGATGATTGTAAATACATGAAAAGAGAGGAAATGTAAAGAAATATTTGAGTGGCATGTGGTGGATATTGCTCTCTCGTCCAAAAAACTGTCCCATTTGACAAGTCTAAGTTTTTATGGATCATACTTTACATGCTTTTACATTCTTAAAACTTGCACTATGCATTTTTTTGTTTTTTTAAAACGGGACAGTTTTTTTTTTTTTGGGACGGAGCCAATATTAGATAATTTGGGTTGTTGAAATTGGATATTGCAGCCCAGCTCCAGTTTGTAGTAGTCATCGAATAATGAAACTGATTGTTGTTAGTCTGTCCTATGGTTAAAAAGAGACTGTAGTTTGACTTACGAAAGGTTAAATGCTAGCCTGCTGCACATGAGATGCTTCAAGCAGGCTTCGATTTTCTCTGTGCCAGCCCTAACTCTGGTTTGCTATGTTGTACTACACTCCATCTCATGTATCTCCTCATTGATAGCCATTGCTGCATAGCTATGAACCCATTAGGATATTCCATCATTTAGGTTCATGATTCTGTGACCTTCCCAGATTGAAAGGCCCACTTAGAACTTTTGGCCTATGTAAACTCTTTTTTTTTTTTTTTTTTCATTTCAAACTGTATTCACTAACTTATGTCTCCATATCATGAGCAAGATAATTAAATCTGTTAGTTTTTTTTTTTTTTTCTGATCACCTACTCTCATTCTTCTGGTGAAGATACGAACTTCGTCATTATCTTTATGCAAGGATGCCTGAATCACTAACTTATCTCTCCTTATCATGAGCAAGATAATTAAATCTTGTAGTTTTTTCCGATGTTTCATCTGCTCTTATTCTTATGCTTAAGATCAAATTCATCATTATCTTTATGGAAGGATGCCTGAATGTTACTATATATGATGAAAATAACTGGACCACTATATTTCGTGATGATTTCAGGAAGAAGCCCGTGAGATGTCAGAAACTAGTCCTCCATTTACCATTTTTCCAGGCCAGTCACATCCACTAGGAGTAACAGAAGTTGAGAACGGAATCAACTTTGCTATCTTCTCGCAGCATGCTACTTCAGTCAAGCTTTGCTTATCACTTCCCAAAAGGTTGGGATGCTTGGCCAGTTTCATTGATATTTTAAGCTTGGTTCCATTTCATTTTCAGTATAGTTGTAGATAAACCCCACACTTCTGTTTTTCTGATATTTTTGTTAACCATTTATCTCATTAACCTGGCCTTCTTTGTCAATGATTTCTTAAATCCTGATAGCATGAACTTCAAAATATCCTCGATGAGCAGGTTTAAATTATACTTTCGGTCTTCCTTCTACAGTCTAGTGCTTATCATGTGATCTAATAACATCTTTCTAGGGGAAAGCATAATATGCTTGTTGATGGATTGATTGAGCTGACATTGGATCCTCTTGATAATAAAACTGGAGACATATGGCACATATGTGTTAAGGTAGTCCTTTTTTTTGACTTTTGCATCATCAAACTCTCATTTACACATGCATATTATAGCCAGATTCAATTATTCTTTACTTTCCTCATTGGAGCAAATTGAACATGTTTTCCAGAAACGTTTACTGTTAAACATGTTCATTCTTGATGCTTAGTCAGGCCAGAAACATGTTCATTCTTGATGCTTAGTCAGGCCATGTACTAATTAATTGATGCTCGGTATATTAAGATAATTAAAACCACGGAAATTTGAATGTCATAAAACAGGTTTTAAATCTGAGAAACTTTAACTGAATTCCTGGATGAGTGTGTTTCATTTGGCAATGATATGACCTCTTATCATTGTCCAACCCTTCTGTCCCATGGCCATTCATTGGCAGTTGAACTCTATGATCTGACAGGCTTACCCCTGCAGGCTATCCTCTGAGGTATATTTCCCATATTGGCTTGCTCCGTGGTATGTGTTTGGCCTTGTCATGGACCACATGGTGGCACGTTCCGTTGGTTATACTCCCTCTGTCTTTTTAATCTGTTCACTTTTGGTCAACAGGAGTAAACTTTGACCAAACATTTAATGTCAATCTAACAATTCTAATAAAATTTTAAAAATTATTATTGATAAATTAAATGATTATTTATCAATTACAATTTTTAGAATTTCATTAGGATGATTAGGTTGACATTAATGTTTGGTCAAAATTTATTCTCGTTGACCAAAAGTGAACAGACTAAAAAGATGGAGGGAGTATGACTTATGAGGATAAATTAAGTTTTATGAGAAAATTTTACCAGAATTATATTTTTTATGCTCAGTATGGGTTGTTCATTGTGGTCACATCTGCTAGACTCTGTCTCCACTTAACCCTAACCTTATCATTGCCCCTATTGAAGGCTTGCAACTTACATTTGATCTTGACCAGCGCAATATATATTAGATAGATACTAGCTTTTTTACACTCCATCTTGCTTTTTCTCACGCTCTGTGGGTCATGGTAGCAGGCATTGACAAGTCAATGCATTATTAATTATCTTACCATTGATATCTGGAAGGTGCCTTGCTCACCTTTTTTTCTGCATTTCTTAGTTTAGCAGCTCGCAGCTGGTTCTGTTGGGCAATGAGTGGCCTACGACCCTATGTGCATATATTTGCAAAAATGTTCAGAAGTATGGTGGTGATTATGATGTTGGCCACATGGACCTCAATGCTGATTAAGCTCTTATATAGACTTCGACTTACTAGGGGAGCCTTGGCGCAGCGGTAAGAGCTGTTGCCGTGTGACCAGTGGTCACGGGTTCGAGTCCTAGGAGCGGCCTCTTGCCAATTTAATTGGTAAGGGAAGGTTTGCCCCCTATACACCCTTGTGGTGGGACCCTTCTCCGGACCCTCGCCTTGCGGGGACGCTTCGTGCACCGGGCTGCCCTTTTTATAGACTTCGACTTACTCTACATGGTTTACTGAGGAGTATTATCCTTTTCAATGATAAAATTGTACTCTTACATATAGCCATATGTATTCATCTTTCTTAGTCCTTGGTAAGATTATTTGTTTGCCCTTTCCTGTCAAATGATTTCAATAGGAACTTTTATTACTGTAGGATCTACCCCAGAGCAATGTCCTTTACGGTTATCGCATAGACGGACCTCAAGGTTGGCATCAAGGGCATCGCTTTGACAACAGTATTGTCTTAATAGATCCTTATGCAAAACTAATTGAAGGCCGGCGGTTATTTGGAGATGCCAGCAATAAGAACTCTAAATTTTATGGAACTTATGATTTCAGTAGCTTGCCATTTGATTGGGGAAGCAATTACACCCTTCCAAATATACCTGAGGTAAATTTGTGAGTTTTCAGTATCTTTTGAAATAATGTATATGTGCTGCACTACCCTTCTCCCTCCACTCAAACCAACACACTATTGCATTACCTTATTGCTTCAATGGAGTATGATTAGATCAACTGTATATTTTAATTTTTTGTATGGTTGTTGGAGTAAGGAAACTATTCCTACTCTTGCAACATGTGTACGTGTGTGTATTTGTCTCGGAGCTTCTTTTTGACATTGAGCCTAATTATGTTACCGTCGTTGCAGAAAGATCTTGTCATCTATGAAATGAACGTTCGTGCTTTTACAGCCGATGAGTCTAGTGGACTGGAGAAAGATAAACGTGGGAGCTACCTTGGTGTAATTGAAAAGGTAAAGGCGTGCAACTGACCACAATTTCTTCATTCTCACTAGTTGGAAGTTCTAAAAGCTCAAATCCTTTTAACATTTTAGTACGGGAATAGCGTTGTGATGGGATGTTAAGATATTTTATAATAAGAACTAACGCTTGCCTGGAAATTTGTTGATAGGTTGGTTAAGAACTTATAACTTGCTGTTTGGAATTCTTACTCGGGCAGCTGCTCCTTCTAGTACTTTTAATCTAGTGACGCTGATGGATTTCATCATTATTTTACTGACATTCTGTTTCCCATGAAGATTCCACATTTTTTAGAGCTTGGTATCAATGCGGTGGAGTTGCTACCAGTTTTTGAATTTGACGAGTTTGAATTCCAAAGGCGTCCAAATCCCAGAGATCACATGGTAACATCAACTTCTTCTTATTAATACAGTGTTTTTGATGAATGAAGGTGATTATCACCGTGCTTACATGTTCTTCAGCTTTCTGTATCCTTTTCTTTGCTTATTTGATTGTTTTAGAAAACAAGCTTTTATTTCCTCCCCCTCCTCCCTCTCCCCCCTCATGCCCACACAAAAAATGATTTCATGAACCAGATTATTTTGAACTCTTATCCCCTCTCTCTCTCTCTCTCTCACACACACACACACACACATGTGAGCAGTCGGAAAAGGGAAACGTCCCTAGAGAGTGTCCACTAATCAAATTGTATTGCGTTTTCATATCTTGAGTTCACAAAAAGAAAACATTGAATGGTTAGGAGGAAGTTAATGATGTTAGTCATTGCGAAGTGCAAAGCTAGAAACTTTAGTGAACAGGGTCAAATTACTTTAGTGATAAATTGTTAGATGAAATTGAACATTCAAATTTGCACCAAATGGGGTTAAAAAAATACTGTTGTTTTTAAAAAAAATCTAAAATCAAGGGGTCAAATTTGAGAAAATACTTAATTTTGAAGGCAAAAAACTTATAATTATCAGTTTCAAGCAATTAAAATACCGCCTTCTCTTAGTTGAAGGGGTCATCTAACCTCTCTGCTGCTTGCTTTGCCTCGCCACTGATGGTAAGTATATAGTGTGAAATATAGTGGTGGTTAGGGGCACCATTAGGAGAGGGGCCAAAAAAGCCCAATAATCCAAACTCCTTCTATCAATTTGGGACTACGGCTTTGTTGTTCTTCTAGTCCAAACTCCTATTGGTCAGAGAAGACTAAGAATGGCTGTTTCGTTTTATTGTCATGCTGACAAGTACCCAGGTGCTTTTGTTAATAGACCATTTAGGTATGGTTCACATTTGTGGTCATCCCCGTGAAAAACAAGACCATACTAGAAGAAGACTTCTAATAAGTGATCCAAGACATGCCGTATGCGTTACATTTTTATAGGCATTGAGATACTTTCTTCCATTTCCTCATTGTTACATGCCATATGCATCATGTTTCTGTTTGCCTTGTCAAGCAAATCACTCATCTGAAGCTTGTGGAATCTTTTTTTTTTCTGAAGATAAACACATGGGGCTATTCAACGATAAACTTCTTTGCTCCTATGAGTCGTTATGCAAGTGCTGGAGGAGGACCTGTTAACGCTGCAAAGGAGTTCAAGGAAATGGTTAAAGCTTTGCACCTTGCTCGAATAGAGGTAACTGACTTAACTCAGAATTTATTTTCCTCTCAGCTGGTAGATTTCCCTTTTAAGTTCTTGCTGCAGTAGCTGAAGGAGCAATCCCATAACAAATTTGGCATTTTTTTCTTCATATCTATAGGTTATTTTGGATGTTGTGTACAACCATACTAATGAGGCTGATGATAAAAATCCTTATACAACCTCATTTCGTGGCATAGATAACAAGGTGAGTTAATACTTCAAATTTGTAGCTTATCAATTTATCTTTTCAAGGGCTGAAATGCATTTGGCAACATGATATCACGGTTTTCTGTTTTCTCTTTATAGACGTATACATGATATACGATAGAGAAATGCTTTAGCTTCTCATAATGATTCCTTGTTACCATCTTGTTAAAAACAGAAGATAATTCATATTTGACTTTTTGGAGGCTAAAATTACCCAGAAATAGATATTGGTAGTCCATACGGAAGTCATGAAGCAAGGGAATATATAACATTGCTGATGCCTGTTTCTGTTATCTGACAGTTTCTCATGAAAAACATTAAAAGATGACATGATATATTCTATACTTGAATGTGGGAGGGGAAACCAGGAGAACAAGGATTATGCATTTCTGTTTTACGTAGAATAATGCCATTATCGTCCTTGTAGTTAGACTGAAACATACAACAATTAAAATGAGTGCCCAGGTTTATAAGAATAAATTCCTCAATGGCCCAATGATTGTGTCCAAAATTGCAGAGATGTTGGTATTCATGGTAGGAGTGTGGATCCACTTGGTGTGATATCTGAAGACTTTATTTACATTTTTGAAATCATTTCTCTAAACCTTCTAACCACCATGCACTGAAGTGGAACGAGAGTCATAACTCTGGAGTGTATAAGTCGCTTTCCAAGATTCCACTAAATGGACGTGTCACTGTTTTTCTTAAATAATAATAATAATAATTTACCTTAGGTTAGTTATGTGTTAACGACTCTTGTCTGTAACCTTTCTGATCTTAGAAATAGTCAAATTTCGCTTGGTTGTTCTATGACTAGCTTTTTTGTAAATGGGTACATATATGCTGTTTGAGGGTTGCAATATCTTTGAAATTAAACTTTCTGAAAACTTCTTTGATCACTAATTTTTCTGTTCTTCCTTTATTTGAGATACTTTTTGGATTTCGTTAGGTGTGTATCCAAGCTTCTGAACTTTGACATGTCATGTCTCAGTGTGTGATACACCAATATGGATGTGTATGTGTGTGTGTGTGGGTTTCAAGCTTAAAACTGCATCGAGACAATGTTAGATACTTGGTAATAAAAACACGTTTTTATCTTTTCCACTTCTGGACTTGGAGACGAGAACATTTTTTCTGGTTCTTATATTCTGATCCACAGGGACGCCAATAGTTGCATTATCAATCCAGTCAATTTCTAATTTCTTCCGTTTGTCCCTTCGGTATTCCTCTTTCTTTGTAAAGAGAGTAGGGTAGTCAGCTGTTTACACTCTGACAGCTTCATTCTCATTGTGATCCCACATTTAATGATGTAGGTTTATTACATGCTAGATGTAAACAACAATGGGCAGTTGTTGAACTTCTCGGGGTGTGGTAATTTCATCTCTTCTCTTCCATATCTATATGTATCCAGCTTACTTTTTTTTTCTCCTGTTTATTTACTGTTCTGATAGAAATAGCTTACTGGTTTTTACTTGAAAGCAGAGTTTCGTAATTTAGCTGAGTATAACTGTTTGCATATAAATATAGTGTTCCCAACTCCGATCTATATTTATATGGCTTGTTCTGACAATAAGTGATGCGGTACATCAGAGATCAGATCTGATCTGATAGCTCAAAAGTCACATTCACGTCCAGATTCATCAACTTATCTTTATCTAGTCTTTTCCTATCTCTCTTTATCTTTATCTAGTCTTTTTCTCTTCTTTTCTTATCCATAAAGTTCATGTATTCAGCTCCATATTGCAGCCTATATAAGGGCAGAATAATCATGTATTCCGGAGGAAGTTTTCAGCAAATAAATTCAGATTTTATCTTTCTTTTTCAAGACAGCAGTTTAGTTGTTGTTTTGGGTTGTTTCTTCGTCCGATTGAACGATATCAGTCACCCGTCCGTTCGTACGATAACGAACTTGACCCCTTCCCTATTTTGTTCTACATCAGTTGGTATCAGAGCCTGGTTTTGTGCATCAGCCTGCTCGTGACCCTGCTGCTGCTTTTCAACCATTTCAAGGTCATTTCCCTAGACGAGATGATTATGATGGGTATCGAATCAAAGCTGAAATTCCAGTTTTTAATGGGAGTTTGGAGATCGAATCATTTCTTGATTGGCTTAACGAAGTTGAAAGGTTCTTTGAAATCATGGAAGTTAGTGAAGATAGAAAGGTAGCCATTGTTGCATACAAATTGCGTGGAGGTGTAGGAGCTTGGTGGGAAAATCTGCGAGAAGCGTTATAGGCTTCACCAACCTCCAGTTCGAGATTGGCCTTTGATGAAGGAACTACTGCAGCAAAGATTTCTTCCGCGGGATTATACTCAGAGTCTCTATCGCCAATTGCTTGATTGTTATCAAGGCAATCGGTCAGTAGCAGACTATACAGAAGAATTTCTAAGATTGACAGCTCGATGTAGTATACGGGAAGATGATGACCAGCAGGTTCCTCGATATGTTAAGGACTCAAACCAGAAATTCAGGACCGTATTGGTGTCCAGACTATTATGTCTTTGTCGGATGCACGAGAGATGGCAGCCCGAGCTGAGGCTCGATTATCTAAGCCACCCCTTCGCTTTACATATACCCGAAAACCTCCATTCGAGACTCAGCACACATATCAAACTGGCACAGCTTCAACGCCTGTACTTGCTAGTTCATCAGTACAAGAGACTAAAACTGGTCCACCAGTGACTCGCAAGACTCATGGAGAACCACGTTCCAGCACTTACCAACAACCAAAATGTTACAGGTGCAACCAGCTTGGGCACAAGTCTAACGAGTGTCCAACCCGCAAACCTGTGCACGTGGTCGATGCTATTCCCGAAGAAGATCAGAAAGACCTTGGTGTTGAGGAGGAAGAATATGATGCTGATGATGTATGTGGTGATGAAAATGGTGAGTTCGTATGTGTTGTGCAACAGACTCTTTGTTCACCTAAGCAGGAAGATCCGAGTCAGCGAAGACGTATTTTTCAGGCGAAATGTCGAGTAGGGGAGACGATTTGTAGCTTGATTATTGATAGTTGTAGCTGTGAGAATTTGGTTTCTCAAAAGTTGATCGACCAGTTGCAGCTTCCAACTGAGCCACACCCAACTCCGTATCAGATTGGTTGGATTCAAAAGGGCCCAAAATTGCAGGTGACTCGTATTTGTAAAGTGCCATTGGCCATGGGTAAGTTTTATTCTGATAATGTCTACTGTGATGTTGTGGATATGGATGCATGTCAGGTATTATTAGGACGGCCGTGGAAATTTGACGTTGATGCCATTCATCGAGGACGTGATAATATCCACTTGTTTCAGTGGAAGGGGAAAAGGATTGTTGTTGCTCCGATAAGTAATCCGAAGTTACCTTCTAAAGTGGAAGGGCAGACACTCGTTTCTATCTCTCATTCTTGTGGTTCTTCTATGGCAGATGTGAAAGAAAATGGTGGTGCTTATGCCTTAGTTGCTAAACCTGATTATGACAAGAAGGAGATTCCATTGTTGATTGAGAAGAAGAAGATGTGGGATTTCGCATTAGCTCTAGATGTGTTATCCTATACTGACGCACAACATCGAGCCGCACGTATGTCACGGTTCGTGAATGGTTACATAAGAGCATCGTCAATTAGTGATTTATTGGCTCATTACCTTGTGGATACCACCGCTAAAGTAAGGAAGAAGTTAAAGGAGGCGACTGAACGCTACAAGACCACAGCTCATCAACAATGTTGTGTGAAGCTTTACCAGGTTAGGGATAAAGTAATGGTTTATTTCAGCAAAGAACCAGGAGGAGTACATCACAGACTTGATTCTTGCAAGATAGGTGCATTCAAAATCTTCAAGAAGATTATCGATCATGCATGCATATACAATGTTGTGTGAAGCTTTACCAGGTTAGGGATAAAGTAATGGTTTATTTCAGCAAAGAACCAGGAGGAGTACATCACAGACTTGATTCTTGCAAGATAGGTGCATTCAAAATCTTCAAGAAGATTATCGATCATGCATGCATATGTTATTTACCTGATCATAAGCATTCTACGATGATGATATTTGCTTTTCAAAAGACAACTCCGGGACGGATTGTCAAACAAGTGGAAGGGAATGATGCGGTACATCAGAGATCAGATCTGATCTGATAGCTCAAAAGTCACATTCACGTCCAGATTCATCAACTTATCTTTATCTAGTCTTTTCCTATCTCTCTTTATCTTTATCTAGTCTTTTTCTCTTCTTTTCTTATCCATAAAGTTCATGTATTCAGCTCCATATTGCAGCCTATATAAGGGCAGAATAATCATGTATTCCGGAGGAAGTTTTCAGCAAATAAATTCAGATTTTATCTTTCTTTTTCAAGACAGCAGTTTAGTTGTTGTTTTGGGTTGTTTCTTCGTCCGATTGAACGATATCAGTCACCCGTCCGTTCGTACGATAACGAACTTGACCCCTTCCCTATTTTGTTCTACATCAATAAGCTTTGGAATATATCCTTGTCCATTACAATGTCTTGATTCTTCCTACAATCTTGATCGATGTTACTTTGTAAGAAATTGAATGCATTGCTCATCTCCTCCCCATCCCCTTCCCCCATTTCTAAAATTTTATGGCAGAAATTAGATTTTCTGTTTACTAACTTTTAATAGTTTTGAAAAGGAAAAATTGCATCCAAGATCACCCAACTATTGAGGATGTGTGCTTTTGATCATTCAACTCATTTTTATTGCATTTAGTAGCCTGAATTATTTTTTTCGTGCATCCGTGATCACTAGTGTTAACGACATCCAATTTTTATGGTTAAGTGCTCATGTGCAATACAAATGACTAGATTTTGAAGGGTAAAATAGGAAATGAATGAGACTTTAACAGAATTAAATGCTCATTTGGTCACTGAATTGTAGGATTTTTTTTTTTTTAATTTTATTTTGGTTGTTATATTTTTGTTATCAGTTTCTATTTCTTACATGTGTCATGTTCTTCAATTTAAAATTAATCATTTTTTTTCGTTAAAAATAGACTCATTTTTTTGGAATCACCATCTTCACCACCACTGCAACTACCAAATTTACCATCATCAACGCCACCGCCACCACTGCAACAACCATCACCAACGCCACTGCCACCATCCATCTAGGTTCAAAAATTCAAATAATTTTTTTTAATTCAAAAGGAAATTGAAGATGGGAAGAAAGGATAGATGTGATTTCGAAATCAGACACATATCTGATTTTAAAATCAAACCCAAATCTGATTTGAAGATGGGGACTAGAATGGCGGATTTCATGGGAGGGGATGAAGACACAGGAAGACGCGATCGGGCGTTGGATAGGATGGGCGGAATTTGAATGTAGGTCGAGACACCAGATTTGAGCTAGGGGATTTCAATTTCTGATCTACATCATCGTTGTAGATGGTGAGGAAAAAAACAAATCGAAGCTGGATAAGGTCGCCGGATATGTCAGCTGAGATGGGGGTTTGAGGCTGGGAGGTCGGTTGGAGGGATGCTTGGATCTTGCGGAAGGAAGAGGGAGGTGACGGTATTGGAGCTTGGTCGACAGAGATGAAGGACTGGGTTGGGAATGGGGGAGCAGGGAAGTCATGTGGACAGAAAAGGGGAGTGTGTGAGGCGGATAGAGTGAGAATGAGTGAATTTAGGGTTGTTGTTTTATAATTTGGATCCATTAGTTTTAGTTTTAGCATTTTAACCCCTATACCCTTAGTTTCCTATCTTACCCTTCAACATTTTATCATATGTGATTAGGATGGCAACGGGGCGGATAAGGGGCGGGTTTGACCAAAACCGTACCCGCCCCTCAAAGAACCCCCTAGTACCGATCCCGCCCCGCCAACTAGTGAACCCGCATCCGCCCATAGTTATCAAAAGCGCGCCTAGGCTCGCGCCTAGGTGCGCCTAGGCTCCGGGCACACCTTTTGCGCCTTGGTGCGCTTTGGGCTTTTAATTACTATGGGACGCACCATAGTTATCAAAAGCGCGCCTAGGCTCCGGGCACACCTTTTGCGCCTTGGTGCGCCTTGGGCCTTTAATAACTATGCATCCGCCCCGCCCCGCACCGCATGACCAAAATCAATTTTTTTTGGGCTTTACTGAATTTCTAACCCTAGAAATTGACAAATCGACACATTACTGAATTTCTAACCCTAGAAATTGACAAATCGACATATGAGTGAGAGAGAGAGAGAGAGAGAGAGAGAGATATTTACTTACCGTTCTAACCGGAGGAAGACCTGGACGCGGTGGCCGGAGGTAGACGTGGAAGCGGAGGCCGGAGGAAGACGTGGAAGCGGAGGCCGGCGGAGTGGAAGTCGCCTGAGAGAGAGAAGCCGCGTGGGTTGGGTATTAACGCCGCATCAGAAATCAGAATCCTCTAACCCTAGAAATCGATTTGAGATGAGAGAGAGAAGCCGCGTACTCTGTAAATGTCGAATAGGATTACATTTAGTGACTAGGGAGTGGGGGTAATATGTAATAATTGAAATGGGTTAGGGACATTATAGTAACAAACTACATATATTAGTAGCTGTGAAACCGTATCCGCCCCATGACCCGCCGGGTTTTGAAAAAAGTCTACCAAACCCGCCCCGCTGCGGAGCGGATCGTCCCGGATACGGAGCGGGTTCGGACAAATTGCCATCCCTATATGTGATCCACACGGCCACTTAACAGGAAAAATGGATGTCTAACGCCATAGTGATTACAAATGCACAAAAAAAATAGTACAAGTTATTGAATGCAAAAAAAATGAGATGAATGATCAAATCCACTCATCGCGTGTAGTTGGGTGACCATAAATGCAATTTTTCCTTTTGAAAATGATTTGGCATTTATATTGAACCTCAAAAGTTCTCAAACATGTTTTTCTTTCTATCAATGTCCAGGAAATACATTGAACTGTAATCACCCTGTTGTCATGGAACTTATACTTGAGAGCCTGAGGCACTGGTATGTATGCTCATCCTTGAATTACCCAAGTAAACATTAGCTTCTTAGTGGTGGTACTTCATAACTTACTTCCTATCTTGATAATTGTACGACTCAAGAGAACACTGTCATCTTTGTTTCTGTAGTTCGGCATTGATTAGTTATTGTTAGGGCTTATTATTCTGCCTTTATGCAATTAAACATTTTGAGCCCATATGGTGAGGGTAAGAATTGGAATAAGGTCATTGCACTAAACAAATTTCTACCTAGTTTAATAAACATGCAGATGCATGGCCCAAAACCAGTCAAGAGACACCCCCTTACCAATTACTAGTAAAACGATTAAGGATCATAATACTAACAAAACAAATAACAGAGGTTCAAAAACTGAAGAAGTGGTGAAATCATTATTCCAAAGGCCGTAAATGCAAATAAAATATCCCCTTGATCTGGTTAGCAACCAGACGGATCCTCAGTAGTGGTAACCTTGTGCTGGTTTGCAGAGATCATCATAAAGGATTGATAAGTCATTCAAGGTACTAGTCAGTTTGATCAATCTAATTAACTGGCACTCCTGTGAAAAATAACATTTACTCCCTCCGTCCCGGCACAGGTGACACCAACTTTTGGGACACGGAGATTAAGAAAAGGTAGTATATGTGTGGTAGAAAATGAAGAGAGAGAATGAGTGGGGTAAATAGTAGTGTTGGTTAATAAAATGAATGGTAGAAAATGAAGAGAGAGAATGAGTGAGGTTAAATGGTTGGGTTGGTTGAATATAAATATATTGAAACATTTCCATTTTAGGCAGTGTCATTTGTGCTGGGACGGACCGGAAAGGAAATTAGTCACTTGTGCATTTCTTTGCCTTGACAATATTGATGGAGATTGCTGTTCCCCTGCGTTCAAGTGGGATTAAATATTGATGATGTTGAATATGAAATTTGTCTTCTTTGTTTACATCTGTTTCATACTCCTATTGATATGCATGCAACTGATATCTTTTCAGTGCATTTTGTAAATGGCAGTACCGTGCAAATTCCGCTTCCTTTTCTTCATCTCATTTGAAAATATTGTTTATTTTGTTAATTGTTTGTGATTATAGACTTCTTTTGCAAATTAATCACTGTCTTACTGCTAACTAATTATAGGGTTTTTGAGTATCACGTGGATGGATTCCGATTTGATCTTGCCAGCGTCCTTTGTCGAGGAACAGATGGTTCTCCACTTAGTGCTCCTCCACTTATCAGGGTAAGCGTGCAAATGCATGCTCGTGGAAACACGAGAAACAACAATGGTTAAGCTCTCGTTTTATGCCGTGACTTAATGATATAGCTTATTTGATCTGTTCAACTGTTTCTTTGTCCTAGAACTATCCAGTTCATACAAGCGAAATTTTCCATCAGGCTTAATCCTAGACAGAACACGTTTATATTGAGTCATTTAGATTTATAAACCATGTTTGTACTGGACTGGTGCGCAACTCGTATCGAACTTGAGCCGGCTTGGTTCATTAAACAGCCTTAACCCCATAAAAAAACATAATGGTAGTGCACCCATTTCACTATGCTTTATTGGACATGAGATTTCGTTGATACTTGCTGAAACATAATCTATTTTAAATTGGTTTTGGAGGAATGGAATCAGGGGTAAGTGCTGTTGACTATGCCACTGATTCGGTAGGTATCTGTTTTGTGTCTTAAGAGGAAGAAAGAATAAGTAACTGAATAGCAGAAAGCGAAGTGATAAAAAGGAGTACAGAAATGTCTATAATTTTTGTTAAAAAAGTGAATCATATAATTAGTGGCACATTGATACAAACAAAGTAGTTAATGGCGCAAGAAGTGCTAGTCTGTGGGGTCCAGAGTGTATTAACTGTTAAGGGCATGAAGTGGTTTGGTTGTTGTACAAAGCACTTAATCTGTTGATTTACGTTCAGCTAATTCAATGCAGTTTTACACACTTTAACGATGAGAAATAATTATGTCAATCTTTGGGTGGTAACCTTATTGGTAAAATATCTGTCCACCACACAAGGTTTTACTACAAGAAGTGACACAGTAAAGCACCTTTTTACATATTTCGATGCATCCTACTATGAGTTCACATATGATTTTGTAGTAGTGTTTTCTTGTAGGTGTCTAACATCAATGTAAAAGTGGTCTGTCTGTGAACATGGTCAATTTTTTTGTTGACACTTAAAACATTTGTTGTGTTACAAAAATCATGCGGGAACAATGTGAATCTATACTTGTACTGCAAAGAGCTAAGTTAGCATCATAGAGAAGAGCAGTTGAAAGCTAGAAATAGACCCATTCACTAGTAGACCTTCTCTTTTAAATGTAATTTGTCCAAAACATTGGCATTACGTTCAGTAGCAGGTTATAACTATCAGCTACATTGTAGAGATTTGAAGAGAATGGGTTATCCATCTTCAAGTACTCATCTGAGGCCTAAGTCTATCTTTAGACCTTTACAACTTAGGCTACACTAGTAGTAAGCCTTATACATGCTTCAAACCACTAACTCAAGTCTGAAGGTTGTTTGTGCAAATCTTGAACTATCACTCAGCGCTCCTTTGTGGTTGGTAATGATATTATGTAGCCTAGAATTTTGCTCATCACTCTGCACCGAGTAGTTTATCTGTGTCTGGTGAACCTCAGAGTCTTCAAAACTCATTCGTTCAAAACCTAGAATTCAGAACTTTCATAATATTGCGATTAGTTCTTCAACGCCACCTGTCCAAGTTATTTTAAAGTTCTCTAGACACATGGACCTTCAACTCTTATTATGTTTCAATCATAAACAGATCTTGAGCCACTCTTTCAACTCTTGGATCATTGCAACTCCTCTCTCTTTTTCATTTAATAAACATATACTGTGATATTTTGAAACTCATGCATTTTTTCGTTCTATTGTTGAACCTTCTGGAATATGGCTAAACCTAGTAAAAAGTTTGTTATCATTTTTATCAGATGAACTCAACTTTATTTGCAATACGTTGGTGAATTAGTTAAGAAGGGAATTTTACGCAGCATTCTTGTTGTCTAATCACCTAGTTCGTAATTCTTCGATGGTGCAGGCTATTGCAAAAGATAGTATCCTCTCAAGGTGTAAAATAATTGCAGAACCTTGGGATTGCGGAGGCCTCTATCTTGTTGGAAGTTTCCCGAACTGGGACAGGTAACTTCTGTTAAACATTAGTATTCTTGTAGGGTGTGCATCGTAATTAGTACTGCATTAGGCTTTTTGGTACATTGGAGGTTGGAGCTCTTTTACTGGCTCATTGATGAGAGATAATCTGTTAGAACATTCATTGAATTTGGGTAAATAAAGAAAATGATGGCAATAACAAGAAAAACCTTTGGTTATATGCTTATTTATTTCACAGATGATTTTTGTTGCTATTGTTATATTATCCACAGTATGTATTTCTCAAACTGAATGTTATTCCACGCTCATGGCTTTCCATTTTAGTGTATTTCTTTTCCATTTTGTGCTGTCTCTTTCCAGCAAATATATTTATGAAGTTTCATCTATGCACAGCATATCTGGGATTATTCTACTGAGTAATTGTACTCAGAAGCCTACCTTGCTAAATTGTCCTGTCACTTGACAGAAAATAGTGCCTCTGAGGCACTTCTTGCTTGTGTTTGTGTTCAAGTGATAGTTCCAGTATTCTGAAAAAAAAAAAAAAAGAAAAAAAAAAACCGTTTTTAAGTTACCTGCTTACTTTAAAGTTTTAATCTATTGAGAGGAAGAGAGACCCAACTTGTATATTAAGCCCAATCCTCCTCACTTTTGCCCGTCCACACGTAGAGATCAACATATATGCAACATCAAGAGTATCACAAGGCAAATATGGTGCCAACACATGCACTCACAAGTTCGACGGGTACAAGTACATGCCCGATGACTTGAACACATGACCTTGCTAAATCGTCCTGAGATCTTTGGGAAGGATCAATAATATTATATTGCGACAATGTTAGCTGATCATTGACTTGGTCACAAGGAAGTAATGAAGACATAACTTATCTAGTTCTGCTCGTCTATATTAGTTGTGGAGTAGTAGTGCAGAGCCCCAGTTGATTGATGCCTGTGATTTCACTCTCTTCCGCTCTCCATGAGCTCTACTTGAATGCTAATGAACATGGTAAGCTTAGTTCATATATGGAGTAAATTGATGTTATTGAGTTACCAGGAACGTGGGACGTTTCGGAACGCGGGACGGGTACGGGAACGAGGAACGTGACTTGGTAAATTTTGGGTACACTTGGGGGTAGGATCAATTGGGAACGTGGTACGCTCTATATTGAAAACACACCACTAACTTGAATATAATAGCATATATATACACACACATTTACATATATTTATATATATATATATATATACTTTTAGGGAGATAAAAGAGTATAATGTAAAGGCAGATAACCATAAAAGATTGTAAATGCAAACAAGATTCTACGTTGATGACAATTTATTTTCCGGTACGATTGTTTGAGTACTTTGGGTCGAGTTCCCTTGTGAACCCGGGACGCGTGTTCCCGGGACGTGGGACGAGGGGGGGTTGGGAGTTCCCGGTAACTATGTATTGGACATTGTCTTGGTGCACTAGCATAAGAACGAGTTCCTTGTGCTTTTTTGTTCTCATGGAAGGCTTGCTCTTCTCTTTACCCTCTGGTAGTTATCTATAATTTTATTAATGAGAAAGAGCACTGGGGGGGGGGGGGGTAGTGAAAGAGGAACTGGTCAGGAAAAAGGTGGGTTTGTGGGTGCATTTAGCAGCACTCTACAATTTTTTTGTTCGGTGGTCAAACATTTAATGATTTTCTCTCATGTTATCTCCTATTTGGGCAAATTTTACTGCTTCATAAGTTTGTTAAAAGAGCAACCTGGTGCAACAAGTGCTAGAAGAGCTCTCCCACTATGTGTGGGGTCCAGAAAGGGACGACCCCACATGGGCTTAATGTAGACAGCCTTCCTTTGCATTTTAGATGCAAGAGGGTGCTTCCTAGGCTCAAACCTGTGACCTCCAAGTCACGAGTGAGTTCATTTAAAATTTTATGGTTCCAGATGAAGACATAGCTTATCTAGTTCTGCTCGTCTATATTAGTTGTGGAGTAGTAGTGCAGAGCCCCAGTTGATTGATGCCTGTGATTTCACTCTCTCCCTCTCTCCATGAGCTCTACTTGAATGCTAATGAACATGGTAAGCTTGGTTCATATATGGAGTAAATTGATGTTATTGGACATTGTCTTGGTGCACTAGTATAAGAACGAGTTCCTTGTGCTTATTTGTTCTCATGGAAGGCTTGCTCTTATTTTTACTCTCTGGTAGTTATCTATAATTTTATCGATGAGAAAGAGCACTGGGGGGGGGGGGGTAGTGAAAGAGGAACTGGTCAGGAACCATTATTTTTGTAAGGAGACTGAGAGAAGTATAAAAATGTTGTTAATGAAACATAAGCTGAATTATACTACATAATACGTTAATAATTCACTTTTCTGCTTTGACAGTGAGCACCTCACTTTATTTCACCACCATTATATTCCAAATTCTGTTGTGCAGGTGGGCTGAATGGAATGGGAAGTACCGAGATGACATAAGGAAATATATAAAGGTAGACTTAGAATAAACTTCTCGAGTTGTGTGGTTGTCTTATTACAATTTTCATTTCCTTCATTCTTCTATTTTAGTTGCTTGAACATAAATAAATCTCAAATTATTAAATTTAAATGGGATATTGTAACCGGTCATTTTACTCCCGTAGGAATGTGGGATGCACATATCTTTATAAGGCAGCTATTATGTTGCAACATAAATTTAAGGCTCCTGTACTATTAGCTTTCGTGAAGCAAATGCATTTTGGCTGCATCCGTTACATTTTGTGGTAGATTTGATAAATTATCAGCAACTAAAATAATGAGCTATATATACCCGATATCTAGTTTACTCTGTGATCTTTCAGCCTCCGTCAAATATATGGAATGGCATATTTATGTTGAACTCGATGCTTTACCGTTTCTTCGTGTTCCTTGTTTTGTCTGCTGAAACCATTCTTATATTTTAAGTGCTTGCCTAATCATTTCCCTGTTGTCACTCCTTTTATTTCCCCCGTCTTGACTGGGTTGATTTTTTATTTTTATTTTTAAATATAGGGTGACTCTGGTATGAAGGGAAGTTTTGCAACTCGTGTTGCTGGTTCTGCTGACTTATACAATGTAAGCATTATTATTTCTGAATTTGATATTCTTACACATGAGTGGATAACTTAGATGACATGGAGATAGTAATTTTTATGTTACGAACACGAGTTATAAGGTTGTTCTCATAGATTTTAAGTTACAATAGCCACGTGATCAAGGTTTGATCTTGATTTTCCTGCTTTCTTTTGATCCTGTACTCTTTCATGTAGGTCAACAAGCGCAAGCCATACCATGGAGTCAATTTTGTTATAGCACATGATGGGTTTACTTTGTATGACCTTGTGTCATACAATTTCAAGGTATGGCTTCTATTGCATTCTTGGTTTCCTTGTTAACGTGGATGTAGTCATATTCTCGTTTTTTATTTTTTATTTTAGCATAATGAAGCCAACGGAGAAGGTGGCAATGATGGAAGCAATGATAATTTTAGCTGGAATTGTGGCTGTGAAGGTATATTATAAAATATTCTCCTTTACCCCTTTCCCTACACTTTCCATTCTCATCTTACTGTTTTTTTTTTGTTAAAAGTTGTGCGCGTAAAGGTTTTTTTGGGTCTGTTGATCCCATGGCAAAGGCAGTGCCTGCCATGTTTAATTTCTTGTAATAATGTTGCTGGATAAGGTAGTGCCATCTATAAATTCTTATTTAATGGTACAGGGTAGTTGAAACTAGTAAAGGTTGAATCTTTGGAGATAAATGAACAAAATGACTACTTAAACTTGACTTCACTTGCTTTTTCTTATGCAAATCATGATTTTTTTTTAAAAATGATGAAACTATTTAATTGTCTGTCTTTGCTGCTGTTGACATTTTTACTTTAAATGAATGTGCGTTCCATGTCCTCTGGGATGAGAAGATTTGCATGTACTTAGATGGGGGAGGGTGGATTTGAGCTTAAAAGTTGGTACTCTATAACAGCATGGTCCTCCGGAACCCAATCAATACCCACTCAATCTTGTACTCCCTCCATTTCACGTTAGGAGTCCACTATTCATTTTAGGAGTCCACCATTCATTTTTTGGATGCTCCATTTTATGAGTCCATTTTTCGAAAAAAGCATTAGTATAAATTTTCTCAGAATGTGTTTTTCCGCGTTCATTATTTGATAGTTTTTTTTTTTTTTTTTTTTTTTTTTTTTTGTATGGTATAATATATCCACGTTACAAATTATATGAAATACAAAGGCGTAAAAGTACATAATTCATAAGTTAATCTTTCAATCTTGGACCTTTTTGCATGGAGCGGAGGTAGTAATAAAATACTCCCTCCATCCCAGAGTAAGAGTCTTACCTTGGTTTTGCACGCTTATTGAGGAAACAATTAGAAATGGGTAAAGATTTCAAGGGGGTTGAGCACATAATTGTCCAAAACACTCACAATTTAAGTGTGTAAAAGTGGGTTAGTAAAGTATTTTTTAAAAAATAAAAAATAAAATTATACAAGCATTGGAAGGAGAAAGTTGTCCAAAATACTATTAAACCTTCGCCATTTTTAAAATGGGACTCTTGCTAAAAAACAAATTAAGATTCTCACTTTGGGACGGTGGAAGTATATTTTATGACTGTTGTTGCAACTTTCCCTTTTTTTTTTTTGGCCTTCTAAGATGGCAGACCGTCTAACTTGTTAATCCTTAAATTATAATTGAAAGTAGAATCTTGGACCAGTTCAATGTTGATATGAGAATCTATATGCTTCACTGGCATTTTAGACCCATGGTAAAATTATGTATTTGAGTTTAATATGGTTTTGAAGAGAACAAAGTGGAGGGAAAAAAATCATGTGGATAATAGGGTTTAATTTAGAATTTTTCTAGTTTTTAATTTTAGTTTTCTATTTTTTTTTTCTTCCCACCAATTTCTTCTTAACTTTCACATTTTTTATTTATTTTGTTAATTTTTCCTCACCTCTTTTCATTGACGATTTTATATAACGATTCATGTTAGTCGACCCCAAATCATTTTGGGACTAAGGCTTCATTGTTGTTGTTGGTATAATTATGTATTGGAAAGGAGCAAAGTGCCTGGATTCATCAAGAGGATCCATGTTAGAGTGGAAAAAGAAGAGATAACAAAATTAGAACCATGACCGTAAGAAATGCTTCATAGAATGGTCTTTGTCTGTGATCTGGCAATCGATCACCTCACCAGCTTTGTGCTAAAGATAGAAACTGATAACTGTATGACTAGAAGAACTAGGGAGACTGAATGCTTTAATTCTGGAGAATTTCTTGGAAGAAGACAATGTGGCAATGATTCCCATGCAGAGCTTCTTTGTCTGTCATTTGAATTTTTATTTACTGCCCAACTGCCTCATCTCTTGTCTATTACCATTTGGAAGGGGAACCAGACTAATAGATCAAATTGATTTCTCATATTGTAGAAATACATAATGTTGGTTTTTGCGTTACAAGGAATTGCTTGGGAAATTTTCCTGAAGTCCGGTCGGGTCTGCTAGCCATGGATTCTAGTTTGGACCATTGTCCTATATTATAGCTATATACTCCCTCTGTTTCAAGTAAGTTGCAACAAGTTGCCATTTAGGGTGTTTCACTTAAGTTGCAACAAGTCCAAAAATGGAAACTTTTTATTATTTTATAATCATCCACTCATTCTCTATCTTCCTCCCAACCACTTATTATTCTCCACTCATTCTCTTTCCTCCCCCACTAATTCTCTCTCCTCCTCACCACCTTTCATTCTTAATAAAATATTATATCCTTAAATCCTACAATTTTTTCTCTTGGTTGCAACTTAAATGAAACGGAGGGAGTATGATTGAAATGATGCAGGAATTAGTTAAGTCTATTAAAAAGCTTAGGCCTATTCAAGGATAGTTCCGTTCTTCTATAACTAAATAATTAGAAATTTCAGTGTCTTGACTGAAACTCATGACGTGCAGATATTACACTTTAAGGGTCATTGTCAAATAGGTTATACAGGTACCACCATTGGAGAGGTGAAGTACACAGTTTCTCGTTAATGAAGGCCTTCAGAAATTGATAGCATCAAGGGGTGAAGAAACATTTTATTATAAAATCAGCGGTCCCACACTTATCATTTTCTGTATTAATAGTATTCAAAATTGGACTTAGCATAGGCCTTGCATGAAACAGATGTTCCTTTCATTTCCTTTTCCATGTTGAGTACACCCATGCCTTGATGTCAGAACTAGTGGCAGAACCTTTAGATAGTGCATAACTGGTTTTTCGTTAATTCACTAGTTGATAGTCATCAAAGGGTGATTAATCTGCCATATATGTTTGGCAGGCGAGACCGATGATGTCAATGTTAAAGCTCTACGCTCTCGGCAAATGAAGAACTTCCATATGGCCCTCATGATATCACAGGTAAACTGTTTGAACTTGCTTCCACAAATTGAGAACAAGGCTTTGCCGTACAGCCAAGTGTATCACATTGTACTCCCTCCGTCCCAAAATGATCTTCGCGTTTGACTATTCAAACTTTTTAAGAATATGAACACTTGCTTCACTAGCCATGCTTTGTTTAGGCACTTTTAAACTTAAATTATAGAAATGTGAAGAACTTTTTGGGACAACGAGAAAGGACAAATGAGAAGATCATTTTGGGACGGAGAGAGTATATTGCTGGATATGTTTCATAGTCATGCCAAGTTTCTTGCCCTAATTTTGGTTATTACACCTATAACTGGAACCAGTGTAGATTATATGGGCATCCATAATGGAACAATTACAACTGTGGCTATTATTGACAATTTAATGTCCATGGTTTAGGGAGTACCAATGATGCTAATGGGGGATGAGTATGGCCATACTCGCTTCGGGAATAACAACAGTTACGGACATGATACTTCATTAAATAATTTCCAGTGGGAACAAGTAGGTTATATTCCATTTTTCTTTTTAGCAACTTATCACAGTTAGTAACCTTTGTGTTATATTCTTCGATTGACAGTTGCAGGCAAGGAAGAGTAATTGCTTCAGGTTCTTTGCGGAGATGATAAAGTTTCGCCATAAGCATCAGATTTTGAAGCAAGAAAACTTTCTTACCAATGTAAATCCTTTCTGAACTAGCTTCAGCTGCTTAATATAAAGTACTGCCTGTTCTTGTATTTGATATAACTGATGTTCCATCTACTCAGTATTCAGTTCTCACCTTTCTCATTCTATCTTGAAAGCATTAAGTTTAGTTTAGCAAAGTTTCAACGTCGCGCATATAGAATGTCAATGAGTGGAATTCCTGACTTTTTAGTGTCTTTGAGTCTTCTAGATTAGGTATATCCTGTCTGTTGCCTCCAACCTACATGTTTGCAGATTCAAACTTTGATTGCCATTTACTTTTTCTTTTTTTTTTTCTGCTACTCCCTCCGTCCCAAAATTAGTGTCCAATTTTTTTTCAAATTTGCTCTTTAATCAAGAGCAAAGCTGATTTATTTATTTTTACATTCATTTTAGGACGGAGGAAGTACGTTTTACTTTTACACTCAAGTACCTAAATCCCTTTATAGTGGAATAATGGTCATGTGATATTTAATATCAGAAGCATGTTTGTGTGTGATATTTTCATTTACCTTTGACCTATGAATATGCAATAGGTATGTACTACTCCCTCTGTCCCAAAATGATCTTCCTACTTTTTTGTCGTTACATTTTTAGGTTGATTTAATTATCTTAATGAAAATCGAAAACTTGTTATTGATAGTAGGGTTAATGACAATTTAGACCCTAAAATCACATACCACCCTCCCAAACGAACCCTGAAGTTTTTTTTTCGCCAGATCAGACCTTTAAGTGTAAAAAAGTTGCCAGTTAAAGCCTTTTTGACGGATTTTGTTTTTAGAAAAGTCAGTTAAGTAGCATGTGCCATGCACATGATTGACAAAATGGATGGATCTGTAATTGATATTAGCTATTAAGGGCTTTAGTGAAATTCTTAAAACTTAAAGGGTTAAAAAAAATCAAATATGCAATATTTTTCTACATATATAATACATCAAAAAAAAAAAAAATCCAAAAAATTATAAGTACAATTTAAAAATAAATCTTACATTTGGAATTGATTTAATTAAAAATTTTCAATTAAAATTTTAGTATTTTTGATATTTTAATATTTTAAAATATATAATAATTAATCTTTTTGTTTTTGTTTCTTTCTTTTTGTAATTTTTTATTTGTCTTGATTTATTGTTAATGTAATAATTAGTAAGATTATTTTTTATATATTTTAAAATTTTAATGTATTAAAAATACTAAAGGTTTTATTGAAATTTTTTAATTAAATCAATTCCAAATCTGAGATATATTTTTAAATTATATATTTTTAAATTGTACTTATAATTTTTTGGTATTTTTTTTATATATTAAATATGCAGAAAAATATTGTACATTTGATTTTTTTTAACCCTTTTAGTTTTAAGAATTTCACTAAAGCCCTTAATAGCTAATATCAATTCCAAATATATCCATTTTGTCAATCAAGTGCATGACACATGCTACTTAACTGACTTTTCTAAGGAAATCCGTCAAAAAGGTCTTAACTGACGACTTTTTTACACTTCAAGGTCTGATCTGGCGAAAAAAAACTTCAGGGTTCGTTTGGGAGGGTGGTATATGACTTTAGGGTCTAAATTGTCATTAACCCTTGATAGTATTGTTGATGATGTATCAAATACAAGTTTTAGATTTTCATTAGTACAAGTAAATCAACCCCTAATTATTGCTCAAAATTTATTTGTAGTAATGACAAAAAAAAGTAGGAAGATCATTTTGGGACGGAGGAAGTATATTTATTGATTCTGGCTCTTTGGCTATGCTACAGTTAAGTTAGAGTTGTCAGTTCTATGATTGCTTCAGCTGTCTACTGTTGATTCATTGTTACTTGGCAGTTAATGAGTGATCTGTGATTCTTAATTCTTCTTGTACTCAAGTTTTGAAATCAAGCTCATGGAACAGTTAATATTGTGCAGAAGGAGGTGACGTGGCATGAGGACAACTGGGATAATTATGAAAGCAAATTCATTGCATTCACGTAAGAATTACTCTTTTACTATGATTGTAATGAAAAACATCTCAACAATCAAATTCTGTGGTTCATTGCTTCAACCGTTTGATCTCTGATGTCTATGACAATCATTAATTTTGCCTTCTTGTGCTGGACTTGCACGTTATTGCCTAAATGAATTTTGGTGGAACTTTGAGCTTCGTTCTTTTTGTAAATACTATACTTCCTCATTCCCAAATTGAATGGTCACTTTTCAGTTTTAGGGAAATTAAGAAAGTTGACATTTAGGTATTTTTTGTGGCATACATACATATGTACCCTTATTGATCTCACTGTACATCATTATTAGTACAAGAGTAAAACTAAAACATTATGATCACCAAGGAGCTTTATATATGTAACTTCACCAAAAAAAAATGTCATTCATTTTGGGACCTTTTTTTTTTTTTTTTTTTTTGCCAATTGGGACGGAGGTAGTAGTATAACGTAGGGGTTCAATTAATGTTCACCATTGTACTCCCTGCAATACTTTCTTTACTAGTACACTGCTGTTGGTAAAATATGTGCACCATAATGTATATTAATAATTGTATAGCCATGTGCCCTCCAAGGCAGGCTTGATCTATTTGTTTTTTTTCATGGTTACATAACAAAGTTATTTATTATTATTATTATTATTATTATTTTTTTATTTTTTTTTGCAGCCTTCATGATGGTGAGGGAGATATCTACTTGGCATTCAATGCACATGATTATTTTGTTAAAGTTCCAATACCTTCTCTACCACAAAACAGACAATGGTTTCGAGTGGTTAGTTTTCTTCCCTTCAGTATGTTTGTTTATAGAGGGTGCTTTTTATGTATATTAGCTGCCTTATCTTTTACATTTCATCTGTATGATTGAAAGACTTTTTTTTTTTTTTTTTTTTCCTGTACGGAACTTTAAACAATGATTCTAAAGGGCTTATTTCTATATCCAACAAAACCAAGGATCTCCTTTTGTATTGAAATGCAGGTAGACACTAATATCGAGGCCCCCAATGATTTTGTCCCTGAAGGAGTTTCGGGTATTGAAAGCACATATAATGTTGCTCCCTACTCTTCAATTCTTCTTGAAGCTAAGCCACGAACTTGAAGTTGAATTTTCTGGTAATGGATTACGAATCCTTTAGCATGATTAAAAGTTAGAAACAACTTTCAAGATTAATTTAGGAAACACGATGCAGGTTTTCAAGATCCAACTGTGCCTCCCACAACTATTGGGATCCGTCTACTGATAAGGTGCATTTTATATCTGAATAAATTGGCAACTAAATAAATACATAGCCGTTGTACAAGAGTCACATATCCCACTTCTTTTCCTCCTTGCGCTTGGATTATCCAGGAAGAAGGAAGAGCTGACAAATAATAGGGAGGACGGACGGGTAAGAAAATCCGTTTGGGTTTAGCATGGTAGCTTGGAAGTTTTGTATGTTTAAACATATCATACTAGTTGTCTATGCACTAGTCTGTCCTGGGTATTTATGTCACATTTTTATAATTTAATTTCTGAAATTTGACTTCGACTATCCATCTGATTCATTTCGTAATAAGTGTCATGCTTTTCTTTATTTGTCCTATTTTCAAAATAAATGTTGCATTCATTCATAATTACAAAATACGGCTTTGTGCAGATTTATCATTGCATAATCGTATGCAAGTAAGTATTAACACATTCCTAGCGACCTTTTTTTTTTTTTTTTTTAAGAAAAAAAAATGGGTCTCTAGCATTATTTCAAAGTAATCTTTGTTGAAAATCCTAGGAAATTAGAGAGATTTGGTGTGATAAAGGTAAAGGTAAGCATTTAAGCTTAAAGTACATCCTTTGGTGAGTGTTAAAGCAAGGTGGTAGTGGTGGTTCGTTTTCCATAAAGAAGAAAAAGGGAGAAAGCGGAATGAATAGACATGGAAAAAGAAGGGCTAGAAAAGGGGACCACAAACATTTTTGAGAGGGAAAAGATGTTGCACCAACGGACTCAACTGAACAGACATATGATTTTTATATAAAATATAAATTACATTTGTTTCGTTTCTCTTTTCTTTGTACATCTTTCTTTTCTCCCATGCAGTTCGTTGGTCAACAACCAACCACACTCTCTATTTATAATAACATAAATTACATATTTGAAATAATAGTTGCTTTATGTTAACGTTAACGGCGCACTCGACCACACAAGTGACATGAGTTACATGTTGTAGTAAAATATCAGTTACAGTACATATTATAGTAACACAAGGTACATATCATAATAGAGGTTTTAGCTGTCTGTGTGCAGTTCGACTGTACATATGTACATGTTTGAGATTTATACGCGCTTTTGAGTGTGGGCAACAATAACAGTGTTGTAGCTTGTTCTTAGGGTACCCTACTCTTTGCTGGAAGTTTTGTACAACTGAGAGTGACCTACTTCTGTGGGTCAACTCTCTCTTGTCTTCCCAATCAAACCCAAAATCACGGAAATATATTGTGGATGTACAATCCTTTTGGTTAAAGATAGGATTAAAAGAGTAAGTTGTGGTCAAAATGAAGCTACATTGTACTATAGTTTGTTGAGATTCACTCACTAAAGTTAGTTCTCCACCCCACCGGTGTTATATACTAGCAACCAAAACTTCTGAGCCGTCCATTGTGATCTAGTTTCATCTCAATCACAACCATACACTCTAACGAATCTTGCACCACATGTATTGTATCAGATGAACTGATATTAATAAGTAAACAAATACTCCCTCCGTCCTACCTTACTTGACGCCCAAGAGGTAGACACAATAACTAAGAAAAAATAATAAAATAAAGAAAATGTGTGGTAGAAAATGAAGAGAGAGAATGAGTGATGGGGTAGAGTGAATATAAAATTATAAAAAGTATGATATTTTGGGAAGTGTCAAGTGAGCTGGGACGGAGCAAAATGGAAATAAGTGCCAAGTGAGCTGGGTCGGAAAAAAATAATAAAATAAAGAAAATGTGTGGTAGAAAATGAAGAGAGAGAATGAGTGATGGGGTAGAGTGAATATAAAATTATAAAAAGTATGATATTTTGGGAAGTGTCAAGTGAGCTGGGACGGAGCAAAATGGAAATAAGTGCCAAGTGAGCTGGGTCGGAAAAAATAATAAAATAAAGAAAATGTGTGGTAGAAAATGAAGAGAGAGAATGAGTGATGGGGTAGAGTGAATATAAAATTATAAAAAGTATGATATTTTGGGAAGTGTCAAGTGAGCTGGGACGGAGCAAAATGGAAATAAGTGCCAAGTGAGCTGGGTCGGAGGGAGTATAGTAGAGTAGTAAAATTTAGATAATGGTAATAAAGTAGCCAAATTAATTGAATAATGGAATATGTGAATATGATGTATTATTATTATTCGACCGATTGATAGCAATGTCACATTGAAGTATAGTTTTGACATGGTCTGGTCTGGTCCAACATTGATGGAGTTGGTGGATAGTTTCACCCAAGGCAAACGAGAGTCGGACTTGGAACTAGTTATGTCAAAATTTGCTCATTCCCATTACGTTGGTGGGTCATTATAATGGGATTTTAGTTTTATTTGGGAGGAATGCGTCTCACTTGTACCAAATTAATTATGACCGTCACCCCAACAACAAAGGGGACGTGGCCAACTATTAGCGACACTATAAGCCACACGCAAGAAGGGAAATTTTTGGGCATGAGTAAATCCAAATCCATCTCGCTATACGAAACGAAGTCAAATAGATGGATAGATGGACATTAATGGTTATTCTAAAAAAAAAAAAAAAAAAAAACTTATAAAAGTCCTATTTTTCAAAACAATAATAAAAAAAAAAAACTGATTTTAAAACTTTAAAGTCGCCAGTCTGTTAGTTAAAATTACCTGCTTATTTTGTGGTTATTAAGTAATAAACTAGGAACAAGTTACATATGCCACTATCATAGTTAAAATAACTCATTCGTAAGTTAAAACACCTAGTTGAATACGAATTCGGGGTCTGTGAGATTGGACCTCACATAAGTTCAAATTAGTTCTAATCTAAACCGTTAAAACATTTATTAAAAATATAATTATCTTTTGACTCCACAATTATAAAAAAAAAAAAAAAAAAGTCACTCATTTGTGAACCATGAGATCTAATCATGGTTCTAAACCATTGAACAATTCATCTTGTGTGATGTTGAACGGAATATGTCTAATTCCGTCGAACATGCAGTCAGGCAGGGCTTTTAATTTTAATTGACATATTTCAGTTCTAATTAACAGACTGAAAAATTTAAACATTTTTAGGCTCCGTTTCTTTCGCGTAAAACAATTTTCGGAAAATGATTTCCCGTAAAATGTTTTCCGGAATGAAAATGATATAAACATGTTTTTGGTTGTTTGATAAATCTAAGGAAAATGTTTTTCGGAAAATATTTTCATAAAAAAAAAAATAATTTAATATGAGGAAAAAAATTATTATGAGAAAAAATTTGAATGTGGGTGGGGGGTTTGGGTGGGATGGATAGTGGGTGGGTGGGGTGAAAGACACCAATCATGCATATCTTGATTTCAAATCAAGATATTGATATTTTGGATCACCAGATATTCCGGATCTCACATAATCCGCTGTGTTATTTTCTTCTGATTTGTTCTCATCTATTCCATATTTTAGCGATAGACTCATATGTATATATTGACCGCCTAGGCTGTACATGAATAGCAGAGAAATACAAAAAAACACATGTCTTCAATTCATATCTCTCTCCAGTTCTGATTTATTATGGCATCAGAGCGGGTTACGCTCTAGGCTTCCGCAAACGTTTTTTTTCCGACAAAGTTCATCATGGTTAACGACGGCGGCGACAAGGCAGAAGACAGCGCCAGAGGAGGAGTCGTGGTGGACATTATGTCGCCATTTTTCATCTCAGCATCAGATAATCCTAACACAATTTTCGTTAGCAATATTTTGCGAGATGGAAACTACGCAGATTGGGCCGACGAAATAAGCAATGCCCTCTTTGCAAAGAACAAATTTGGGTTTGTTGATGGAACAATCCCAATTCCGAAAGAAGGTTCGGCTGACTTGCTGCTATGGAGACGCTGTAACGCCATTGTAAAAGGATGGCTGAACAGCGGGATGGATAAAGAAATCCGAAGCAGTGTCAAGCATTAGAACACAACACAGAAGATTTGGGAAGACTTGAAGGAACGTTTTGGCAGTGAAAGCGTACCTAGGGCTTATGAGCTAAAACGTGCAATAACCATGACAAGGCAAGAAAAGCTTTCAGTCTCGGCATATTACACCAAACTGAAAGGGTTGTGGGATGAGATTCAGTCGATCGCACCTACCCCGACATGCAGATGTGGCGGCTGTACCTGTGATACCCTGAAGAAACTTAACGAGATGAAGGAGAGGGAACGCTTGTATGAGTTTCTCATGGGCCTGGATTCAAGCTATGGAACAATCAAGACTCAAATCCTAAGCATGAAGCCAACGGTCAACTTGGGAATAGCATACCATCTTGTTTCGGAAGATGAGCGGCAGAAGCAGATTACGGTTGCCGGAAAGGTTGAAGTTGAAGCTGCAGCTTTTCAAGTACACAGCAACAACCGTTCCGGCCGCGGCGAAGGAAAGGGATCACAACGAGAAAAGCCAAAATGTACTCACTGTGGAAAATTTTATCACACAATCGAGAACTGTTATGAGATTATAGGCTATCCAGAGGGACGAAAAAAGGGCGAACGTAATGGTGAAACGGCAGGAGAAAACCGGACCAAACCAAAGGGAGCCGGAAAAACTGCACACCTTGCAACCGGAGGTACCAGCCCTATTCCAGGCTTCTCGGATGAGCAGTACAGACAATTAATCCAGTTCTTCTCAGAAAAGTCTAGCAGTGAACAGAATAATACCCCCACTGCGAACATGGCTGGTAAGATGAGTTGTTTAAGTTCTTGGATAATTGATTCTGGAGCGAGTGAACACATAACTTGTAATGGCATGTTGCTGGAAAACCAAACTAAAGCAGGGACGGAGATGCCAGTCAAAATTCCAAATGGTGACACTATTCCGGTTGAAAGTATTGGTGACACTAATCTTCCAAATGGCTTAAAAGTTCGCCATGTCTTAATTATTCCCGATTTCAAGTGCAATTTATTATCTGTTAGTCGCTTAACCAAGGATTTAAACTGCGCTCTTACTTTCTTTCCGGATTTCTGTGTGATAAAGGACTTAGCTTCGAGGACTCTGATTGGGATGGGTAGGCACAGCAATGGTCTATATCATTTGGAGCCGGTAGCAAAGGAAGGGGCAGCAATGATGGTTAAGGTTGATCAACGGGTATGGCACAAACGTCTGGGTCACACTTCAGTTTTGAGTTCCAAGTATTTTAACAACATTAGTAGCAGTAGTTTTGTTAAGGAAAACGAGCACTGTGATTCTTGCTTAAAGGAAAAATTGACAAGACTCCCTTTTCCAAGTAGTAGTATTCAAACTAAGTCTTGTTTTGATCTCATTCATTGTGACATTTGGGGAGGTTATAAAACACCATCTTTCTCGGGTGTTCATTATTTCTTAACGATCATTGATGATTTTAGTAGAGGAGTTTGGGTTTATTTGATGAAACATAAATGGGAAGTGTATAATTACCTCGTCATATTTTGCAATATGGTTAACACACAATTTGACAAAAAGGTTAAACGCATTAGAAGTGACAATGGAGGAGAGTTCCAGTCACAAGATATGACTGCTCACTACACTGCAAATGGAATTTTACTTGAAACTTCTTGTACCGACACTCCACAACAAAATGGAGTGGTCGAGCGCAAGCATAGGCACATTCTTGAAATGGCTAGGGCTTTGAGATTTGAGGCGGGGTTGCCAAAGAAGTTTTGGGGAGAATGTGTCTTAACCACAGTTTATATCATTAACCGTTTACCATCTAAAGTTTTGCAAAATAAAACTCCTCATGAAATCTTGTTGCAAAAGAAACCAAAATTTGATCACCTTCGTGTTTTTGGTTGTCTTGTGTATGCTAAAAATAATAAGAAAGGGGGAGACAAGTTTGATGTTCGAGGCCGCCCATGTGTGTTCGTTGGATACCCGCACTCTCAAAAGGGGTATTGGGTTTTTGACCTTGAAACCAAGCAGATATACACTTCTCGTGATGTTAGATTTGTTGAAGGTGTTTTCCCTTTCAAACGAAATGGGCGAGAAAAGGAGATGCTCACACTGGCAAGCAATAGCGATGGCGCATGTGTAGAGGATATGGTTGGGCTGGAACAATATGAGCTTGGGCCTGATACTGGGCCAACCCATGAAGAAAAGGAAATCTCATTTGAGGCCGAGCTCAATGTACTGGGAGACAAATCACCTCCTGATCAGCCCCAAGATGAAGCCCAGCCATCGAATGATGAAGGTCTACGACGCAGCACACGATCACGACATCAGCCCAAACATCTTGAAAATTATGTTGTTGACCTACCGACTTCAGTAGACCATGCGCAGCCCATCATCAGTCCAGAGGCCTCGACGGTATATCCTCTATCTAACTTTTTCTCTTACACAAGATTTTCTCCCACTCACAAAGCTTTTCTTGCGGCCATCACTTCCCATGATGAGCCTAAGTACTATTATCAGGCCTTCAAAGATAAGCATTGGCGCGATGCGATGAAGCTAGAAATCGAAGCCTTAGAAGCAAATGGAACATGGACACTTGAACCACTTCCACCGGGCAAAAGGGCAGTCGACTCAAAGTGGGTGTATAAAATCAAATACAAGCCCAATGGAGATATTGAACGCTACAAAGCCCGATTAGTGGCAAAGGGTTTCACACAAGTTGAGGGGATAGACTTCCACGAGACCTTTGCTCTGGTCGCTAAATTAGTGACCATGCGCAGCCTCTTTGCAGTAGCAGTTAAGAAAAATTGGCACATTCACCAACTAGATGTGAATAATGCATTCCTTCATGGCGATTTAGTAGAAGATGTTTACATGAAAATTCCTCAAGGATTTGCTAAGGAAGGAGATAAAAGGGTTTGCAAGTTGTGAAAATCGCTATATGGGTTACGACAAGCTTCAAGAAATTGGTAGTACAAGTTCACCAAAGCGCTTCTTGACATTGGTTTTCGACAATCCCAAGCCGATCATTCCTTATTTATTTACAAGAAATATGGCACATACGTTGCTGCTCTGATCTATGTAGATGATGTACTTTTAGTGGGCAATGATAGCTTGAAGATTGAATCTGTGAAGAAGCACTTGAATGATTTATTCAGTATCAAAGACTTGGGCCATCTAAAATATTTCTTGGGCATTGAGGTAGCACGATCATCCGAAGGCATTGTTCTTAGTCAACGTAAATATACGTTGGACATACTTGAGGAATGTGGAGTACAAGGAGGCCGTCCGAGTGATTTCCCGATGGAGCAAAATTTAAAACTTAGCACTGACGACGACAGTCCCCTCGTTGATGCTCTCCAATACCGGCGCATGATCGGACGACTCCTATACTTGACGGTAACGCGACCTGACATTTAGTTCGCTGTCAATCGACTCAGTCAATTCATCACAACCCCACGCAAGTCACATTGGAATGCAGCCATGCGAGTTTTGCGATTTCTCAAAGGGACGGCTGGACAAGGCCTTTTTCTTACCTCCTATGGAGACTTACATCTAGAGGCATATTGCGATGCCGATTAGGGGGCATGCCCAATGACGAGACGTTCATTCACGGGTTACTTTATTACATTGGAGGGAGCTCCTATTTCCTGGAGGACAAAGAAACAATCCGTCGTGTCTCGTTCATCGGCTGAAGCCGAGTACAGGGCAATGGCTACTACAGTGAGTGAGATAGTTTGGCTTCGATGGCTGCTAAAAGACCTTGAAGCACCACAAATAAAAGCGACTGCACTTCACTGCGATAATCAAGCAGCTTGTCACATTACCAACAACCCAGTCTTCCATGAACGTACCAAGCATGTTGAGATGGTTTGCCTCTTCGTGCGGGAACGAGTTGAGTCCAGAGACATTCTTCCTTGCAAGATATCAACGACAAATCAGGTTGCTGACATTTTTACTAAGGCTCTCGGTACCAATCATTTCCGGTTTCTAGTGGGCAAGTTGGGCATTCAAAATCTCCATGCGCCAACTTGAGGGGGTGTGAAAGACACCAATCATGCATATCTTGATTTCAAATCAAGATATTGATATTTTGGATCACCAGATATTCCGGATCTCACATAATCCGCTGTGTTATTTTCTTCTGATTTGTTCTCATCTATTCCATATTTTAGCGATAGACTCATATGTATATATTGACTTCCTAGGCTGTACATGAATAGCAGAGAAATACAAAAAAACACTTGTCTTCAATTCATATCTCTCTCCAGTTCTGATTTATTATGGTGGAGGTGGGTGGTGGGGGAGGTGTTCAAAAATAATTTTAATATGAGTGATTTTTTTTGGGGGGTAGGGGGGGGTAAGTGGTGGGGGTAGGGAGCGTGAATGTGGGAGTTTGAGCCTTACCGAGCTCGAGTTCGATTTAGGACATTTTTCTGAAAATGTCCTAAATCGGGCAGGATAGAGGGAGTATATAATAATGTATATAAATATGTTCTATATGTATGTATATATGTGTATATATATATATATATATATATATATATATATATATATATATATATATTTATATAACATCCACTATATAGTGGATATTATATATATACATACATGTAACACATATTTATATACATAAATATATGTATGTATGATATGTGTGTGTGTGTCTATATGGAATATTGGATGTTATATATATATATATATATATATATATATATATATATATATATAAGTATGTATGTATGTATGTGTGTGTGTATATATATGTATATATATATATACTCCCTCCGTCCCATCTCAATCGCTACTAACTTTATGGACACAATAATTAAGAAAAAGAAGTAAATGTGTGGTGGAAAATGAAGAGAGAGAATGAGTGGGGTAAATAGTAGTGTTAGTTGAATAAATTGTGTGGTGGAAAATGAAGAGAGAGAATGAGTGAGGTTAAATAGTGGGGTTGGTTGAATATAAATATAATAAAATATTTCCTTTTTGTGCAGTAGCGATTGAGGTGGGACAGACCGAAAAGGAAATTAGCAGCGATTGAGGTGGGACGGAGGGAGTATATATATATATATATATATATATATATATATTTATGTATGTATGTATGTATGCATGTATATGTGTGTGTGTGTGTGTGTGTATATGTTGGTCCCAAAGGGCAACAAGGGTATGGAAAATAGCTAGAGGGGGGGGGTGAATAGCTGTTCTTTTCGTACCCTTGATAAACCCAATTGCAAAAGCGCACTTTATCAAATAAGCGTTATGAAATGCGCCTAAGTGAGTGAGTGAAATGCACAGCGGAAATTAGTTAAGTAAATAGGCGCAAATCTTGATAAAGGGGGCGCACACACACTCTAAGTATTTTGGCTCAAAGTGAGTGAAATAAGGCACTAAGGCAAATGATATAACAAACACAACACAATTCAATCCAATCAATCTACAATGAGTAAACAAGCAAATAGTGAGTAAAGATAATAACTTGAAAGTAAATGATAAGAAATTAATACGCGCTATTTGGAGAGGTTCGATCGGGAAATGATCTACGTCCTCTACCAAGATGGTTAGTCTTGGATTTCTAATTATGAGTGAGTGTTACAAATTACAGCGTTTGAGCTTATACACTAACTCAAGATCTAATATTCTATGAAAGAATAAATCCTAGACAATAACCGGTGTATCTCGTTGAGAAGGATCTAAGTGATCAAACTCAAATAGGTGCGTGTGTGATTTTAGATTCAAGGCTCTTTAGATCTTTGAGATTGAGAGCACAAGAAAACTAAAGTGTTTTTGCTTGAGGATCTGGGCTAAGTATGAAGGTATGAAGATGTTCTTGAGAATTCGGGAAAATCAAAGGCAATCTTCAAATCTTCAACAAATGCTTGAGAGAGAAATTCTGAATATCTTAGCAACTTCAAAACGTTTGAAGTTATGGGGTATTTATAGTAGAGCCCAAAAACTAGCCGTTGGAAATCCCTTGTGGATAAGGTCAAAGGACAGATGTGCTGTCGCTCAATGAGTGGAGCACGTGTCCTTTTATATCCATTAGACACATAATACAAATATGACCGTTGTGGATAGGTGTCATTAGATGTGGGTGCATACGTGTTATTTAACCACCGTTGGATCATTGGCGAAGTTTGAATTCCTTCAAGTCTTCATGTCTTCAATAAATCACTGAGTGTTTAAATCATTCACAATGGGGCGCATGAGCCAATGGGGCGCATAGGCGCGTTGAGACTTTTTGGGGCGCATGAGTAATGCTAGGCGCACACTCATGTGCACGCGCCAATGAGGCGCATGGTGCGTGGCTCAGCTTGAACAAAATGATTTTCTTCAATCTTTGACAATCTTGCCCTATTCCTAAGCCTATTCTATTACAATGGACTACCTAAAAAATGAAGTATAAATACTTCTTACATGTGGGTCTAAAGTCCATGAAATAAAACTTAGGTGATGGATCAATCAAATCTAATCAAACCTATTACATTGAAACTGAGATATATGTGGGCATACCTAACAATCTCCCCCTATTTGATTGATGCCATTACCTACTATATCAGGGACAAACATTATACTTGATAATAACATGTCCAAATAAATGGAATTGGTAAATCATGTCTCAAGTTAATGCACACACTAGTCCAAGATATAGATTTCTAATCTATTCTAATAAAGATAAGACATTACAATTGGAAAGATAGAAACAACAGTTTAACACATTCAAAATGTATATGAGTTTTGGTTTGAAATGTGTTTAAACAAAGTTTAAACTCTATGCATAAAAATATGAAACAGTTCAAATATAATGCATATGTTTTTAAACAATATTCATTGTTCTACAAACAAGTAGTTTGAGTGAACAAGGTTTGAGTGAAATAGTGATGTTTTGTTCTCATTAAAACTCGAAATATAAGAGTTGATTACAAGTTTTTAACAGAACAAAAAAAAAAGATGTGCTAAAACATTTAAGCACTAAATCACTAACAAAAGGTTCTAATTAACAAAAGATTTTAACAAATTAAAAACAAATGAAAAGAACTAAGGGTTGGGAGGAGGCGCATCATCTTCCTTCAAACCTTCTTCGATCTCCGCCACCGAGCGCTGAATCTGTTTTGAAAGTTGGTGACAACGATTGACAACACCATGAGTGTCAGTGACACCATCTCTAATGTAGCGCAGATGATCAACATTGATGTTTTGATACTCATCAATGGTGTGCTCAGTAATAGCCTGCTGCTGAGAGAGATTTTCTGCCACAATTTGAAAGTTAGCTTCAACAGCAGCTTGTGCGGTGACAATATCAGCAGAAGTTCTTTCTGCGCGCCTATCTGCGCTGGAATGCGCGGCATTAAAGTGAGTAACAATCAGCTCCTTCAAAACATCTAACTTTGAAAGCAAGGAGCGAGATTTAAAAGGCGCGGCGCTAGAGGAGGGCGCAGAATAGGGCGCATTATCCATATGCGCGCTCGGAGCATTCTCGAGCTCATCCTTGATTTCTTTCAGCTTGTCCATCACATTCACTAACTTATCATTTTCACCAGTGACTAAGTCAAGCAACTTCTTAATGTCTGCAGCCACACTGGTCTCTACCTGCTTAATAGCGTCAATGAAAGCTTAACCATCAGTAAGCTTGATTCCTCCTGCAATTCTATCATGAAGCTCAGCAAGTGTGTCTTTGAATAAATCATTCATTTGTGCGATAGCATCATTTCATTGCTGAGGGGTTAGAAAATGCTTGTCCCTGATGTCAGCGCCAATACGCGTTATCTTCCCCTTAATGGCAGCAATCTCATCTGCCTGATTGGTTAACATTGAAGTATGAAGCTCTAACTGAGACTCAATTCGAGCTTGGCCTTCATGAAGTTTTTGAAGCATAGAAATAACCGCTCCCAAATTAGCATTAGGAGGAGGAGGCGCGTCATCAGATTGGGGCGCAGTAGGAGTAGTGCGCCTGGTAGGTGAGGAAATAGGAGTTGTTTTCCGAGGAGGAGAAGGAAGGTATTCAGCACTTGAACTGGGGCCTTCTGTAGTAAGGGGAGACGCAAGAGCCACATGCGCATGAGTAGATTTGCGCGTGATTAAAGGTTCTGGCTCCCCCTCAACTTGATCCTCACTAAGGTCACCAAATGACTCAAAAGAGAGTTTATCCCTGATTTGGTGTTGTTCAGCAGAAAGGGGAACTGAAGTTGGTTTAATAATTGGAGCAGGTGTAATAGGTTTCTTTTGAGGCGCAGTTGAGGTTATCTTAGAAGACTTTGAAGGGGGAGCACGAACAGAAGGAGGAGGCGCAGTAGGGGCAGGGGCGCGTACATCAGCGCTAGACCCTACGCCTTTACGCCTTTCTAACTTGGCTAATTCAGCAGCTTGCTTGATCTGATAGTCTTCATCTCATTTTCTCTGCGCTTCAACCAAACTGGCTGCCTGAGCGCGCTTGATAGCTTCCTGATCATCCTTTTCAGTTCGGGGGCGCTTAGGTGGTTTGCCTTCTCTTTCAACCACGGTTGCAATCCCTTTGCCTTTATCTTTTCATGCGCTCGTTCCAGCGCCAGTAGCAATTTCAGTTTATGCGCCATCTGCTGCGCGGTCTGTAGCGCCATCATCTTTTCCTTCATCTGACTCAGTGGCTTCATCAACCAACTGAGCACCTTTAACCCTAGGCGCGCGCTTTGCCATGCGCTTCCTGCGCCTTTTTAGCACCAAGCTATCCTTACCAAAAACTGGTACATCATCAGTCTTGTAAACTGGGTTTTCATTGAGAAATTGAGCAAGGGCAGGGTATATTAGGAAAATTTTGGTGAGGATTCTGCAATGAGTCTTGAACTTGGTTTTCCCTTCAGCCTTGTTTTTGTTGTACTTGGTTATCTGCTCCGATAAAGTCTTGAACAACATCTGATGCCAATTCAACCTAGCCTTTCCCATAATGGCGGCAGTATACTCCCACTGCTTTACAGTGAATCTGTTCACATTTCCGGTTTTGAACATGATCGAAGTATCCACAAGATGCGCTATATAAGCGAGCAGATCACCACCATCCCTTATCTCAACATTTTTGATGTTATTCAAAAGAGTAGGGATTTTGAGATACATATGCGCAACAATGTTCTGCGCGGCTACAGAGTAGGTGTTTGCTTGACCTGCTACACTTTGAGGCCCAGTAGTGCTGAAGCTTACTATGTTCTTGATTGTACCGGTAGAAATAGTTATAGCAACATTTTGAACAGTGGCGCATATCCTGTAGCGCACATATCCTTCAGCATGCGTCTCAACGAGAGCAGCGGTTGAGAAAAATTCATCAACAAGGAGCGGAGAATAGAATGGTTGATCCAGCGTGAAAAGTGGAGTAAGTCCAGCAGTGTGAAGGGTTGAGATGATTTCAAGCCCTATAGGATCTAGTGAGAGCTCAGCAAGATCAATCGTCTCACCAGGTCTGAAATTTGCAATATCCTACAAAATAAATGATTTAAGTTAGAAGTGAATTTAGGCGCATAGACACATAAAATGAGCAAAGTATTGAATAGGCGCATAAGAAATTTGAGGCGCAGAGAGTCATAGGCGCATCGGAATACAAGGCACATATTATGTTTCTATGAAAGATACTAAGGAAAAATTAAAACATAGACAAATTTGACTAAGTATGAATTGGGGCGCATAAGATATTTAGGCCCATAATGTTATTAGGCGCATGAAGGATTGAGGCGCATAACATTTGTAATTTCCAGAGGCGCATACACGTGTTAGGCGCATGAATCACTTGAGGCGCATAATATCAATAGGCGCATGATCATACTAGGCGCATGGATTCATATTTAGGCACATAACTATGTAAATAATTTGTACTTTAGCATAAAAACACGCAAAATATCACAAACAAACAAAAAAACATTAACATGAAAGACATATGAATCAAACATGCAAAATTTTGAAAAACAAGTTTTGAAAATTTTGAAACCCAAGTCATGTAAAAATAACGAAGAACACGAAAAACATGTCTTGAGTGCTCGAAGAACACCAAGAACACATATATCATGAAACTTCACCAAATCAAGCACACAATATGTCAAAATGACCGCATGAACGCAAGGATCACAAAAATATAAACCAAAACAAGTACAAAACAATAACGAACCCAGAAAATGGATTCAAAGATCCTATATTTCGAAAAGTTTGAAAATGGAAAATCTTCAGATTCGCAATAGATAGGGCATTGATCGTTAAAAAGTTGGATTCATAAGACTCGAAATCACAAAATGAACATAACCCAACAAACGATTTTGAAAATGGAGAATCGAAACGAGTTTTATCAAGAAAAGATTGATTTTCGGTTTTCAAAATAATGAACCCAGAAAAACGAAAAGCAAAAATTTCAGAAATTAAAGAAGTTTAGAGATGAGAAATCATACCATTTCGTCTTGAGGGGCTTTAGATGCTTTCTTAGGACCCATTTACAGGTATATATATAAAGTAGAAGGAGAAGAAAAATGAACGAGAAAGACGGAGAGGGAGTCTGAGAGAGAGAGAGACTAATATGAGAGATGGTTTTAGAGAGAGAAAATGAAGGGAGAGAGAAAACAATCATGAAAATAGAAAAAGGGAGGTGTAGAGTCAACTTATAGGTTAGTTTTTTTTTTTTTTTTTTTTTTTTTTTAAATTGGAAGATGAAGAGATGGGCATTTATGAGGGATTTTAAGGATTTGATGGGTAATAAATGCTGAATGACCCAAAGTACACTTGATGTGACATGTTGGGTAAGAAAAATTGTCCCACTTCCCTCATAAGTGCATGAAAAATTATGACCAAATTTTTGCACAAACCCCAAAAACATCTGTTTTGGTGTAAGTTTGGGGTGCAAGAAAAATATCCCCAGAAAATAAAATTTTGAAAAACGAAAAACGAGGAAAAATTAATTGTACAAGTACCCTTGAACAATTATGGAATGTCAAAAGACAAAGATTCTATAATAAATGAAAACATACCTGGTACTTGTGAAAATTAAATACATTCAATCATTGAAAAATTAAATTTTGAAGCATTGATTGAGCCGCAAACATTTATTAGGCGCATGGTAGGCGTGTTACTCAATGGGGGCGCGCAGTATGGATAGGCGCATAAGGCACTTAAGGCGCGCTAGAGTGACGGAGGCGCAGTCCAGGCGCATAGTTTCCTTAAAACTCAGAAATTGATTTTTTTTTTTTTTAACCTAGGACACTTATAACTCAACAACTCATAAAATCATTAGTAATAACAAAACTATATGGAATTAGTTGAGTTCAAGCATACCCATTTCATCTCTCAAAAAGATGAACCGTTTCGCGTCAAGTGCTTTAGTTACAATGTCGGCGATTTGAAAGTCGGATCCCACGTGTTCTAAATGAATATTTCCTTTCTCCACGTGGTCTTTGAGGAAGTGATATTTGATGTCGATGTGCTTGGTTTTGGAGTGGATGACAGGATTTTCAAAAACCGCAATTGTTGATGTATTGTCGCAGTAGATGGGATAATTTTCTTCGATAATATCATAGTCCACCAATTGCTGCTTCATCCATAGAATCTGACAGCAACAACTTCCCGCAGCGATATATTCTGCTTCCGTTGTTGATAGAGATACCGAAGCTTGTATCTTACTCGCCCATGACACAAGTCGATATCCGAGGAAATGACAAGTGCCACTTGTGCTTTTCCTATCAATTGTTCACGCTGCATAATCCACATTTGAATAACCTACAAGTTTAAAATTCGAATCTTTGGTGTACCAAAGTCCAATGTTAACAATACCGGAGAGATATCGTATAATACGTTTCACAGCAATCAAGTGTGCTTCTCTATGGTCAGATTGATAACGAGCGCAAACACAAACACTAAACATAATATCAGGCCTATTAGCAGTAAGATAAAGGAGTGAGCCAATCATACCTCGATAGAGCATTTGATCAACACGTTTACCTTTTAAATCCTTGTCGAGATTGTTGCCGGTGGCCATTGGAGTGTCGTATGCTTTAGCATTCTCAAGTCCAAACTTCTTAATTAAATCCTTTGTGTATAAAGCTTGATTGATAAATATGCCTTCATTCATTTGCTTGATTTGAAGCCCGAGGAAGAAGGTGAGTTCTCCCATCATGCTCATTTCAAAATTGCTCTTCATTAGTCTCTCAAAGCGCTTGCACAACAATTCATTAGTAGAACCAAATATAATATCATCAACATAAATTTGAACAAGTAATTTATGACCATTATGTTTGGCAATGAAAAGAGTTGTATCGATTTTACCGCGAGTGAAGCCTTTTTCAATGAGAAACTTTGATAGAGTATCGTACCATGCTCTTGGTGCTTGATTGAGCCCATACAAAGCTTTCTGGAGTTTGTAAACGTGATTTGGAAATTGTGAATCTTCAAACTCATGTGGTTGAGCTACGTAGTCTTGTTCTTGGAGTTCACCATTTAGAAACGCGCTCTTCACATTCATTTGATATAACTTGAAGTTCTTGTGAGCGGCGTAAGCTAGGAAGAGTCTGATAGCTTCAAGTCTTGCTACGGGCGCAAAAGTTTCATCGTAATCAATTCCTTCTTCTTGCCTATAGCCTTGTGCAACCAGCCTTGCTTTGTTTCTTATGATGGTTCCATTCTCATCCATCTTGTTTCTGAACACCCATTTCGTACCAATCACTCCTTGATCAGTTGGTCTTGGAACAAGAGTCTAAACCTTACATCGTTCAAATTAATTGAGTTCTTCTTGCATCGCAACAACCCAATTTGGATCTTGGAGTGCTTCATTAGCCTTCTTCGGTTCAATTTGAGAGATAAACGCAATGTAAGCCTCAAAGTTAGTAGTTTTCCTTGTTCGTACACCAACATTTAGATCACCAATGATATTATTGATTGGGTGACCTCTAACTTCATGAATTTCAGGAGGTAAGTTAGGTTGGGTTGTAGTAAATTGAAGGTCTTCAATTGGTACATCTTCACCAGATTCAAAATCATCAAAATTTGGGGGATGAACTGGTTCAGAATTGAAACTGGGGTTAACACCAGATGCAGCAGTTGATATAGGCGCATGAAAGGAATCTAGAGGCGCATCATTCAAGGGAGGCGCAACTGAAGATTCACCAGGCGCGCCATAGATTGAGTTAGGAGCAACAGATGTAGATGGATTTCCTTGAGTTGATAGATTCTGATCTTGTGTAGGAGCAACATGAATAGGAGCACCTGTATCATTTAACTCAACAGAATCATCAGCAACATTTAGAGCCAAATGTGGCTCAAGGAGAGAATGTTCATCAAATGTAACATGTACAGATTCAACTATCACTAATGTAGATCTATTAAAAACACGAAAAGCTTTGGAATGTTTGGTATACCCAATAAAAATACTTTCGTCGGCTTTGGCATTGAATTTACCTCTATGTTCGTTTCCGTTGTAGAGGATATAACATTTGCAACCAAAGATCTTGAAGAATGCAATGTTGGAAGTTCTACCACGCCAAAGTTCATACGGAGTCTTGTTGTGAAGTTTGTTGATGAGGGAACGATTTTGAGTAAAACATGCTTTGTTGATAGCTTCTTCCCAAAAGTACTTAGAAAATTTCGCTTCTGCTATCATCGTCTTTCCCGCTTCAATCAACGCCCTATTCTTTCTTCCCACAACGCCATTTTGTTGAGGAACTCCAGCGGTTAAGAAGTTGTGATCTACCCCATGATCGTCGCAATATCGAGCAATACCGTTGTTCTTGAATTTTGTTCCATTGCCGGATCGAACACTAACGATGTCATCTTCTTTTTGGGTTTGGAGTAGTCTGAATAAAGTGGTTAAAATGTCAAAACAATCGTCTTTTGAGATCATCATTTCCACCCATATATATCTTGAATAATCATCCACCACAACTAGAGTATACTTGTTTCTTCTAATACTTGCGGTGGTGACTGGTCCAAATAGATCAATGTGCAGCAGTTGCAAACATCTAGAAGTAGAGGGATTAGTCTTGCTGGAGAAAGACTTTTTCGGTTGTTTGCCAAGTTGACACGCGGCGCACTTCTTGTCATGATGATCAGCAACCTTGGGAAGTCCTTTGACAAGATTATTCCTGCTGAGTTTAGATAGATAGTTAACGTTCAAGTGACTTAAGCGCTTGTGCCACAGCCAACTATTTTCGCTCACACTTTTAGCTACAAAACAAAGATTAGTACTAGAGTTCATACTATGAAAATCAATAATGTAAATATTTGTCTTACGATATCACGTGAGTAGTATAGCTCCAGTTTTGCCATTCTTGATAAGACATTGAGTTGAGGTAAAATGGCATTCTAATCTTTTGTCACAAAATTGAGATATGGATAATAAATTGTGCTTGAGCCCTTCAACTAGTGAGACTCTTTCAATGCACACTTTGTCTTTCTTAAGCTTTCCATATGCTACAATTTGACCTTTGTTATTATCACCAAATATTACGGATGGACCTCTTTCTTCATGAACATCTTCAAGTAAGGATTCATCTCCAGTCATGTGTCGTGAACACCCACTATCGAGAATCCATTCATACGTTTTAGCTTTTGAAGATCCAGCCATGAATCAAAGAACCTGAAATATAAACATTTAAAGCAGGTCCCCTTTATTCCTTTTCGGGTCCTAGAGTTAGCAACTTTTGACGACCCACTCTTGCTTGACCTTAGGATTCTTACGTTCTTTGGCATTGGGAGTGAATCTCAAAAGGCATTCCACGGCCTTATGTCCCGAACAATCACAAATAGAACAATGATGAAAGCCACCAATCACGTGAGTTTTCACAAACTCTTTACTTTTCTTTGGGATAACATTCTTCTTTGGGCCAGATGAGCCAGCCTTAACAAAATCTTTCTTTTGAAATTTTGGGGCACTATTTCTTGGAGGGCGCATAGGGCTAGGAGGTGCACGGAGGTGAGGCGCGTGGCTCTTAGGCGCATAATGTGCACTCGGAGAAGGAGCGCGCCTTGTTTCAAGAATGATTTTGCTAGAAGATGATTCATCTGCAGCTACTTCCTTCTCTTTAGCTTTCCCAAATTGTTTCGTTGGGTAGATATAATGGAATGTTTGTCTCTTGACTTTTTCCTGTCCTTTACCCATTGAATTGGAATGTTTTTCCTTGGAAATTTCAAAAGTTTGCTGATTTGTAAATTCACTATCTCTTTCAGCACAGACATCACATTTAAAATTGTCACTAGTTGATGAGAATCCCAAGCCACTTTTATAACCACTGACTTTTTGGGACTCAAATATATTCTCCATAGTGACACAAGAATTGGACCACTCATTTGTAATCTTTTTAAGATCAGTAATTTGAGCAACCAATTCATCGTTTTGAACTTTAAGAAGTGAGTTCTGTTCTGTTAGAAAAGTGTTTTTAACAGTAAGAGGAGTCATGCTCTTTATCTGCTCCTTAAGGAGGGTGAGTTCAGATTTAAGTAGAGATTTCTCGGTCTTAAGCTGGGAAATTTCATCACATTATAGTGCTAAAGCTTCCTTCATATCACTAAAACGAATGATTACCTTTTCAGCCTCTTTGAATAACTTTTCTTGCTTTACAATGTCCTCATCATGATTGATTGTAGGAATAGGTGCAACTTGAGGTCTAACATATTCACTCTTTCTGAGCTTGCTTCTAGCACTCATATCACATCTAGAAAATAACAATCCACCATCGCTTTGAGCCGGAGTGAGAAATCCTTGTTCAACAAGCTCGCTAATGGTTGGTCCTTTCTTCTTTTTCACTTCTTGAAAACCTGCAGATTTCTTGATAGGTTTATTCAAGACATTCATATCAGGAACATCTTTGGAGTAGTCATCATCAGAATCATAAGTATCAACTTCATCATCATTTACCACCAAACAAACGAGTTCATCATCAGAATCTTCATCGCTCTCATCTGAGTCTTTTTCAATCCAAGTGTTCTGCTCATTTGCTGGTGATTCTTCTTCAGTAAACATTCCCTTGTGACGAGTGAATTTGGGAGTGAACTTAGGAGTATGGCTGCTCTTATTTTGCATATACTCAAATTTTGGAATTGGGGAGCTTGAAGCAAAGTGTCATGGTTTCCTGCAATTAAACAAACAAGGTCTTCTTTTCTTTTGGAATCACTGCTCCTCGTGAACTTTGGAGGATCTCTGCTTGTTGATCCTTGAGTTTTGTTGAATGAGCCGGGTTTTGAGAATTTTCTGAACTTCTGGAATCTCTTCACAAATAAAGCGAAGTCTTCATCATCCATGTTTAATAGCTCAGAAGTAGAAATTTTGGGATCCGAACTTTTCTCATCTTGATCCGGCGCAGGCGCATGTGCTTCCTCTTTATGCGCCACCATAGCAATGGATTTTGATTTTCCTTCAGTTTCACTGATGCGCTGAAGTTTGAGCTCATAAACCTTAAGATTTGCATAAAGGTTCCTTAAAGTCCATACATCTAAAGTTCCAGCGTCTTCAAGAGCGCTAGATTTATGTAGGTATCTTGATCCAAAAGCAGCAAGGAAATTAGTGTTTAATTCCTTATTGGAGAATTTCTTTCCGAGTGAAATACATAGATTGATAATTTCACAATAGCGTTCATAAGTCTATCTAAGAGTTTCACCGGGGATTTGAGAGAAATTGTTGAATCTCTTTTACACTTCATATCTCTTGTTCTCCTTGCAAACCGTGTCTCCTTCTATATGCTCTTCAATAGCATCCCATAACTCATTGACGGTAGCACAATTCATGACTTGTTGTTTCATAGCCGTGCTTAGAGTTCTTAGAAGAATGTTTCTTGCTTTGCCATCATTTGCAACTCTTCTTGTTTATTCCTCTGTCCATTCTTCCCTTGGTTTCTTGATGGTTGGTTGAGCAGCGTTGGTGCGCGGATTTGGATTCTCTTTCATAGGGATGTAAGGTCCATAAACCACGGTGTCATGAAGCCTTTTATCGATTGAGGTGAGATGAGTTAAGATGCTGAATTTCCACACGTCAAAATAATCTTCATCAAAGACTGGAACATGTGTGTAGTTAGCAGTTGCCGAAGGTTTTGAGTTTGCCATATCGAATCGGCACCCAAGCTGTTAAGCTTGAAAAACAAAGATGTTTTATAAAGGTGTTTGCTCTGATACCACTTGTTGGTCCCAAAGGGAAACAAGGGTATGGAAAATAGCTAGAGGGGGGGGGGTGAATAGCTGTTTTAAAATTCTTTTCGTACCCTTGATAAACTCAATTGCAAATGCGTACTTTATCAAATAAGCGTTATGAAATGCGCCTAAGTGAGTGAGTGAAATGCACAGCGGAAATTAGTTAAGTAAATAGGCGCAAAGCTTGATAAAGGGGGCGCACACACACTCTAAGTATTTTGGCTCAAAGTGAGTGAAATAAGGCACTAAGGCAAATGATATAACAAACACAACACAATTCAATCCAATCAATCTACAATGAGTAAACAATCAAATATTGAGTAAAGATAATAACTTGAAAGTAAATGACAAGAAATTAATACACGCTATTTGGAGAGGTTCGATCGGGAAATGATCTACGTCCTCTACCAAGATGGTTAGTCTTGAATTTCTAATGGAGATCTTATATTATGAGTGAGTGTTACAAATTACAACGTTTGAGCTTATACACTAACTCAAGATCTAATATTCTATGAAAGAATAAATCCTAGATAATAACCGGTGTATCTCGTTGAGAAGGATCTAAGTGATCAAACTCAAAGAGGTGCGTATGTGATTTTAGATTCAAGGCTCTTTAGATCTTTGAGATTGAGAGCACAAGAAAACTAAAGTGTTTTTGCTTGAGGATCTGGCCTAAGTATGAAGGTATGAAGATGTTCTTGAGAATTCGGGAAAATCAAAGGCAATCTTCAAATCTTCAACAAATGCTTGAGAGAGAAATTCTGAATATCTTAGCAACTTCAAAACGTTTGAAGTTATGGGGTATTTATAGTAGAGCCCAAAAACTAGCTGTTGGAAATCCCTTGTGGATAAGGTCAAAACACAGATGTGCTGTTGCTCAATGAGTGGAGCACGTGTCCTTTTATATCCGTTAGACACATAACACAAATATGACCGTTATGGACAGGTGTCCTTAGATGTGGGTGCATACGTGTTATTTAACCACCGTTGGATCATTAGCGTAGTTTGAATTCCTTCAAATCTTCATGTCTTCAATAAATCACTGAGTGTTTAAATCAATCACAATGGGGCGCATGAGCCAATGGGGCGCATAGGCGCGTTGAGCCTTTTTGGGGCACATGAGTAATGCTAGGCGCATACTCATGTGCGCGAGCCAAGGAGGCGCATGGCGCGTGGCTCAGTTTCAACAAAGTGATTTTCTTCAATCTTTGACAATCTTGCACTATTCCTAAGCCTATTCTATTACAATGGACTACCTAAAAAATGAAGTATAAATACTTCTTACATGTGGGTCTAAAGTCCATGAAATAAAACTTAGGTGATGGATCAATCAAATCTAATCAAACCTATTACATTGAAACTGAGATATATGTGGGCATATCCAACAATATGTATGTATGTATATATGTATATATATATATATATATATATATATATATATATATATATAGGTAGGTGCTCAAATGAGAACCTAAATATCGTGAGAACCGTGAGAACCGTGAGAACCAATCATAACCATTAGATTAGAAAAAAAATCAAGGCCCCATATGTTAGATACAATTGATACACTTAGATACATTACAAAAAACTCGATATTACACTTGGATACAATAGGTTAATAAGTATTGTATCTAAGTGTTACACTTGGATACACTATGTTAAAAACTAATGTATCCAAGTGTATCAAATGTATCTAATATCTGGACCCTTGATTTTTTTTCCCTAACATCTGGACCCTTGATTTTTTTTCCCTAATCTAATGGTTATGATTGGTTCTCACGGTTCTCATATAAAATGGTTCTCACAGGAGCGCGACCATATATATATATATATATATATATATATAGGCAAAACTGCACCAAAAATCACTCAACTATGACCAGTTTGGGTAGTTGGTCACTAAACTAATTTCCTTTTGAAGCAACACATTCAACTTATTTATTTTTGCATCCATAGTCACTATCACTAACCCCGTTAGATTTTTGGCGTTAAATAGTCATGTGCACCGCATGTGACCAAATTTGAAGGGATAATTTAGGTAATACAGTCTAAATAGTATAAAAGAAATTACAGGGTTTTTTTTTCAATTTTATAAATTTGAAGGGGTAATTTGGAGAGAGTCGATTCTTGGGAGATTTTCGCCAGAATTTTTCCGGCGGCTGTTTCTCCTCCTCCGATGATTATTTTTTAGATCCCAACGGTCAGAATGTGCGTCTAAGTGATGAGAACATACCCCAAAAGTTTGAAGACGATCCAACGGTTAACGAAGCGGGAATTTCATTTTTTCTGGTCCGGGTTTTCATTTATAATGTTTATTTAGTTTGTAAAACCCTAGATCCACCATTAGTGCCTCCAACACCATCAAACCCAACTCCAATCCCCTCCTTCACCATAGCCGATCCTAGGAAAGATCTAGGCGTCGGCCACAACAAGCAAATGGCCAAGAAATTCGACCAAAACAGTACAAATCGAAAGAAAAACAAAATTCGTCACCTCCCAAAATCGGATCAGAAAAAATGAAATTCCCGCTTCGTTAACCGTTGGATCGTCTTCAAACTTTTGGGGTATGTTCGCATCACTTAGGAGCACATTATGACCGTTGGGATCTGAAAAATAATTACCGGAGTGGGAGAAACAGCCGCCGGAAAAATTCTGACGAAAATCTCCCAAGAACCGACTCTCTCCAAATTACCCCTTCAAATTTATAAAATTGAAAAATAAACCCTATAATTTATTTTATACTATTTAGACTGTATTACCTAAATTACCCCTTCAAATTTGGTCACATGCGGTGCACATGACTATTTACGCCAAAAATCTAACGGGGTTAGTGATAGTGACTATGGATGCAAAAATAAATAAGTTGAATGTGTTGTTTCAAAAGGAAATTTGTTTAGTGACTAAATACCCAAACTGATCATAGTTGAGTGATTTTTGGTGCAGTTTTGCCTATATATATATATATATATATATATATATATATATATATATATGTGTGTGTGTGTGTGTGTGTGTGTGTGTGTGTGTGTGTGTGTGTGTGTGTTACATGTATGTATATACATATAATGTATATGTATTCATTACAAAAGTAATAATGATGATTATTTAGTCGAGCTCGAGCTTAACGGGCCGAGCTCGAGCCAAACGCAAACAAAATAATCCGTGTTAATGAGCTTATCGAGCCGAGCCCGAGCTCGAGTTATGCGTGATTTAAACGAGCCAAACACGAGCCGAGCTCTAACGAGCCGAACACAATCCGAGCTCTAACGAGCCGAGCTCGAACAAAGCTCGTCGAACACGAGCCGTCTCGATAAAAATTCGAGCTCGAAAACTCGGTTCGAGCCCATTCGAACCGAGCTTTAATGAGCCGAGCCCGAGCCGAGCTCGAACGAGCTCGGTTCGTTTAACAGCCCTAGGTGGGGGTATGGTTGTGTGGTGGTGGGGTAGTGGGGTGGGGGTAAGGAGCGCGAATGTAAGAGTTGTTAGAAAATAATTTTAATATGAGTGATTTTTTTTTTGTTTGGGTCGATGGGTAGGTGGGGGCAGGGGTTGGTGGGGGGCGGGGGTTGGGGTGGATGGGGGAGGTAACGTAAGGTTGGAGGGTGGGGATGGGGTTATGGGGGAGTTGGGTGTGTGAGTGAGGGAGTTAACATTTTCCGTAAAATGACTTACGGAGGAGAAATCCGTAAGTTGTTGTACGGAAAATCTAGCTTATTTCCATTGACCGTAAAATATTTTACATTGGTTTTTTTTCTATTTTGGTTACCAAACACTGGAAAAATGTAAAATATTTCCCGTAAAATATTTTACGGTGAAACAAACGTAGCCTTAGTGTTAACTGACCTCTGCTATTATGGAAAATAGAAGAAACAATAAGTGAAGAAATATCCTCCTCTATTTGTTTAGTTTGATGATATTTTTTAGTCCTCCGTCTCATATATATTGTTCACATTTGAATTTTTCAGTCAACACAAGTTAACTTTGACCAAACATTAAAGTCAGTCTAATCATTCTACTAAAATTTTAGAATGTGTTAATGATAAATAACTATATAATTTATCAATTAAAATTTTTAGGATTTTATTAGGATAATTATATACTCCCTCTGTCACATTTTAAGAGTCAAAAATTTCCTAAAAAAAGGTCACAGTTTAAGAGTCAAAATCCTAAAATGGAAAGTGTGTCCTACATGTCATACTCACAACAATTATCCACTAACTCTTTTCTACCCCCACTTTCTCTCTCCTATCCAACTGTCAACACTCACAACATATCACATTTTTCTTAATTCTTGAACACACCCATTTTTTGATCCTTAAAATGAGACGGAGGGAGTAAACATTAGTATTTGGTCAAAGCTCACTAGTGTTGACTCAAAAATTCAACTGTGGACTATATATAAATAAGACTAATGGAGGGAGTATATAATTTTGTTGAGGTTAATTTCACTTTACCACCACAATTTTGGTTTACATATTATATCACTCAGGGCCTTAGAATTCCATTTGTTTTTTAAATTTTAGGCATGTACTTCAGTATTATAAACCAGTGGATTGAGCAACGATTTTATGTGAGCAAATCTATACTATAGTATTTTAAAGTTGGCCAAAACCACTATGAGAATGACACATAAGCAACAAATGGGTTTCTCTTGATCGTGAGGCTTTCATGTGGATGATTGTTCAATTTCCAAAGTCTTTTGACATTCGGCTACCTAGATAATAAGAGTAGTTGATAACAATAGGTATGGAATGGATACTATTGAATCACTTTTCTCTTTACATAAGTTGTATAGAAAACATATATAAAGAGAAGAGTATTCTATAAGAACATGTTAATATCTAATAGAACTCATACTTATATATATATAGAATAGAAGTATACATTAGGTAGGTTGTGCATTTAAAGGTGTGACTTTTGACTTTTCAACTAATCAAACTTTATTAATCAAATAATATGATAAAACTAAATGCACTTCAAGTTGGTGCATGAATTACATTAAAAGTGTGACTTTTCAATTGATCAAATTTCATTAATCAAATGATAGGATAAGACAAAATGCATTTCAAGTTAGTGAATGAATTACAATAACTACACCTAAATGAAATAAACTAATAAAGAATATGAAAGATTATATATATTTATTTCAAACATATTTTTTGTAATTCTCCATTCAATACATACGTTAGCTTGAAGATGAAAGGACCTAAATGACTCTTAATTTTGGGATACATATGGTCTTTCCACGGAATATATAAAATTAAAACGGAATAGTGTGTTTATTGTTGTATGACATGAAAGACTTTCTCCTACTTCTCTTTTTCTTTATACATTCATGTCAATTGTTCTATTTTTTTTAACATTCTATTTCTCAGTCTATGTATATGGTTTAATTTAGCTTTCACTAATTTCTCACAATTTTTTTTTGTTTCTTTTCCTTTAGGTTGGGAAGATAGTTCTTGGACAATTTTGATGAGGAAGAATACATTAGTTTGATTGAGAAAAATTACCATCATTTGAGTAAGTTTCACCTCTATAATTTTTGCATATATTATCTCATTGGATTTCCGCTTATCATTTTATTTTACTATTACCTCCGTCCAAAATAAATATTTATTTGTTCTCTTCATCAAAAAAACACAATATATTTATTTTAAGACGGAATAAGTTTGATTTTACTTTACCCACCAAACTTCTTAGGTATGTGAAGTACTTAGATTCATTTATACAAATTCGTTATAGAACCTGAAAAGGTCGACATAATTTATTTTTTTAATTGATTTGAATATAACCAATTGGTTATTTTTATGATATTTGTTATTTGAATTTAGTTCTGATTTGAGTTTAAAAAATTATTTTACATTTTGGTGAGTTATCCTTTTAATTGCTATGTCTATATATTTGCTTTTTTATCATAATTTTATTTGAGAGTTAATTTTGGTCTTCGTTGATGTTTTATATATTTTGATTATGTTTTACTAATTAATTTTAATTTATTCTTTATCTTTTACGAGTAAGTCTCCTGTAAAACGTGTTTTACACTAGGCTTAGTGTAAAACGTGTTTTATTAATATCGGCAAGTAGGGTTTAAGAGACACGGTGGCATAAGTGTAAATATTTGAAACCTATGAAATCTCAGGAGGCATATTTTAAAACTGCAAGAGGCATATTATGAAACTGAAGGAGGCATATTTTTGAAACTCCACATCAGGTACTTTGTAAGACCATAACAGGCATTTTTTTCAAAGAGGCACTTCTAAATTTTAAAGCATGCATTTTTATAAGTACCTGTTGAGTTTTTTTTTTTTACTAAAAATCTCAAGAGGCATATTTTGAAACTGGAGGAGACATGTTTTAAAACTGGAGTTTGAAACTGGAGCAAGCATGTTTTAAAACTGGAGGAGGCATATTTTTATACTGAAGGGGGCACATTTTTAAACTAGAGCAGGCATTTTTTTCTTTAAAAAAGACAATGTTAAAAGTTCAAAAAAATCTCAGGAGGCATGTTTTGAAACTGGAGGAGGCATGTTTTGAAACTGCAGGAGACACATTTTTTAACTAGAGCAGACACTTATTTTTTATCAAAAAAGGCACTGTTAAAAGTTCAAAAAAAAATGCCTCCTCTAGAGTTAAATCATGCCTGCTCTAAAAAAGTCTCTTCTAGAGTTAAAATATGCCTGCTGTGAAGTATTGAAAAATGCCTCCTCTTGTTTTAAAATGTGCCTGCTGAGATTTTCATGAGTTCCACTTATTTACAAAATTGCAACCGCGTCTTTTAATCCCTCTTAAGTCGTTATTTGAAAAACACGTTTTACACACAGTTAGTGTAAAACACGTTTTTTACAAGATTTTGTGATCTTTTACTCCAGATTATGTTTTGGAGTTGTAGATTTTAATACAAATTATGTATATACAGAAAATTTTGGGGGAAACTTAAAAAAAGACCGGTTTTGGGATAGGAAAACCGTTATATACATAGCAACATAATGGACCGGGCTTGAAACCCACACCATCCTTTTGACCCGGTTTAGGTAAACCTAATCGCAGACTTCTCTCTCTCAAAAACACACAGCGCCCAAAATTTCGCCGTTCTCTCTCTCTAAAACCGGTGAAGACTACCTCCAACCTTTTACTCTTTTGTTCGATTTTTCCAATTTGAAGTAAAATTTGTTTGATTCTCCTTGCGTCGTTCGTTAATTTCACTCTATTTGACACAAACTACTGTTTGATTTAAAGCAAAATAACGAGGAAAGGCGTAGTGAAGTCAGGGCGTGATGGAGGTATGTGTTGATTTCAAGTTTTTTCGCTTGATTCTCACTTTATTTTATTCGATTACTGTGTTGATTTCAAGCCTTTTTTGTTCGGATTTTGTGATGCTTGATTAGGCATTTTGAGTTTGGTATTTGTTACTCAGTGATTTAAACAAGCAAAAAGGAGTCTTTGTTGAATAAAGTTGAAGACTTTCCGGCAATCAAACATGATCACATTGACAATGTTGTTGGGAGCAAAGACAATGAGGAGAAGAAGAGGAAGAAAGCTGGTAGTTCGACTGCAACATATATGTTAGACAAACTAGGTCTAAAAAGTGTGTTAATCAGTGAAATTGTAACGTTTTGTTTTGAAATCCAAACTTATTGTTTTTAAGTCCAAACTTATTGTTTTAAGTTATTAACTTGTTGTTTTTTATGCATAAATATGTATATTAAGTTGTTTTATAAGCTCATGTTCAAAGTGCTTGTTTCAAAAAAAATTGTATGGTTATTATATCAAGTTTGTATGTTAAAACACGAAGTTACACTACTAAAACACCAAGTGTAGACCTGATAAAACATAACTTGATTAACCACCAGGCTGCACTAATAAAACACCAAGTTACTGTACTAAAATATGAAGTTACAATACTAAAACACCAAGTAACTATACTAAAACAACACCAAGTTACGTTAATGTTCAAAATGCTTGCATGGTTATTATAATATTAAGTTTGTCTGTTCAAAGACCAAGTTACACTACTAAAATATCAAGTATAGATCTGATATATCATAACTTCTTTAACCAACAGGTTACACTAATAAAACACCAAGTTACTATATTAAAACATAAAATTACAATACTAAAACATCAAGTTACTAAACTAAAACAACACTAATTTATATATAAGTTGATGTTCAAAATGCTTTATTTCAATGTTATTATAATATCAAGTTTGTGTGTTCAAACATCAAGTTACACTACTAAAATACTAAGTATAGATCTGATACAACATAACTTGATTAACCACCAGGTCGCACTAATAAAACACCAGTTATTGTACTAAAACATCATGTTACAATACTAAAACTCCACGTTACTATACTAAAACAACAAGTTACACCAAATCAATTCTATTTCAGTTTGAGCAGTTTGAACATCTCTATTTCAGTTTGAGTAGCAAATGACTACATGATTCAAATTAAGAGTAGATTTGGTGTTTTTGAGCCAAATGATGATATCCATCTCTTCAAATTGATCATCATTGTCTTTTTCAATCTCACTCTCCTCTAATTCAATGACATTGTGATCTACTATCTCCATCTCCATCTTCATATCCATCTTCTATAAGGAGAAAATCAATTTCAATTAGATCAATTAGCTTATTCGAATATCAATTTCAATTTCAAATAGAAAAAAAAGGTGATAATTGATGAACAAACTTGTAAAGATTCATACCTTTTCAATTGTTTTCTTTGAAGCTCATCTCATTTGCAATGGCGATAGAGAGAGATGGAGAGAGAGAAAGAGAGAGAGAGAGAGAGAGGGAGAGAGAGAGATGGCGGAAGAAGGGAAAATTCAGCCGAAGATCGCATGTGTGTAGGCGGCTAATGTGTGTTTTCCACGTTTTATACCCTAGATTCATTAACCGGTTCTACTTATTAGCTTATTGAACCGGAATTATTAATGAACCGGTTTCTCCTATATCAAAACAGGTCTTTTTTTAACATTAGGGGGAAACTAATTTCCCCCAAAACCAACTCAATGTAATACAATTGCAAGTATTAAGTTGCAAAAATGAGTTACTAAGTTATATAAACTTCACATCCATTTTCAACTAGAACTTTTTCTTATTTTTATGTTATTATAATTTTTTTTCGTAAATTTTTTATTGTTTAGTTATCCAATTTTCTTGATGAAAATACATAATTTACTTCATTTGTCTTTATATACTTAGAGAGGTAATTATTCAATATATTTAATTTATAATTTTTATTATAAATATCAAATTAATTATATAAATTAAGTTGGTATAGACACATATACATTTTCTATCCCACCATATGAAACTTTACAAAAAGTCCTCTCCATATTTATAAATTACTGATTGATCCATGAAAAGATTATTACTTTATACTATCAATATAATACTTAATAAAAAAAACCACTCATATTTTTTAATTACCAAATGATGTCGGTCTGTTAGATCCCTTGCGAAGCACGGGATTGTTGCAAGTATCACAAGTAAACCTCAGGGCATTCAAGTGATACTAGCTTTATTCCAATTTCATACAATAAAACTGTTGGATAACGTGGGCAGAAGATAAATTTTACTTAGGCGTGATCACGCCTAAGTTTAAAGAGTCTTCTTTAGAAAATATAGAGCAAGAGGATAATATGGAGAATAACTTCTTAATATATAAAATCTGATTTTTGACACTTTCTTGACACACATTGAGACTATGATGGGAGGCCTATTTATAGGCTTACAAGACTTAGAAAACAATGAACATAAACTAGTAAACAAAAGGACAATACTTATCTTAACAAATCTTTATCTAGACTAATGACTCTTGACCTTTGGTATTATGAACCATGCACCAAAAATACTTTCTAGAATAATCTAGGATAATCAAGATTAACTTCAACATCCTCCCTTAATCTTGATTCTCAAATACCTTCATGCCCATTATATGCTTCAGCTTGACAAAAGCTTCGAACTACAACGGCTTAGTGAGAATGTCTGCTACTTGATCTTCGGACTTGCAGTACACTAATAAAATCTCGTTCTTTGAAACTTGATCACGAAGGAAATGAAAACGAGTATTGACATGCTTGCTCCTCCCATGCGTTGATTCTCTTGATAATCATAACATGGCCTTCGCTCGTATCCTTTTGCAACAAGTGCTTTATGCCTTTCAATATCCCCATTTGCCTTGATCTTTGTCTTGAAAACTCATTTCACATCAATTGCTTTCTTCCCTTTTGAAATATCAACGAGCTGCCACATCTTGTTTTTCTCAATCGCTCTTATTTTCTCTTGCATTGCTTGAATCCACCTTGGATCTTGGAGAACCTCCTCAAACTTGACTGGCTCACTATCTGCAAACATGGCAAAATGAACTAAATCTCCATCATTATTAACTTCATCATCACGAGTTAACCCAAAACCTTCCAAGCGGGTAGATGGCTACCTATTCCTTCTCGGTCTTTCATTTTCCTGTCAGCACTTGTGTAGTAGGAGAAACTGGTTCCATCACCTCTTCGTCTATGACCGCAGTTGGGACTTGTTGAGTCACTTCATCTTCAAGAATGAAAATGGAAGTGCGTCGAGAATCATTCGGAACATCAACATCCTAATTCCAAGCTTCATCTTCGGCGAACAACACATCTCTACTCACAATCACCTTCTTTGTAACTAGGTTGAACAACTTGTATCCTCCAACCTTATAACCTACAGAAATGGTCTTCTCTCCTCTATCATCAAGCTTCCTTCTTCTCTCAGCTGGAACATAAGCATATGCAATACTACCAAACACTTTGAGATGCTTCACATTTCTCTTGAAACCGCTCCACGCTTCTTCAGGAGTAACATCTTTAACACTTCTTGTTGGGCACCTATTCAACAAATAAACTGTACATGAGACAACTTCTGCCCAAAATGAATTTGACATCCCCTTGGCTTTCAACATGCTTCTCGTCATATCCAAGATTGTCCGGTTCTTCCGCTCGGCAATTCCATTATGTTGTGGTGTGTAGGGAAATGTCACATCATGCTCTATTCCCTGTTCTTTGCAATACTCAACAAATTCATTAGAAGTATACTCACCACCACCATCAGTCTGCAAATATTGAAGAAAACAACCACTTTGCTTTTCAACAAGAGCCTTGAACTCTTTAAAACAAGCAAAAACTTCAGACTTTCTTTGAAGAAAATAAGCCCATATTTTTCTTGCGAAATCATCAATGAAAGTAAGAAAATACCGATTATTACCATTCGACAACATATTGAGTGGGCCGCACACATCCGAATGAACAAGCTCAAGAGGTCTCCTTGTCCGCCAAGTCCTTCCAACCATAAAAGGAGCTCTATGTTGCTTTCCAAGAATACATCCCTCACATAATTGTTCGGGGTGATTAATGGTAGGCAAACCTCTAACCATCTTCTTTTGAGCTAATAACTTCAACCTTGTCCGCCAAGTTCTTCCAACCATAAAAGGAGCTCTATGTTGCTTTGCAAGAATACATCCCTCACATAATTATTCGGGGTGATTAATGGAGGCAAACCTCTAACCATCTTCTTTTGAGCTAATAACTTCAAGCTATGAAAATTCAAGTGACCAAAACGCAAATGCTACAACCAAGATTCATCTTTCACAATTGCATTGAAGCAATGATAGGAATCACATTCAATATCAACTCGAAACATTCTATTCTTTGAAAGAGAGGACTTTAGAATGAGTGTACCTTGCCTATCAAACATGGTGAGTTGGTTATAATATAGCCGCATATCATACCCTTTCTCCAAAAGTTGCCCCAAGCTCAACAAATTACTCTTCATATCCGGAATATAGAACACGTCCGAGATATACTTGTGATCTCCATTCTTCAATTTATGAGAACTCTTCCTTTTCCCATCACCGGTATTGTGCTATCATCAAAAAACTTAACTTTTGACCTCAACATCTCATCAAGATCAACAAACAACTCTTTATTTCCCCACATGTGATTTGTACGACCCGTGTCAAGGAACCAAGTGTAGTAACTTGGTTCTTCAGCCGCCGCCGTTACCATCAAAATAACTTGACCATCATCATTTCTACATTCTCTTGCAAATCGAGCTTCTTCTCCATCTCCAAAATTATCTCTATATCTAGATTCAGTTGCATAATGACCATATTCATGACACTCATAACACTTAACATTTGACTTATCATACCTTCCTCGAACACGGCCTCTTCTTTGACCACGTCCTCGGTAATCATTTGTTCCTCCACGATCATGTAGTTGTTCTCTTTCTCCTCCTCGGTTATTGTTGTTGTAATCACCTCGACCTTGACCGTAGTAACCATGTCCTCGACCTCGGTCTTGTCCACGTCCTCGTCCTCGGTCTTGTCCACGTCCTCGTCCTCTTCTATGAGAACCACCGTCGTTATGATAACCTTGAGAACTTCTATCTTGTACACCATTGTTGTTTTTATTTGGGGAACGGACATGAGAAACTTGTAATGCTTGCTAGGTCCACTTCTCAATTGACTTCTCCTTCATTCTCTATTCGTGCCCTTGCAAAGAGCCTGACAACTCATCAATTGTCATCACCGAAAGATCTTTATACTCCTCAATCGCTGTTATGACATGCTCAAATCGAGGTGTGAGTGTTCTCAAAATTTTCTCCATAATCGCTAAATCTTCAACTTTTTCTCCATATGACTTCATTTCGGTTGTTAAAGCAAGAATTCTACTAACATAATCTGAAATACTTTCCGAAGACTCCATTCCAAGAAGTTCGTACCTTCGCCTTAATGTTTGGAGTTTTACCTTTTTCACCTTGTCAACTCCCTTGAATGATTTCTCAAGAATATCCCACGCTTCCTTTGATGTAGTTGCTCCCGCAATCTTGTCAAACACCACATCATTTACTCCTTGATGGATGTAATAGAACGCCTTCTTATTTTTCTTGTAAGCACGCTGATGTGCTTGTCTTTGCATTCGCATTCTCTCCAAGTACTCCTATGCCATCCTCCACGACTTCAAGCAACTCTTGATAGTCAAAAAGTACCATCATTTGAATATGCCATCGAGCATAATTTTTCCTATCCAAGATAAGAATTTGTGGTTGACTACCACCACCATTAGTGCCACCGTTCATGGCTGCCCAAGTGGGCTCTGATGCCAATGTTGGATAAAGTGGGCAGAAGATAAATTTTACGTAGGCGTGATCACGCCTAAGTCTATAGAATCCTCTTTAGAAAATATGAGCAAGATGATAATATGGAGAATAACTTCTTAATATATAAAATCTGATTTTTGACACTTTCTTGACACACATTGAAACTAGGATGGGAGGCCTATTTATAGACTTACAAGACTTAGAAAACAATGAACATAAACTAGTAAATAAAAGGACAATACTTATCTTAACTAATCTTTATCTAGACTAATGACTCTTGATCTTTGGTATTATGAACCATGCACCAAAAATACTTTCTAGAATAATCTAGGATAACCAAGATTAACTTCAACAAAAACCACGTAAAAACAACAAATTAAAGTGTTAGTATTTGATGGTTTGTGCTCACTTTTCGTTAAAAAACTAACAAAATATTGTATACGCTCCTGGTTGATATGTAAACAGAAATTTATGCACTAAAATTAAAAACAAAATTGAAAGTTCAAACTCTAGATAGTAGATTATGTATACTTTGTAAGTGCGATTAACCCAATTTTGTCATGATTAATTCAAGAAAGAAAAGGAGACGTCAAGAAAAAGTCAGAGTTTGAATTACAAGCACGTCTTTGTTTTTGTGTTAGTGTCGGAATCTCTAATTAAAGGATTGCAACCCACGTAGGGCTGGACTTCTTTCCATTTTGACTTCTCTTCTACTTAACGTGTACTACTAATGCAAGAAATTACACGCTTAAGCTAAGACTAGTAGTATAAGCTTTTTAAGAAGTTGATCTGTAACCCACAAACAATTTACAACCATGCCATTGCCACCCAGCTCATACTATATTATTATTACTTTCTTGAGAAATTTTTTGGGGAAACTAGTTTCTTCATAAGTTATAAAAAGTCTTGTTTTTATAGGGGTTAAAGTTTAGGGTTTAGGGTTTAAGGTTTAGGGTTTAGGTCTTTTAGGGTTTAAGAAGGGTTAAAAAATAGGACTTTTTATAACTTATGGAGGAACTAATTTCCCCCAAAACCAACTCTACTTTCTTTATCATACTCCCATTAACATTATTCAAATAATATGTTAATAATTGCACGTCTTAATTGCAATCCTCAATTTTAGGATGAGTCTGCGATTGTCGTGGAGCGCCATCTTCTTGATTATTATTAATGAAATTTGTGTTGTTTGTTTGTTTTTTTTTGTTTTTTTTTTTTTCGAAAGGAAATTTGTGTTGTTTGTTAAAAAAAAAAAGAGTAGAAAGAAATACAAAGCATTAGCACATACTATTAACAAATAACACTTAGAGACTTGCCAGATTATTATTATTTTTTATTTTTTTTTGGAAACCTACCAGACTAAAACGCCCAAATTACATTTTTTTTTTAATAAATATTTTGAAACCTCGACACTAGTATATTTATTTTACCGTTAGACACTAATTTGACTAATATTCTTTTCGTCTTAAAATAATCTTCACAACTTTTCAAACTTTTAAAAAATATGAACACTTGCTTCATTAGTCATGTTTTGTATAAGCACACCAAAATTTAAATTGTAAAAATAGGAAAAAAAAATCAAAAAATAAAAAGTGACGAATAAAAAAACAATTTTAAAACAGGAGTAAAGGTATTTACAAAGACAAAGATAGTCTATTTCCATTTTCATTTCCAATCCCAATATTAATTTAGGAATACTCCTTCCGTCCCATTTTAAGAGTTAAAAATTTCCTAAAAAGACGTCAAATTTTAAAAGTCAAAATTTTAAAATGAAAAGTAGGTCTTACATGTCACATTCACAATAATTATCCACTAACTCTTCTCTACCTCATTTTCTCTCTCTTACCCAACTATCAACACTCACAATACATCATTTCATTTTTAATAATTTTTGGATTCACCTATTTTTTTTACTCTTAAAATAGAACTGATGGAGTATTTAAATGAAAATCCCAATTTTTTTCACTCAAAGAACGTGCATAACGGTAACCCCAACAGTGACCAACAGCGTAACACAAACTCCGTGCCCCTGCCTCGATTGACGCCCTGACACTTTCAACCCCCTTCCTTCAAACGGTCCGAAAACCAGTCCACCATATCAGTCGTCACACGTCTTAATCTAACGGCTCCCTCAACCCCTTATCTCCACGTGTACGCTTCAAATTCATCACGCGCAAACTAAATTTCCATGTCGTTGAAGCAAAGAAAACACGGCAACGGCCACGATTTAATCTTACAGACAGACAATTTGCTTTAGCCCTGAGTTGTCAACGAATGATTAAACATCTAGTAGTTCATTTAATTTTCATTTTTTTAATTATTCCCCCAAAATAAATTACTCCTTCCGTCCCAAAGTATATGTTTACTCTCATTTGCACAAAAATTTAAAAAATAATGGAAGTAATATAAATGTTATTAGTATAAAAATAAAGTAAGAGAGATAATGAGTGTGAATGAATAGTAAGTTGATTGGTTTTTAAAATTGAACATGTATTACGAGGCCGAAAAAAAAAAAAAAAAAAAAAGTGAACATATATTCCGGGAGTGGACGAGGGATTAGCTTGCTTACAAACAAACCGACTTAAACCTTTCGCTATAAAAAGCCGTTCCTCTCCTTCTAACATCCGCCATTGTCATTCTGCTTTCCTGCTTTTCTCTTGATTGATTTCTCTCTCTAAATTTTCAAATCTCAAACCTCATCTACAGAGATAACAATGGCGTCTTCTACCTTCTTTGTTGTGTTGATGTTCGCTTTGGTCGCCGGATCTGCTCTTGGTCAGCCACCAGTGGCGGCGCCGACTGTTTCACCCACCGCTACCCCTACCGCTGCACCTATTCCTGCCGTGACGCCGCCTGTCGTTGCTCCTACCATCTCTCCTCCTGCTTCTTCACCGTCCGAGGGACCAGCTGCTGCTTCTCCACCTGCTCCTCCAACTGCTCCCGCCTCAGGTCCCTCAGTTGCCTTGCCTCCTGGTGTCTCCGCTCCTCCTACCGCCACTCCTACCGAGTCACCTAACGCCGCCAGTTTGAACAGAGTCACCGTCGCCGGATCCGCTGCTTTGGTGTTCGTCGCCGGGGCTTTGATGTTGTAGATCTGATCTATTTCTGGAGATTATTTCATTATGATTTGTACTTTTGGCCGGAGTTTGTGATTTGTAGGACTTTGTTATTTTTTTACACTTTACGATTTAGTTTTTATTTGTTATATTTACTATCACGGTGGACGACGACTACTACTACTATGAGAGGTGGATGAGAGATTGATCAGTACATTGTTTTGATTTACTGTTATTGATTTGATTATCAGTTATTATTGTTATTTATGGAATTCTTTTGTTAAAAATCTCCATCTCATTCTGAATTTGCATGAATTACTCTTAAATTTTATATGTGGTCATAATTGTACATAGTTAATGCAGATTTGTTCTTGATTGACAGAGATAAACACTGACATTGTTGAATAATGAATGAGAATTAGGGGGAGTTGAAATTTGTTGGGAGTGGGGGGAGGAAAGGAATACAGCTGTGGAGATAATAGGAGGAATGGGGTCGGTTTGGGGGTTAGCTTTTTTTGTCTTTTGGGAAAGTTGAGTGAAGAGGGTATCACGTGGGGAAGGACAGCTGTTTGTTAGGAGAGGGGGGTCTATGTGTTTTGTTTTTGTGTTGGACTAGTACAGAGAGCCCATGTGAGCTGAGTACAAGGGGAAAGAGAAGGAGTGAGAAAGTGAGAGTGGTCCGTTTTTAATCATTAGAGAAAATGAAATGTATAGGGCACTCTAATTGGTTTTGGGATGAAACCTCAGACTTTATCAATTATTCTATATCGAGAATTAACTAGCTGACTATATAAAGATTCAGAGCCACTCCTCATTCCCAATTGGTTTTAGGATGGAACTTCAGACTTTATCAATACTCCATCTGTCTCAGAACATACTCATTTTGATTTTTATGGTCAATAAAAATAAACTTTGACCAAATATTGATGTCGATCTACTCATTCTAATGAAATTTTACTTGTAATTGACAAATCATTAAATATTTATCAATAATAATTTTTAAAATTTCATTGTGAACATTAGATTGACACTCATGCTTGTTCAAATCTCATATATGTTGACAATAAAAAATCAATATAAGACTATCTTTCTGGGATAGAAGGAGTATTATAATTTGTAATTCATACTCTGTTTTTTAAATTTATTCACACTTTAATTAAAATACATATATTAAAAAAGTATTTATTATTAGTAATTGATTGACTGTTGTGAACTTGTGAGTATAAAAAGATGATGGCATATATGAGTGGGGGTTGGAACGGTGAGAGATAATTGTTGTGAGTATAATAAATGGGTTCACCGAATAAAAGAATAATATAATCTTTCTTTTTTTGAGGGTGTGAACAATCAATTGGAAGACTCAAATGACAAAAAGTGAACAGACTAAAAACACATAGGTATTTATTACTCCTTCAGTTGCAAAATTATCTTCTTGTTTGTTCTTATCCGTTACTATAAAGGAATTTTTAGCAATAACTTTAGATTAATTTGATAATACTAATAAAATTTTAAAATTTGTTATTGATACACCATCAACAATACTTTCGATAACAACTTTTAGATTTTCATTAGAACAACCAAATTAATCTCAAATTGTTGTTCAAAATTTCTTTGTAATAACAGCTAAGAAACTTTAAAATTTTTTGATAAAAAAATGCTATTCTTATTATTTTTAATTGAATGTTTAAATTTTATTTTAAGAGATATTTTGAAAATAATTTTTTTTTGTACAATTAAGTATCAAAGATTCATAAATATTTTGTTATCTACTTTTCAAACATTTAATTGTTCAAATATAAAGAGACTATTAAAAAATTGATAGTAAAAATATTTACAGAAATTTTTTTTTTACCTGAAATTATATTTATTTTAAAATACTTTTTAAAAATTGAACATTTATTTAAAACTGTAAAATTATTATAAAAATGAATAGGTATACAGTGAGACAACATATGCTAAATACGTGAGTTTAATGTGTACTCCTTCCGGTTACAAATATAAGCAAAAGTAACTAAAAGCACACTTATTAAGAAAGTAGTTAGATTTCTTTAATTGCCTTGATTTTATAATAAAAACGTGTTAAAATTACTTATATATCCTCATATTAAATGGATGATAAATGTACACTTGTATTTGAATATTACTAATTAATTAAGGGTATTTTTGGTAAAACAAATATTTAACTACAGTTATATTTAACGCGTTTTGTATTGAAACCCAACTTTTTTTTTTGCTTATATTTGTGTCCGGTGGGAATACGTACACGTGAAGATGTTCCTTTTGAGTCGCTGCTTACAGTTGTGTTCCACCAATGTTATATGCTCTCTTCATCAATTATTTGCGGAATGATTTGGAGTCCATATTCCTTTGAATAACACCATCCACAGTGGTTTCACACAAAAAAACCATTCAACACCCACTTTATCACTCTACATCAGCTTCTCTCTCTTCCAACTCATCCATTCAACACTCATTCACATAACGCCCTACAATGGTTTGTTTAATCCCTCATTCAACACTTTTCTCACTCATCATCCGACCCACTACTTAAAATTTATTTTTTATTTTTTATTTTTATGATTAGTATTGAAATAGTTATTATTGAGATCCATTTTTTAAAAAAAATAGGTTTTTTTTTTCGTCGGAATACAATGAAACTTACGTCAATTTAAAGAGATTTTTTTTTTAGGAATTTTGGTGTAAAAAAAAAAAAAAACTCATTTTCTGTGAAATAATTGAGCTCAAAAAATTGGGATAAAAGTAAAAAATAGAGCCAGCCAATCATGCGCTGACAAGTGTCAACACAAAAAAAAAAAAAGGGGCTGACTTCGGCGCAGACGCGCCCTTGTCTGCGCGTGAAGTACACGCGCATCTCTGGCCCAATAGAGAGGCGCCACGTGGCAAAAACGGACCCATCTTTTCCCATTCACACAGTGTGAATTTTTTCACAAAAAAAATCACACTCTTCCCATTCACACACCATTGCACCAATTCACACAAAATTTTCATGTGAAAGACCATTCACACACATTTTTTTTCTTCCATTGTAGATGGCCTAATAAAGCCGCCCAATGAATAGCTTTCAGCGTTTTCTCTGCCAATGTTTGTGGGGCCACAACTCTAAACTAGGGCCAAGCCCGTTACATTGCCTAAAAATAGTTTTTACATGGAAAATATTTTGTGTTCAATCTTGTGTGTAAATTGTTTTGTCTTGATTACTTTGTGTTTGTGTGTGATTGAGATCGATTAAAAATTTACGTTTCTCACTGAAAAAAGAATATTTTATCTATTAAGCATAAAAATAAAGCGAGGCGGCAACATCATACTCATCCAAATAGCTTAGCGGAGCAAACTCATAGTGGAGCAAATCCAAATTCGTGAATTATGTATTGACTTGTCAAATTGTTGTATGCAGTGGCGGAGCCAGAAAATTTAATCAATGGGGGCAAAATGAATTTTAGTGTATTTTTTCCTTTAAATCAAGGGGGCAAGTTATAAAAAATTCCACTAAACCCTCATAATTTCGAAAAATTTTCACTAGTAAAAAAAAAAGTTCAAACCAATGGGGGCAATTGCCCCCTTTATCCGTTTCCTAGCTACGCCTCTGGTTGTATGGAGGGTGCTTGTTAGAAGAACTAACAGTTGAACCGTTACTTAAACAAACCGGATTGTGAAATGTTGGATTGAGGCGAAAGAAATTTTTGTTGGATATTATGGCCTAGGCCCTTGAGAAAGACATTCACGTTACATCATGTTTTCATTGTTATTGAGATAACAAACTTGATTACTATATCTTTTGCATATTTATTAGAATAATTTCCATCCTTAATACTTATGAAGAACTAGTATAAGTTTAATGGATGATCATATGATGATTATGTGCATTGGATGCAAATTAAACTTATAGGTATTTGTAAGAGAACAAGGTACTGTACTGACTCGTTATAAGATTTATGTCATGGTCAAATGTCATAATTAAATCTCATAATAGTCATACCATTTGAATCCTTAGACCTGAGATTATCATGATCTTCCACATGATGAACATTATGTTTGACGTACTCAATCGCTACCCTTAATCAGGTAGTTTTAAAGGCTACGAGTGGCATGATCGGATGCTTGGCCACTCAACGAGTGAGATTGATGATAGTGTATGGCCATGCTCAAATGAATTGATGTGTTCAATGTCATTTGCTCATACCAATCTACTTAAGGTCGAAAAAAATTAGACAACATAAGTTGACGTGGACCATGACTTATGTTCAATATGATATCGCGTGATAAAGAGATTGTGATATGTTCTATTAATGTAACTTTAAACTTTCAAAATTATACTATTTGGGTAGTCATAATGGCTTGCTAGAGTCCGCTTATGACTTACGGTTCTGAATGGTTCAGACTCGTTGCCAACATAGTATAATCATATTGGGTCGCACACAATAGAACGGATTGAAAAGGCTAAAAATCTGGGAAACAGGAACAGCTGACCTTACGGCTCCACAGGAGGAGTACGTCTCTCTGGAGACGTACGGCTACCTTACGCGGGTCTGGTTAGATTCCTGAGATTTCTTCTTGGAGAAGGAATCCCGAGTTCCAAAGGAATTAGGTCAAACCTCTAATATATAAAGGAGTGTCGGGTTTTGCAGCCTCCATGGATAACTTAGGTTTTGGAAACATATATCAATTGTTTGTAAAACAATAAATATAGAGAGGTAGGATTATTAATTTGAGATCGATGATTATCAAATTCAATAATCAAAGAAGCAAAACAATTCCTACGAAGAAAGCGTTTCTTCATCTTCAAGCCTTGAATCTAGCAATCAATCAAGAAGGTGTTTTTGAGTCCGTTCGACGTGTGGATACCGGTATAAGGTGTTTTCTTTAGCACCTAAAGTCCTTGTTCATGGATTAGATTTTTAAGGGTTAGTATTATTTCATCTTGTATTTAATTTAATCAACATGAACGGATCCGGGCTTGTGGGTGTTTGATTTCATGTTATTATTCCGTTGCGCATGATGCATCAAAACCCAACAGTTTTTTCATTTATCCTAATAAAACTCTAAAATTTATTTAAAATGGTATTATTTTTAATACTACTGTATTATAAAGTAGGTTATATGAAAAATGTGTTTTTCAAACGCTTAGGAAAATCGAGTTTTTAAAAGAGACAGTGACATTTTTGTAAATAGTTGACACTTGTTTTAAAGTAGGCGGTAAATTTTTTGTAAAAAACTGGCGCCCATCTAACGCTTAGGAAAACTAGGTTTTAAAAAGAGGGGTGACATTTTTGTAAATAACTGGCAAACGCGCATCTACATTGTAAATGCCAGTGGTAGTGTTAAAGAGTGTTGGTGGTAGTGGTAAAACGTGCCGGTGGTACACTGACATTTATAAACAATAAAGCTGGAAGATTTATAAGTGTCATTGCGTGTGTTAAAGAGTGTGATGCGTGTGTTAAAGAGTGTCAGTTGTGCGTTAATAGTGACAACATATTCAATAAGATCAAGTTATTTACCAAAATGCCATCATTTGCTTTTAAGACAAGTGTTATTTACAAAAATGTCATCGTTTGCTTTACAACAAGTGTCCGATATTCACAAAAATACGGTTGCTTTTTAAAAAAAAAAAAATCCGTTTTTCATAATCTTTAAGAAAAACACGCTTTTTTAAAAAAATATATAGATTTTCACCGTATAATAAGGTAATTAAATTTTATACCTTTAGTTAAAATTTATGGCATAAAATTTAATTAAATGACCACTCTAATTTAGTAATACCATTTTAGGGGAGTATTTATCAAACTCAAAGTTTATGTAGCGCGGAGCGCGACTAAGACATCAAATGTCATTTAATTTACCAAAATGACACCATTTTTTTTTGTGTGTGAAGTAAGGTGTGCTCCCGTGAAGAAATGCTCACAGTATTTATAGTCAAAACTGTATTAAATGCTTCTTTTAAGTAAATTAAATTAAACGAGTAACTTAGAAAATGTGTTTGATTTGTGGGCGGGGCAGGAGGAGAAACACTTGCTGCTACTCAAGAGTTATGCCAAGTTCGTGCGCAATCTTTGATTTCAAATCTATTTTAGTAAGAGTGACTTGATTTGGTTAAGTAAAGTGAAAAGGACTTCTAACCGCCTAACTTGAGTTTCCGCACATCTTATTCTCCCGGAGGCCTTTAATGTGCATGTATGCGTCAGGTTTTGATCTACGGTGCAACACTTTTGTAAACGATTTCAATTTTGTTTTACTCTATTTGTCTAAAAAAAAAGTCCGTGTTGCTCGATTTTTAATAATCAATAGTGTTTATCCTACGTTGGTGTCAATCTAATGATATAATAATATTGTAAAACTTGTTGTTATTGTTAGATCATTTAATAATTTACCACTGCTATAATAGTTTGTTTTACTCTATTGTTAGATCATTTAATAATAGTTTAGGTTTAATTTTAATTAGGGTTTATAGTGAGTGTGCCACTGCTATAAACTATTCTGAAAGAAGAGACAGAGATTGAAATACATCTCGTAATCAAGTGAATAAGATTAACGGAGATTAGAATTATTAGTGATATTAGAATTAAAATCCGGTGACAGTATCAAGTCTGAAGTTTCTTTAAATCATTGTTTTTATCATCTTAGTTTATTTTCCCGTCTTAGGAATTAATTAAAATCTCAATTAAACCCCCAATCTGGTCAAGTGACTGTTCGCAAATAATCACTGTTCTTCGTGGATCGACCCTGACTTACCCTAATTACATTATTAGTGGCCGAGTTTAGGTCTAATTTAGTAGGTGTGCGACTAAGCCTACCATCATATCTACTACGGAAAGCAGTTTTAGAAATGTCTTCAGAACGGATTTTCAACCGGTGATACCCACTCCTCAAGTCAAGCTTTGAAAAGACGACTGAGCCTTGAAGTTGATCAAATAAATCATCAATATGAGGAAGCGGATATTTATTCTTTATGGTTACCTGATTCAACTTCCGATAATCAATACACAGTCTCAAGGATCCATCCTTCTTCTTTACAAACAACACAGGAGCTCCCCACGGTGATACACTAGGGCGAATGAATCCTCTATCAAGTAACTCTTGCAATTGAACCTTTAACTCTTTCAGTTCAGCTGGAACCATTCTGTAAGGTGCCTCAGATATAGGAGTAGTACCTGGAAGTAAGTCAATACAGAACTCGATTTCCCGGTCATGAGGCATAGCATACTCAGAAGAAAATACATCTGAAAATTCTTTAACAATAGGCACCTCCTCTATATCAGAGACCCTTTTAGTAGTATCAAGAACAATGGCCAAATACCCCACACAACCACGATTCAATAACTTTCTAGCCTTCACATAAGAAATAATACGAATCTCCCTACCCAAAGGAACGACCTCAAAGGTAAATTCAGGGATATTAGGGATAGAAAATGTGACCACCTTTTTAAAGCATTCAACAGAAGCATGATATTTACTCAACCAATCCATACCCAAAATAATATCAAAATCTTGTAATGGGCAAGATAACTAAATCAGCAGGCAAAACATGCTCACGTATGTGCACATCACAAGAAGGCAACACCTTATTGGTCATCAAACACTCCCCATAGGAGTAGACACCTCTAACACATAAGGTAGAGACTCAGAAGACAAATGCAACCGAGAAGCAAAATACACAGACACATAAGAATGCGAAGAACCAGGGTCTATAAGTGCTCGTGCCCTCAAACTAGACACAGAAATTATACCTCCTATCACATTAGAAGAGTCTGAAGCCTGTTGTTGAGTAATGGCAAAGACACGACCCTACACCTTAGGCTTCCCTGAAGAATCCCTCTTATGGCCCTGAGAAGACCCAACTACACTTCCCGAAGACTGATTATTAAACCTGGGACAATTCTTCTGAAAATGACCCAACTGACCGCAATTCAAACATCTACCTTGTTTCTTCCACCATCTCTCTTCAGAATGCCCTTCTTTCTGACAATAGTTACAAACCTTCTTATTCTGACTCCCTGAAGTGTTACCTTGATTTCTGTTACCCGATTGCCCTTGAGAAAATCCCCTGAACTGTGAAGATGCTCCTTGATTCCCCCTATTATCACCACGTTGTTGTTGTTGTGGTTGTTTCCCTTGTCCTCCTTGTCTTCCTCCACCGTTTTCTTCCATCTTTCTCTTGTGTTCAACTATATCATGTTCCACTTGGTAAGCACGATCAATCGCATCCTGCAACTCTTGAAATTTATGAGAAATGAGCTGTGTTCTGATCACTGTTCTCAACCCTTTCACGAACCTCATAGTCTTCCTTTCTTCAGTAGCCACCAAGTAAGGAAAATGCCTAGCCAATTCAGTGAACTTGGCAACATACTCAGCTACCGTCATCATATTCTGCTCTAAGTTAAGGAATTCAACCTCCTTTTTGTCTTGGTCCACCTTGGGAATAAAGTGCTCTTTGAATTTCCTCACGAAAGTCTCCCAAACATAGGGTACATGGGTTTCATCCCAACTAGCTTTCACCACTTTCCACCAATACTCGGCTGCTCCAATCAGTTTGTAAGTTGCAAATCGAAATTTATCTTCCTCAGTACATGGTAGAACATCGAAAATTTTCTCCATCGACTCAACCCACCTTTCAGCCTTAGTGACATCAGGCTCTCCATCATACCCCATAGGCTTCATTTTCAGAAACTGTTCTAGGCCATATCTTGGTGGTACCTGTTCCCTCTCTTGCCTCTGATCATTTAAAGTTTTCATTGCTGCTTCGAACATCCCTTGAAACATAATTCGAGCCTCTTCTCTGGCATCCCCTTGCCCTGAAGAACCAGCCTGATCTCCTTCATTCTCAACCATTTTTAATAAGTACCTGCATAAGACACTCAAGGTTACTCACTCTATACACTACTACCCTCCTAGGTCATTTAGTCAATCTAGACCATCTACAACCTAGCTCTGATACCAACTGTCGTGCCCCAGACCCGTGGTCCTACTTGGCCCCATGCTCGGGACACGAGTGGAAGACGTTATGAAACACTTTTGAATATTTTTCGAAATGTACTTTCATAAAGTTTAACAAATTTACACTTGAAGTTCAAAGACTTCATTTAACTTTCAAACAAACTTTACAAACAACTTTCACAACGAAAAGCTTACAAACTTTTATACAAATGTACATACACCAACATTATCCAAAATAATGGTGTTACAAAATGATGAAGTCACGGAAACTCTACCCAAAAGGTATTACATCTATGTAATGTAGCCTTTACAAAACAAATCACAACTCTTACCACATTTACGTCCTCCCGTGCCAAAGTGTCCTATCCCCTGTATTCGCCTTTATCTAAAACAGTAAACAAATAAAGGGTGAGAATGAATCTCAGTAAGCTACTAAAATGCAACTACGTTTCATGCAAAAATGATAAGTATAACAAACAATATCATAAGCATCACATAGCACATAGCGTGAGAGGCAAATCCAACTCATTATACCACACATACAACGATGTAACACTCACAAGGATACTTAGCCAAGGTTTACCGAAAGAACATAACCGTCTGGGAATACCATTTAAGAAAACCATCTGAGAAAACCATTTGAGCAGCATAATTAGCTGAAGCCGGGATCCTGAAAACCAAGTTAACTACAGGGGGAAAATGACACAAAGTCATAACCCAAATGCTCACTCGAGGGAGCTAACTCATCCCATCCAAGGCCAATCTGGACTGGGGAAAAAGGACCAGTGGAAAAGCCTTATAGTGAACTTGGCTGTGTGCCACTATAATACTTTCCACCTCCACTCGATAACACAAAACCAGCTGGACTTTCAAACAAAGCACTGTAATAAATACTTGCTTTAAAAACAACCGGGACAATGATTCCAAAGTAGGGAACCAAGCCAAACACCTCACCAAAAGCACACAAAGAATCACTCATAAAGTGTTCACAATAACATTGGCATTTAAGTCATAAACACAACCTTGTACACATATGAAACCAAATCATCATCTACCATTTTAGCTTCCCAAAACACTTATCTAGGCACCCTATACTAGGACACAAAACCTATCCCAAGATTGGGTCCTAAACCAAGTCAATGGAACAATTTATTTTCTTCAGCAAAAGTGGGCGCTCGCCCGCCCTCATCTTGAGCGACCGCCCAAGAGCCCTGTTTTAAAAATTCACCTTTCAGTAGTTTTGGGCGCCCGCCCGGCCCCATCTTGGGCGACCGCCTATAAGCCCTGCCAGGCCAAAATTGCACACTTTTTACTCCTTTCGTTTCACCGTCCCAATAGTACTACTACACAAAAACTCTACCCTTAACCACAATATGGCTACAAATCAGACCCAGAACATCTTTAACACTTCTTTGAATCCAACCAAAATCAAATCCACCAAATACCCACTTTGTCCCAAAATTACAAGTATCACAAATAAATTATTTTCACAATAATTTCACCACATATAACATATACAACATGTATGTGACCATTTTAATATTTAAATGGAATTAGTAACTTACCTATTTCCAGAAAAAGTATCGAGGAAATATGTTTTGCTCGGGTAGAAATGACCTACTCAACGCCCTGATCATTTTTATATAATTAGATTTTAAAACGGAGAAGTAATTAAAAAGATATAAAATCAAAATGGAATGAACTTACCTTTTTCTTTAAACCCTAGGGAAGAACGAGGAATGTTTGCAGTGAAAAATGTTAACACAAAGGGAGGGGAAGAAGGGATAAACATAATAAGATTTTTACTCCATTTTATACTTTAGTCACTCCACTTCCATTTTCAACAAATAAACCCTGTAGTTATATTTTCATAAAGGACCCTATAGTTTTAACTTAATCATTTAACTCCTTTAACCATTATTACTACTAACTAAGTAAATAACACAATTAATCAAGTAAGATGTGCAGGTCATAAAATATGATGCAACACATAAAATGCACACATAATGTCAAATTAAAATCCCCAAAAAAATATAAAATAAATAGGGACGGGTTTTGGGGTCGTTACAGAGCCTGACAGACAGTCCTTCCCAAGAAAAAACTAGCCGTTATAACGGCTAGTTTATTTATTAACTGAAGGGTATTTTTGCAATAATAAAAAATAAAATTCCCACCCATTTTAACTATAAATACATCTCACTATTTTTCCACACCAAACCAGATTACCTGATCACAAACTCTCTCTCTCTCTCTCTCTCTCTCTATATATATATATATATATATATATATATATATATATATATATATATATATATATTAATCTCTCTCTACAATCACTTTTGTGAAATTCGTTACAATCCATCCAATTTTTTCGTTAAATTTCTGACGAAAATAGTTTATTTTTATAACTTTCAGCCTTCTTTTGTTACACTTTCACCCCTTCTTCACACCCAATGGCTTCTAATTCAAACAATTCCACACCAATTATGAATGAGGGACAATTTACCATTCTTGGCAACCATTTTACGATCACAACTTTGAAGGATGGAGCCAAACCCGATGCCGATAACACACACAAATTGATTTGCAAGTATTCTGGGCAAGAGTACTTCTTTAAAAAAAGGTAATTGATACGGTGTATTCAAGAAGCATATAACAAAAAAGCATCCCGAAAGAGACGTTTAAAATCGTTACATTGTAATATGTAAACGGTAAACCCTAAACCACGTATTTTTTTTTGAAGTATTTTCGTATTACGCATTTATGCTATGTGTAAGTGTAGTAATGTAATAGTTTACATTTTAAGTCTATGTCATATTTTATAATTTTTATTTCTCACTTTAGATTGTTGTGATAATGTAATTTTCTTTTATGTAATTTTAATTTTTACTAATCAAATTATAAGGTTTAGGGTTCATTTAATTTTTGCTCATTTGCTTTCTTTTTTTTAAAAAAAAAAATTATATTATTTTCTTAAAGCATTTAAAAAACATATTTAAAAAATATTTAAGGTTCATTTAATTTTTAAAATATTAAAAAAAAAATAATGTAAATTTTAGTCGAGCATTAAGAAAAAAAAGAACCGTGATGAACCGGTGAACCGGCAGTTGAACCGTGAACTGTATATACACGGTTTTAGGTGGTTTATGTATATTTATATTTAATCAATCCCACCATTTAACCGCACTCATTCTCTCTCTTCATTTTCCACCACTCATTTTATTCAATCAACACTACTATTTACCCCACTCAGTCTCTCTGCATTTTATACCACACAACTACTATTTTTTTTTTAATCTCTGTGTCCCAAAAGTTGGTGCCACTTCTGCTGGGACATATGGAGTATACCCTCATTTATGATGGTAGTTGTCATTGTAAAAATATTTAATTGTCTTGGTACTTGAAATATTTCAAGGGTAATTTAGTTCATTAGACATGCATTGATTGGTTTTCTTAATTTGTGTGAAAATCCTAGAACTACAAGTATTTTGGGATGGAGTGAGTATATTATAGGGTGATCAATGAAAGCTCTAAAAATTCCGTTAACCTTTTCATTCGTTTTGTTAAATATTGTTAACTACCATCCATCCATTATAACAGCCATCCATAATTGCAGTAGATTGCAATTTTGTGTGAACATTATGCACTAAATTGCAACTTTTGATACTTTATGACCCACATCACAACTCCGTATAAACTTAGTGGGAGTATGTTGCAATTTTCCCTAAATATTATAAAAACTTAAAAGTTTTAGTGTAATTACTGAAACTTTATTCTTTTCGTTTTCGAAGAAAAAATGAACCAGATTTTATTTTATCGTTTTTACTTAAGGAAAATAATTTTGCAATACTTTATTTTGGCTCCGCTAACGTTTACTAATGTCAATGTGGTCTAAACGCCTTTGAGTCTACAGTGTTCTAAAAGACGGGCGCCTAGGCGCTAGTCGGGGGTGGTACGCCGCGACTTTCGTCAAATCGGCCAAATTAGGCGCTAGCGGATTTAGGCGGGTTTAGGCGGATTCAGTGAAAAAAATGTGGATTCAATGAACAAAAATTGTTAATATCTTATCAATATACTACTTCGGTCCGGCCACAAATATAAGCACAAAAACCTAACTTTTCACATATTAAAATATAAATTAAAAATCTAAGCGCTAGGCGCTGCTCCGTTAGTTAGATATTATTATTTTATTTAGAAACGATTATATCCTTACAAAAATATAAATTAAAAATCATATAATACTTTTAATAATAATTCATTTTTTGTGAATTTTTTTTTTTTTTGACAAATAACAAAAATAAGTGGCATTATTCTTTGAAGGGATTTTTACCAATAAGTCCCTAGGGGAATGTGGTATTTACCAATAAAAACACAACATTTCAAATTCTACCATAGGGTCCTTAGGTTCAAATCAATTTTACCAATAAATCCCTCTTACCTTTTAAATGGCAAAAATACCCCCAACCCAATTAAATCCTCCAACACCTCTAACATTTGACCATCACCGCCTGCCGCCGCAGCAACCATCTGCAACCCCAAGTATTATAAATAGAAATTATTTGCTCTTGGTAGGGTTTGAACCCAAGACCTCTTTGTTTTAACTAAGTTTCCTAACCACTGTGCCAAGTTTCTTACTTGTTCCATTAGTAGACTATTATATATTTAACACTACAACCTCACATTTGTTGTTGTCTTTTTTTTTTTTTTTTTTTTTTGGGTTAGGAGTATTAATTTTTCACAATTAGACAATTACTCATTTCTAATAAAAAAAAATGAGATAAATTTATTTCAGAATTGTTTAAAGAGCATTTGACAACACATAGTTCTGAAAATGAGTATCATTTGTAAAAACTGTGCGATGAATTTCTTAGTTGTTACACTCAACTCATGCGTTAACAACTGAGAAATAAATTTACCAGTTTTTATATTAAACTCGTGTGTGAATAACTGAGAAATGAATATCTCATTTATTATTATATTAACAACAGAGAAAAATTGATAACTGAGAAATGAATGTACCAGTTATTGTACTCAAGTTCATATGTGAATAACTGAGAAATGAATGTCTCATTTATTATATAATTAAACCGATAAATTGAGTCATCAATTGGGAAAATGATAGGTGATTTTATCAGTTTTTATTCAATTATGAATAACTGTTAAATGAATGTCTCAGTTATTATATTCAAAATCATGTGTGAACAACTGTGAAATGCATGTCTCAGTTATTATAATGATTGTGAAAAAATTGAGAGATGAATTTATCAGTTTTTAAAATGAAAAATAAAAAAATGACACAATTGTGAAATCACACAACTGAGAAATCAGTTGAAAAATGATTTTACAATTGAAAAATGAAAATTTTATTTTTTAAAATTGTGAAATTAATTGAGAAATTAAAAATGGTTTTTTTTTCTTCAAATTTTTACAAGTGAAAAATGAATTTTTTATTTATAATTTTTGAATTATGTGTTGAGTGTACTTGTTTGATTTGTATTGTCGACACAATTAAAACAATGGTTTCAGATCATTTTTTCAGTTTATAAATTTTGAGATATGTCATTTTAAAATTTTAGGTGAAAAAAAAAAGAAAGAGAAAGAGTGAGAAATACGAAGACTAGAAGAGAGAAAGAGAGGGAGCACAGGACGTGAGGGGGGGGGGGGGCTGGGGTTTTTCTTGCACTCATGCGAAGGGTATTCTGGGCCAAGAAAAAATTGAAGGACTTTTTGGTAGGTTTTCAAAATGTTTGTCCTTATTGGTAGTTTTTATTTGGCCTAGGGACTTATTGGTCAAAGCCTCATGTTTGAATAACTACATACTCCCTCTGTTCCGCTTAAGTTGCAACATTTTGCCATTTTCGATATTTCACTTAAGTTGCAACATTACCAAAAAAGGAAACTTTTTATTATTTTTATAATTCTCCACTCATTCTCTCTCTTCCTCACAACCACTCATTATTCTCCACTCATTCTCTTTCTTCCTCCAAACCACTCATTATTCTCTACTCATTCTCTATCTTCCTCCCAACCACTCATTATTCCCCTTTCTTAATTTACGTGCTTCAACCCTCATGTTGCAACCTTAGCGGAACGGAGGGAGTATATATTTATAGATTTATAACAAAAATATTAAAAATGTGCCAATTTCTCAGCCCCGCCTAGGCTCTCTAGGCGATGCTCCGCCGCCTAGCGATTTTTGGAACACTGGTCTATAATAGGTTTCATAATGAAAAGTGGACTAGCCATTCATAGGGCTGTAAACGAGCCGAGGCGAGTCGAGCTTTGGGGTGTCGAGCTCGAGCTCGTTTAAAACTTATCGAACTCGAGCTTTTATCGAGCTCGAGCCCACTTGCTTGTTCGAGCTCGAGTCGAATCGAGCTCGCGAGCTGCTCGCGAACAACTCGAGTCGATATCGAACTCGAGTTTTAACGAGCCGAGCTCGAGCTTAGACATTTCTTAAAGAAAAATATGGTCTTAACGAGCTTATCGAGCTGAATTCGAGCTTATCGAGCCGAGTTCGAGCCGTTCGAAAACAAAAATTCAATTTTAATGAGCTTATCGAGCCGAACTCGAGCTTTTAACGAGCTAAACGAGCCGAACACGGTCGGCTCGATAACAAAAACGAGCTTGACAATCGGTTCGAGCTCGACTCGAGCTCACTCGAGCTTTCACGAGCCGAGCCCGAGCCGAGCTCGAGCCAGCTCGGTTCGTATAACAGCCCTAGCCATTCATATCGATTAAAAAAAAAAAAAATCCCAAATACATAGAGATAAAAATGAAATCAAATACAATAGAGAGAAATTAAAAAGCACTGCCTCTATCCTGGCCATGATTATAGTAATATAACCAAATTTAAAACTTAAACATCATTAACGCAACCAAACTAAACAAGGCGGCGAAAACTGGTGGGGACAAACTTCCTGCAGAAGATGGCAGAGGAACACCAGTGCCGGCGGGCGGGGTAATAGTGGCTGTGGGTGGTGATTGGGAGGTGGTACCGCCACCACCTGCAGATGGTGCGGCGGGAGTAGTTGAACCTCCTCCGGTAGCTGCGGCTGTGACAGGGACAGCTAACTTCATTCCGCCGCTGCAATGGCCAATTGCACCACAAATGAAGTAGTGGGTACCGGCGGTCTTGAGAGTAATGGTGGTGGCGCCGGTAGAGTCTGGGACGGCGTTTCCGACACTGCACGCGCTGTAGTCGCTGGAGCTCACCTCCGCCACGTTGTGACTGGTTTGGTAGTTGAATACTAACATTGGATTCAAAACAAAACAAGTGTTAGTTAACAGTTACTTAGCACCGATCATATAATTGTCTTGGTACTTGAAATATTTCAAGGGTAATTTAGTTCATTAGATATGCATTGATTGGTTTTCTTAATTTGTGTGAAAATCTTAGAACTACAAGTATTTGGGGATGGAGGGAGTAAATTATAGGGTGATCAATGAAAGCTCTAAAAATTCCATTAACCTTTTCATTCGTTTTGTTAAATATTGTTAACTACCATCCATCCATTATAACAGCCATCCATAATTGCAGTAGATTGCAATTTTGTGTGAACATTATGCACTAAATTGCAACTTTTGATACTTTATGACCCACATCACAACTCCGTATAAACTTAGTGGGAGTATGTTGCAATTTTCCCTAAATATTATAAAAACTTAAAAGTTTTAGTGTAATTACTGAAACTTTATTCTTTTCGTTTTCGAAGAAAAAATGAACCAGATTTTATTTTATCGTTTTTACTTAAGGAAAATAATTTTGCAATACTTTATTTTGGCTCCGCTAACGTTTACTAATGTCAATGTGGTCTAAACGCCTTTGAGTCTACAGTGTTCTAAAAGATGAACGCCTAGGCGCTAGTCGGGGGTGGTCCGCCGCGACTGTCGTCAAATAAGCCAAATTAGGCGCTAGCGGATTTAGGCGGACCTAGGCGGGTTTAAGCGGATTCAGTGAAAAAAATGCGGATTCAATGAAAAAAAATTGTTAATATCTTATCAATATACTACTCCAGTCCGGCCACAAATATAAGCACAAAAACCTAACTTTTCACATATTAAAATATAAATTAAAAATCTAAGCGCTAGGCGCTGCTCCGTTAGGTAGATATTATTATTTTATTTAGAAACGATTATATCTTTACAAAAATATAAATTAAAAATCATATAATACTTTTAATAATAATTCATTTTTTGTGAAAATTAAAATATTTTTTTTGACAAATAACAAAAATAAGTGGCATTATTCTTTGAAGGGATTTTTACCGATAAGTCCCTGGGGGAATGTGGTATTTACTAATAAAAACACAACATTTCAAATTCTACCATAGGGTCCTTAGGTTCAAATCAATTTTACCAATAAATCCCTCTTACCTTTTAAATGGCAAAAATACCCCCAACCCAATTAAATCCTCCAACACCTCTAACCTTTGACCATTTTGACTGTCACGTTTACATTTGACCACCACCGCCCGCTGCCGCAGCAACCATCTGCAACCCCAAGTATTATAAATAGAAATTATTTGCTCTTGGTAGGGTTTGAACCCAAGACCTCTTTGTTTTAGCTAAGTCTCATAAACACTATGCCAAGCTTCTTACTTGTTCCATTAGTAGACTATTATATATTTAACACTACAACCTCACATTTGTTGTTGTCTTTCTTTTTTCTTTTTTTTTTGGGTTAGGAGTATTAATTCTTCACAATTGGACAATTACTCATTTTTAATAAAAAAAATAAGATAAATTTATTTCAGAATTGTTTAAAGAGCATTTGACAACACATAGTTCTGAAAATGAGTATCATTTGTAAAAACTGTGCGATGAATTTCTTAGTTGTTACACTCAACTCATGTGTTAACAACTGAGAAATAAATTTACCAGTTTTTATATTAAACTCGTGTGTGAATAACTGAGAAATGAATATCTCATTTATTATTATATTAATAGCAGAGAAAAATTGATAACTGAGAAATGAATGTACCAGTTCTTGTACTCAAATTCATATGTGAATAACTGAGAAATGAATGTCTCATTTATTATATAATTAAACCGATAAATTGAGTCATCAATTGGGAAAATGATAGGTGATTTTATCAGTTTTTATTCAATTATGAATAACTGTTAAATGAATGTCTCAGTTATTATATTCAAAATCATGTGTGAACAGCTGTGAAATGCATGTGTCAGTTATTATAATGATTGTGAAAAAATTGAGAGATGAATTTATCAGTTTTTAAAAATGAAAAATAAAAAAATGACACAACTGTGAAATCACACAACTGAGAAATCAGTTGAAAAATGATTTTACAATTGAAAAATGAAAATTTTATTTTTTAAAATTGTGAAATTAATTGAGAAATTAAAAATGTTTTTTTTTTTTTTTCAAATTTTTACAAGTGAAAAATGAATTTTTTATTTATAAAATTTGAATTATGTGTTGAGTGTACTTGTTTGATTCGTATTGTCGACACGATTAAAACAATGGTTTCAGATCATTTTTTCAGTTTATAAATTTTGAGATATGTCATTTTAAAATTTTAGGTGAAAAAAAAAGAGTGAGCGAGAAACAGGAAGACTAGAAGAGAGAAAGAGAGGGAGCACAGGACGTGGGGGGGGGGGGGGCTGGGGCTGGGGCTGGGGTTTTTCTTGCGCTCATGCGAAGGGTATTCTGGTCCAAGAAAAAATTGAAGGACTTTTTGGTAGGTTTTCAAAATGTTTGTCCTTATTGGTAGTTTTTATTTGGCTCAGGGACTTATTGGTCAAAGCCTCATGTTTGAATAACTACATATATATTTATAGATTTATAACAAAAATATTAAAAATGCGCTAATTTCTCAGCCCCGCCTAAGCTCTCTAGGCGCTGCTCCGCCGCGTAGCGATTTTTAGAACACCGGTCTACAGTAGGTTTCATAATGAAAAGTGGACTAGCCATTCATATCGATTTAAAAAAAAAAAAAAAAACCCCAAATACATAGAGATAAAAATGAAATCAAATACTAAGCACTGCCTCTATCCTGGCCATGATTATAGTAATATAACCAAATTTAAAACTTAAACATCATTAACGCAGCCAAACTAAACAAGGCGGCGAAAACTGGTGGGGACAAACTTCCTGCAGAAGATGGCAGAGGAACACCAGTGCCGGCAGGCGGGGTAATAGTGGCTGTGGGTGGTGATTGGGAGGTGGTACCGCCACCACCTGCAGATGGTGCGGCGGGAGTAGTTGAACCTCCTCCGGTAGCTGCGGCTGTGACAGGGACAGCTAACTTCATTCCGCCGCTGCAATGGCCAATTGCACCACAAATGAAGTAGTGGGTACCGGCGGTCTTGAGAGTAATGGTGGTGGCGCCGGTAGAGTCTGGGACGGCGTTTCCGACACTGCACGCGCTGTAGTCGCTGGAGCTCACCTCCGCCACGTTGTGACTGGTTTGGTAGTTGAATACTAACATTGGATTCAAAACAAAACAAGCGTTAGTTAACAGTTACTTTAGAGAAATGAACATTGATCGAAAAATTGTAAGTAAATATAATATCGATGATTATAGGTCTCGAATCTGCAATCACAAATTTGAAAAATCTGAATTGTGCTGGACCCAATCTATATATATTGGGTGCATGCGATTTGAAATTGAGATTTTTATTCTTTTACTGAAAGAAAGAGATGAAATATGGGAATTCAGTTCTCCATCCATTAAAAAAAATCTCTATCAAGTATCCGAATTTGGTGTTTTAATAAAAGTACTAAACAATTACATTCTAATTTTTTTCTTTAGACTATCATTCAAAAATTGGTAAAAGAGGGATAAATTATATTTTTATGATTGGTCCTTTTAATCATGAAAAAGGAACTATGATTCACCTTTTGATCTGTCACACGAGCTTTTTAAATATCTGAAACTCCATAATATAATAAGAAAGTTTTACCTCAAAATGTCCATGAATACAAGGTAAATGTCATTTAGAACTTAGAAGAATGTTCTAATACAAAACACAAATAATATTTCCATTTGTACCAAAATAAATATATACCACATTCAACTTTTCATTAGAAAACTATATTTTGTGTGTGTACATTATTTGTATCATAATAAAATTATATTCTTTCATTTGAAAATATATCATTTACGTTAGAGCAAAAAAAAAAAAAAAAAAAATTGTCTCCTGTAAAACGCGTTTTTCCTACTAGTTAGGAAAAACGTGTTTTTCATAACCTTCTGGCTATCACTTTCAAAGGTTCTGGCTATCAATCTCATATCCAGAAGATTTTATATTGATATCCAGAAAGCTTTATATTGATATCCAGGACCTTTCTGGCTATCACTTTAAAAGGTTCTATCAATCTCGTATAAAGAAGACTTTATATTGATATCCAGAATTCTGGCTATCACTTTCAAAGGTTCTGGCTATCAATCTCATATCCAGAAGGCTTTATATTGATATCTAGAACCGTTGAAAAGTTTCGATCATTTACAAAATGCATATTCTGGCTATCACTTTAAAAAGTTCGGGCTATCAATATCATATCCAGAAGGTTTTATAATTATATCCAGAACCGTTGAGAAGTTCTGATTATTTACAAAAATATCACCGCGTTTTTTTAAAACACGTTTTTCCCAAGATTTTGCGGGGAAAAAATGATATTTTTTATGAGGCTTGATAAAGTACGAGGTTCTATCCCAAAACCAATTGACAATGGAATGAGTAGCCAAGGATTTTTATATAGTCAATGCATGGCTAGTTAATTCCCGATGTGAGAATATATCTCTAACACGCCCCCTCAATTCATGGCTAGTTAATTCTCAATGTGAAATAATGTCTTTAACAAAGCTGACGTACGTAATAATTAAATGGTGCGAAGAGATTGAATGGAATGAAATATTGAGGAACATACCAAGACTGTCACCAACATTAAATGTCTTGCCAGAGGCCCAAGTGCCGTAATCGACACTGAGTCCCCAACCCGCAGCGTCCCCAACTGTATAAACAGTTGCCATGCCTGGCACTGCCCCAAACCATAAACCTAGTACTACTACTAACAAACCCACAACTAAACTTCCTCCACACTTCTTGTTGGCCATCTTCACAGAGTGTGTGTGTGCGTATTGGTCGGAATGCTAATTGGGGTTGTGGGATATATTTATAAGTAGTATGAATTAAAGAGAAGGAGAATTATATAAAGAGAGTGAGATAGTAATAATGGAGTTAGTAGAATGTTATGGTTCACTAAATCACGGACAGTTGTAAAGGTGACCCCAAATTCCTCTTCGATGGAGCCGTGACTTTATTTAGAATCTATACCTACTCCTTGTTCCCACAATTACAATTTGGTCTCACTCAAATTCTTTTTACCAATATTATCGGCTTGGGTCGGAACGTTAATGACACTCGGTGAGAAACGGATTCAAATAGATTATTTGATTAATGGGTGCAATTGTTTGAAAAATGTGAAGGAAATGAGTATTTTTCTTAATTTTGTGTATTGATTAATTGAAAAATATTTTGTCGAATGACAAACTTGTTTGTGGGTTTGTGTTCTACTCCGTGAGAACATTGAGATAATGTATTCATTTGTCCAATTTAGTGTTGGGATGAATGAGATACAAAAGCTTGAAGTTGGTGGGTTGAAATGGGGATATTGTGTTTTATCCCACATTGGAAAGAAAGGTGAAAGGAAGCTAGTATAAAGGCTTGGGCGCTTTAGTAGTGTTCAAGCTTGTAGGGCATATAGACTCTCTCTCGCGCGCAGGGGGTGCAAATCATGGACTCAATTTGGCTTGTGAGGTCCGAACTCATGTGTGTGCGCGCGTAGCACTTATTTGCCTTGTCCGTGCGAGCTCACCTTTTGCTATTATTTTTGACATTTACAATCAAAATTTTCGCACAGAAACAGATTCATCCCATCTGACAAGAATGCAAAGTGAAGAGCCAAGCCTTATCATCTCAGTAATTAACAAAGGATTAGACTTATCCTTTTTAATTAAATTCTGGCTATTGAACTGCTCTTGAACTGGTATAAATAGAGCATCAAGAACACAGAGATGACATACGAAAATACACAGAAAGAAAACACATGTTCCAGCAATCTCTCACACCCTCTCCTTTGTTGCATATTGTCATTCCTTCTTTGGCCTCCTCTTGCATCTGCATTAGTTGTGATACTGTCCAGGCACAACCTCAATTCGCCGGAGTCTCTTAGTGCAGGGAAGCATCCGGTTCGTGCGAGTTATCCTGGGAGACTAGCGTCCTACTGCAACCTCAAGCACTCACGGTGAGGGGGCGAATAAGTCTTAAGGACAGTGTGTCTAACACACGGCTCGGCACATATACTCCATTCTAGTTTCTGTTTGATCATTTCCAGTTTATTACCTTAAGTTTAATTATGTTTATTATATATTCTGTATTTTAGAGTTCATTTTTGCAGATTTTTTCTAACAGCAATATGTGCAAATTTACCGTTACATATGTGTGTGGGAAATTAATGAGTGCACCTGCACCCAGTATATATAAATGATTGAGATTGAGCCGCAGCTTGAAATAAAATGATTTCATGGCCCTAGGTTAAATGCGTCTAACAACTAAAAAATTTTGACCTTAACCTTGGACCAACAATCTCGACCCTTGATTGTTTAATAGGGTCGTGGCACATTGTTATCCATGTAACATTTATTCTATATGATAGTGTAATAACCGGAAATTTTATTTTTTTATTTAATTATGTAATTTTCGGTTTTCACTAATTTAATTAAACAATAATGAGAGTTATAAAGTAATTTAAAGAAGTGGGCCCAAAGAAATTGGATTGGCCCGAAAATAGTATTAGTAAACCCAACCCAATTAATTTTACCCAAGAGTATAAATACAATGGTTAGTGAAAAATTTAGGTTACTTCTTAATTAACAAAAACAACAAAACACAAAACCCTAGTTCTACCCCATAGCAGCCGCACCAAGGAAGGAGGGAGGAGAAAATTTCAGCCATTGTTTTGGAAGAAGTAATCCGATCATTCTCAAGGTAACGCTAAATCCTACTCTCCAAAATTTGTTTCGTTGAATTTGGATTAGTAAATCATAAGTTATGCATGAATTAAGAATATAAATATTTGGGTTTTGCATGCTAGTGATTAATGATAAATTTTAAAAGATTAATGAAGTTGATCTAAATACTATGAAAAAAAATATAGTAATCTTGATACTAGTTTATTTTTTTAAGATTGATTTTATAATCTTGAATTGAATTGATTTATATTATGCAATGCTTGGGAATTGAACATATAAATCATTGAGGTTGAATTGGGTTTATCAAAAGAAGAAAAAATAGGGATTTCCCCCTTGAACATGTTCGGCCGAATGGCCCTAAGCCATGGAAAATTGATTTTGTTGATTTAAATGATCCTCGTTAAGTGTATTGTAAATAATATTGATGTTTGGGAATTTAGAAAAATTTAAAGAATTAGAAAATTGATCGAATCAATGGATTTTGGATCATACAAGTTTCGGCCATGATGAGGAATTATGGGTGTTGATTCTTGATTGAAGATGTTAAGAATTGGGACGGAAAGTTAGTGTTTTCGTTAAGTTTCTAATGGAAAGAAAACAAAATCGTTAAAAGGATTGTTAACAAGTTAGAAAAGTAACTTGAGGAAATAGAATAAACACTTGGAAGACCTTGAAGGTTAAAAAGATAACGAGGAAGGAAAAGATTAGAAGTTTCAGCTAGTTTCCTAACGGAAAAGGATTAAACTGAAAAGAATTAAAGTTAAAAGAAATAAAAAGGAAACCTGGAAGATAGAGGGGCCTAAGTGATTAAAAAGAGAAACTTAGGGGACCTTGTGAACAGAACCAAAGTCCAAGGACCTTTCTATAATTAAAGGAAAGTTGAAGGACTAATCTGCAATTAATCCAAAGTGGAAGGACTAAATTGCAATTGAATTAAAGTTGAAGGACTAATCTGCAATTAATCCAAAGTTAAAGGACTAAATTGTAATTGAACTAAAATTAAAGGACTAAATTGCAATTAATCCAAAGTTGAAGGACCAATTTGTAATTAACCCAAAGTGGAGGGACCAAATTGTAATTAACCCAAATTTAGAGGACTTAATTGCAATTATACCAAGTTAAAGGACTGACTAGTAAGTCAAAGTCAGAAACTTAAACGTAAAGAAAGAAGTAACGAAGTAAAGAAGTTAAAACGCATCTCTCAGTTAACTAAGTAGAAATAGTTAACAATGTAGAGAGTACTAAAGTAAATTACTCCGTGCCTTGTAGATTCGCACAGAGAGGAGATTGCAAGGAAAAGCAATTCAGGTAAGGGATTACGTTCCTTACAGTATTTGAACTCCTGTTTATTGGAATTCGGTATTTCTTTCTAAAGTTAGCTATCAGTATGGCATGATAGTATTTGAATGAACTCTGCGTTATTGAACGTTCCTTGAAAGAATCTATACTTTGTGATGTCCCCATCGATCTACTAAGTATCGAAGTTTGAAACTTGTATCACATACTTGTACCATGGTATGTTCTCAATTTTAACTTGTAAGTTAACCACTTACTCGTTAAGGCATCCAATGTCCAGTTAGAAAAGACATTGACGGACAGTCCAGTTAGAAAAGACTCGTCCTTAAACTAGGGATTGCATGAGTGATCACATGCCTTCTCTCAGGAATTGTCTGATTACAAGGATGATTCTAGACCCCGAGCATATGTGTGTGGATACCATATATGTTACGACCCACACTATTGGCTGAAGAAGCTAGGTGTACGATTTGTACCTTTGGCATTGAGGTTATAATGTACGTTACCAAGGAATTGACGGAAACTTGAATGAATCCCATTGGATTGTAGTGCCATAATCCTTTGAAAGTAAAAATCTTAAAAGTAACACGACTGTATTGTTCTGCAGTCCTGAATCCAAAAGTAACTGAACCTATCTTTGTAAAAGTTATTCAAAGTATTCGTTCTGGTCGTCTCTCCTTAGTAACCGGAGAGGCCACGTATGAACTTACTGAGCATTCGTTCGCTCATCCCTTCTCTATAAACTTTTTTTTCAGGATATAAGTGGAAGGACAAGACAAGGAAAGCAGCCGTAGGAAGACGGTGGATTGAAGACTCTTTATTTAGTAGTTTTAAGTACGTTTATTTATTGATGTAAGTTGGAGTACATTGATGGTTAGGGTTGTTACCTACCAAGACATGTTTAAGTTACGCTTCCGCTATTGTTTTGAATTTATGGTTAAATAAGGGGCCGTTGTGAACCCTAAATTGAAGTATTTATTATTGTTATTTATTGATATTTAATGCCATTAAATGCTCAGATATTATAAGAAAATTCGGGGTGTTACAGTTGGTATCAGAGCAATGGCTTTAGGTCTTATGGGAGAAAACTGAAAGTTAGGACTAATGGGAGAACTTAGTACTTGACTTAAATAAGATCTTACTTGAGGAAGTTCAAGTGATAAAGTAACTCTAGGAATGATACTAAGAGTGTACATAAAGTATGAATATACTTGGGGAAATAGGAATCTCTTCATTGTATGTCTATTTGCATTCTATTAATATGTTATAATGGAATCTTGGGGTTATGTACTAATTAAGGTTACTATTGGTGTGTGTAGGATCATGCCGAGGAGACCCATGAAGTCGGTAAGGTACAGTGCTACTCTAAGGGAGGAAATAGAAGCTAAAGAGGAGATTATTAAGCAGCTAACTAAGGAACTTCGCTCAGCTAAAAGAGAGCTTAGGAAGGAGACTCGAGGAGTCGGCAGTCTACAGAATGTCATCAGAGAACGCGATGAGGACATAATGTATGTGGAAGGAAAGTTAGCAGTACAGCTAAAGAAGGTCAACAGCCTAGAAAGCCATGTGGTTAGAGCTAACCGCGAATGGAATCGAATCAGTGTACAACTGGTGGATGAGATAGAACAAAATAATGAACTGAAAAAGAAAATAGATGAGCAAGCAGCTTATGAGGAAGAGCTTAGGACTTCAGGCTATCAGATTTGGGCTGAGAAGTTAGAATTGCAAGAGAAATATGACCAACTTGCAGCAGAACACGCACACTGTGGGAAGTGATGCAATTAATGACAGATAGTTATAAGAATAGATTCTTTTACTTTATTATTAGTGGAGTAATACAGTTAGAATTTTTCTTATGTTAAAGTTGAAGTTTGGGTGTATTTGAGATGTTTAAATCTCACACCTTAGTTGAATAATGTTCATTATTTAATTTAAATACCCAAAATTTTGAATTTACTATTGTTATGAAGACAAAAGTTAACTTGTCGAGAAAAGACAAGGGAAAACGTCGGAGTGATTGAAATAATCTCCGTGACCATGGTACGAAGTAAGACGACCATTGGAATAAGTTAAAGCTAGTTAAGTAATAAAAACTAGTGAAGTAAAGAAATAATAATCAACCAAGTAAAACGGTTGTAAATTATGAAGTATGAAAACTTCTGAACCGGAGAAGAAAGGTTAAGTAAACTAACCATATCTGAATAATGGTCTAGTACAAAAGACCTACGAACACGATTCAAATCTAACAAGTACCCGTTAGTAAAAGAATAAGTTAAGTATACCATGAATACTGCACGTATTGTATCGTGATGAATGTTGCTAGAACACGAACCTGTTCTAAAGTAAAAGTAAATCTGCAGATGAATACCAGAAGCGGAAATAACAGGAACGGTGAGGGAAATGACAACACCGGTAATGCAGGCGGGCAGTTGGACCCGGCCCTGGTAAACCTTTTGCAGACACTATCACAGACAGTAGCTGGGATAGGTCAAACTGTTGCTGGAATTGCTCAACCACCACCACAAGCTTTATTACGTGATCCGCTGGAGCTATTTCAAAGGAGGAACCCAGACTCATTCTCGGACACTGCCAAGGAGAAACCCGAGGACTGGATTAAGAGCACCGAAAGAATATTCGAGACTCTGAACTGTACTGAGGAGCAAAAGGTAGTATTTGCGACCTTTATGTTGAAAGGGAAGGCCCAGACGTGGTGGGAGGCGGAAAAGCGAGCTGCTGTGGCTCGTGGTGATGCAGCCTTTACTTGGACCAGATTTAAGGCTATTTTCAACGAAAAGTATTATCCTGCAAGCACGAGGAATGCTAAGATAACGGAATTCCTGACTTTGGTACAAGGGAGTATGACTGTAGTGGAGTATGGTGAGAAGTTCACTGACTTACTAGAATTTGCGCCAAGATTCTTCGATACTGAAGAACAGAAGGCAAGAAAGTTTGAAGCGGGATTAAGTGATAGAGTTCGGTACAGAATCACGCCGTTGGCTCTGCCTACGTACTCAGCAGTGCTGGACAGGGCTAAGATAGTAGAACGGGAGTCGGATAACTACCGTAACCGACGGGAAGAGAAAGGCAAGGCAGTGGCTGAAAATTCGGAAGGAAACAAGGGTGGTAGGGATCACAACAATAATAAGAGGAAAGCAGTGGATGACAGTCGAGATAAGGGCAGTCATGGGAATAAACACTCCAACAACGGCCATAGTGGAAATGGTCGGAACTTTAATGACAACAAGCGTGAGTGGAATAAGGGCAAGGGCCAAGGTTTCACCAGTTATGATAAATGTACCATTTGTGATGGGGCTCACAAGTCAGAGGTTTGCTGGTATAAGGAACGGCAGTGCTACAACTGTAAGAAGGTGGGACACCCGAAGTGGAAGTGCCCAGAAACTAAGAAAGATGAACCAGCTGCAGGAAATAAAGACAATGGAGGAGGAAACGGTGGAGGCCGTGGTAGAGTGTACACCATGACCGCAAAAGCAGCTGGAGTTAATGCCGACCTGGTAGCAGGTACAACGCAATTAAATTTTCGTGATGTTTATGTGTTAGTAGATACTGGCGCTACTCATTCAGTAGTTAGTAATGTTGTGGCAAAGAAGTTAAAACTACACCCAGAGAAATTAGAGGTACCTTTAGTAATAGATACGCCTACTAAAGACGCTATCCCCATTACTACCTCTTATAGAAACTGCACTTTAGGGATAGGAGGCACGAGCGTAAATATCGACCTCATTGAACTAGAGATGTCAGAATTCGACATAATACTGGGAATGGATTGGTTGGCTTTGCATCAAGCTAAAGTGGACTGTCAAGAGAAAATAATGACGTTCCTAGGAGAGAAAGGTAAAGAATACAGATTTGTGGGTTCAAGGCCGAGGAAGAGGATAGGCTTAATCTCGGTGATGAAGGCCCGTAAAATGTTGAGAAAAGGATGTGTAGGATTTCTGGCACACATAGGTGAAACAGAAGAAAAAGGAGTAACGTTAGAGTCGCTTGAAGTCGTGAATGAATTTCAAGACGTATTTCCTGAGGATTTACCTGGTATACCACCAGTGAGGGAAGTAGAGTTTTCCATTGACTTAGTACCAGAAACCACACCTATTTCGAGAGCACCATACCGGATGGCTCCAACAGAGTTGAAAGAACTAAAGGAGCAGTTACAAGAATTGTTAGACAAGGGGTTGATTAGACCGAGTGTATCACCATGGGGTGCACCGGTACTATTTGTGAAGAAGAATGATGGATCTATGAGACTGTGTATTGACTATAGAGAATTAAATAAGGTGACGGTTAGGAACCAATACCCGTTGCCAAGAATTGATGATTTGTTTGATCAATTGAGGGGAGCATGCTACTTTTCAAAGATTGATCTTAGATCCGGATACCATCAGCTGAGAGTTAAGGATGTGGACGTGGCGAAGACAGCGTTTAGGACGAGGTATGGACATTATGAGTTTGTCGTGATGCCATTTGGGTTAACGAACGCACCAGCCGCATTCATGGAGTTGATGAATAGAATATTTCAAGAGTACTTAGACAAGTGTGTGATAGTATTCATTGATGATATTTTGGTGTACTCGAAGACAAAGGAGGAACATACTGAACATTTGCGGATAGTGCTAGAGATTTTGAGGCGACAGAAATTGTATGCGAAATTTAAGAAATGCGAATTCTGGTTGGAGAAAGTAGCATTTTTGGGGCACGTAGTGTCGAAAGAAGGAATTTCTGTGGATCCGACAAAGGTAGAAGCAATAATGGATTGGGAAAGGCCTACTACGGTAACCGAAATAAGAAGTTTATTGGGTTTAGCTGGTTACTAGAGAAGGTTCGTAGAGGGATTTTCGAAGTTATCTGGACCATTGACGAAGCTGACGCAGAAGGCAGCTAAGTTTGTTTGGTCAGAAGAATGTGAACGAAGTTTTCAAGAATTAAAGAATAGACTGGTATCTGCACCAGTATTAACACTACCGACAGGGACGGAAGGTTTTGTTATCTACAGTGATGCGTCGTTGAAAGGATTAGGCTGTGTACTGATGCAAAATGAGAAGGTGATAGCTTATGCATCTAGGCAGTTGAAAGTGCATGAAAGGAATTACCCGACCCATGATCTGGAATTAGCAGCAGTAGTGTTTGCATTGAAAATTTGGAGACATTATCTGTATGGCGTGAAATGCCAGATTTTTACGGATCACAAGAGCCTTAAATACATCTTCACGCAGAAGGAATTGAATATGAGACAAGGGAGGTGGTTAGAACTTCTCAAGGATTACGACTGTGAAATATTGTATCATCCTGGGAAAGCCAACAAGTTGGCAGATGCCTTGAGTAGGAAGAATCACGGAATGTTGGCGACGTTGATCTCTAAGGGGGTAAGCATATGGAAGGATGTCAAGGAGATGAACTTGATAGTAAAAGTAAACGGGTATTTGGCTCGACTGACGTTACAACCTGCATTGTTGGGCAGAGGGCACAAGAATTAGACGAGGAGAGAGAAGCTCTAATCGGAAAGGGGCAAGCAAAAGATCTTCATATGGGTGAAGATGGAATTCTGAGATACCAAAAGAGAGTGTGGGTGCCAAACAATGACGAAATTAAGAGAGAGATATTGAGAGAAGCTCATTGCTCAACGTTCTCTGTACATCCGGGAAGTACTAAAATGTATAGGGATCTTAAGGAGTCATATTGGTGGAATAATATGAAGAACGACGTGGCAGAGTATGTGCATAGATGTCTGACGTGTCAACAAGTTAAGAGTGAACATCAGAAGCCAGCAGGGTTGCTGCAATCATTACCAATTCCCGAATGGAAGTGGGAGAATATTGCTATGGATTTCGTAAGTGGGTTGCCAAAGACGGCAGGGAAGTATGACGCTATATGGGTTATCGTAGACCGATTGACTAAGTCAGCACATTTTCTGGCAATCAAGAAGACTGATTCGTTGGAGAAGTTGGCCAAGTTGTACATCGACGAAATAGTAAGGTTACATGGGATCCCGGTCACAATCGTGTCTGATCGAGATGCTAGGTTCACTTTGAAATTCTGGAACAGCCTACAAGAAGCATTGGGAACAGAATTGACCATGAGTACGGCGTTTCACCCACAGACAGATGGGCAGTCGGAAAGGACTATCCAGACGTTGGAAGACATGCTGAGGGCTACTTCGTTAGATTGGCCAAACGCATGGGACGAACATTTACCGTTAGTAGAATTCGCATACAACAATAGTTTTCACGCAAGCATTGGGATGGCTCCATATGAAGCGTTGTATGGGAGGAAGTGTAGATCACCGGCGTGTTGGGATGAAGTCGGTGAGAGGAAGTTAAGTGGACCGGAACTCGTACAAGTCACGGCGGATAAGGTACAACAGATACGAAAGTGGCTACAGACTGCGCAAAGTAGGCAGATATCTTACGCAGACAATAGAAGGCGAGAACTGGAATTTCAACCAGGGGACCGAGTATTCCTAAAGATATCGCCTACGAAGGGAGTTATGCGTTTTGGGATTAAGGGAAAGTTAAGTCCACGATATGTAGGACCGTTCGAAATCCTTGATAAGATCGGGGAAGTGGCTTATAGATTGGCGTTACCGCCGGTATTAGCTGGAGTACATAATGTATTCCATGTCTCCATGCTAAGGAAGTATGTTCATGATCCGAGTCATGTGATAGAATACAAGCAGTTAAGAGTTCGGGCAGATTTGACGTACGATGAACGACCAATCAAGATCGTCGACAGAAAAGACGAGGTCGTAAGAAAGCGCACGGTTCCCTATGTAAAAGTGCAATGGAGCAATCACTCAGAAAGAGAAGCGACATGGGAACAAGAAAGTGAAATGCGCGAATTGTACCCGGACATCTTCTCGGATTAAGAATTGTCAAAGTTTGAGGACAAACTTCTTTTAAGGGGGTAAGAATGTAATAACCGGAATTTTTTTTTTTATTTAATTATGTAATTTTCGGTTTTCACTAATTTAATTAAACAATAATGAGAGTTATAAAGTAATTTAAAGAAGTGGGCCCAAGGAAATTGGATTGGCCCGAAAATAATATTAGTAAACCCAACCCAATTAATTTTACCCAAGAGTATAAATACAATGGTTAGTGAAAAATTTAGGTTACTTCTTAATTAACAAAAACAACAAAACACAAAACCCTAGTTCTACCCCATAGCAGCCGCACCAAGGAAGGAGGGAGGAGAAAATTTCAGCCATTGTTTTGGAAGAAGTAATCCGATCATTCTCAAGGTAACGCTAAATCCTACTATCCAAAATTTGTTTCGTTGAATTTGGATTAGTAAATCATAAGTTATGCATGAATTAAGAATATAAATATTTGGGTTTTGCATGCTAGTGATTAATGATAAATTTTAAAAGATTAATGAAGTTGATCTAAATACTATGAAAAAAAATATAGTAATCTTGATACTAGTTTATTTTTTAAGATTGATTTTATAGTCTTGAATTGAATTGATTTATATTATGCAATGCTTGGGAATTGAACATACAAATCATTGAGGTTGAATTGGGTTTATCAAAAGAAGAAAAAATAGGGATTTCCCCCTTGAACATGTTCGGCCGAATGGCCCTAAGCCATGGAAAATTGATTTTGTTGATTTAAATGATCCTCGTTAAGTGTATTGTAAATAATATTGATGTTTGGGAATTTAGAAAAATTTAAAGAATTAGAAAATTGATCGAATCAATGGATTTTGGATCATACAAGTTTCGGCCATGATGAGGAATTATGGGTGTTGATTCTTGATTGAAGATGTTAAGAATTGGGACGGAAAGTTAGTGTTTTCGTTAAGTTTCTAATGGAAAGTAAACAAAATCGTTAAAAGGATTGTTAACAAGTTAGAAAAGTAACTTGAGGAAATAGAATAAACACTTGGAAGACCTTGAAGGTTAAAAAGATAACGAGGAAGGAAAAGATTAGAAGTTTCAGTTAGTTTCCTAATGGAAAAGGACTAAACTGAAAAGAATTAAAGTTAAAAGAAATAAAAAGGAAACCTGGAAGATAGAGGGGCCTAAGTGATTAAAAAGAGAAACTTAGGGGACCTTGTGAACAGAACCAAAGTCCAAGGACCTTTCTGTAATTAAAGGAAAGTTGAAGGACTAATCTGCAATTAATCCAAAGTGGAAGGACTAAATTGCAATTGAATTAAAGTTGAAGGACTAATCTTCAATTAATCCAAAGTTGAAGGACTAAATTGTAATTGAACTAAAATTAAAGGACTAAATTGCAATTAATCCAAAGTTGAAGGACCAATTTGTAATTAACCCAAAGTGGAGGGACCAAATTGTAATTAACCCAAATTTAGAGGACTTAATTGCAATTATACCAAGTTAAAGGACTGACTAGTAAGTCAAAGTCAGAAACTTAAACGTAAAGAAAGAAGTAACGAAGTAAAGAAGTTAAAACGCATCTCTCAGTTAACTAAGTAGAAATAGTTAACAATGTAGAGAGTACTAAAGTAAATTACTCCGTGCCTTGTAGATTCGCACAGAGAGGAGATTGCGAGGAAAAGCAATTCAGGTAAGGGATTACGTTCCTTACAGTATTTGAACTCCTGTTTATTGGAATTCGGTATTTCTTTCTAAAGTTAGCTATCAGTATGGCATGATAGTATTTGAATGAACTCTGCGTTATTGAACGTTCCTTGAAAGAATCTATACTTAGTGATGTCCCCATCGATCTACTAAGTATCGAAGTTTGAAACTTGTATCACATACTTGTACCATGGTATGTTCTCAATTTTAACTTGTAAGTTAACCACTTACTCGTTAAGGCATCCAATGTCCAGTTAGAAAAGACATTGACGGACAGTCCAGTTAGAAAAGACTTGTCCTTAAACTAGGGATTGCATGAGTGATCACATGCCTTCTCTCAGGAATTGTCTGATTACAAGGATGATTCTAGACCCCGAGCATATGTGTGTGGATACCATATATGTTACGACCCACACTATTGGCTGAAGAAGCTAGGTGTACGATTTGTACCTTTGGCATTGAGGTTATAATGTACGTTACCAAGGAATTGACGGAAACTTGAATGAATCCCATTGGATTGTAGTGCCATAATCCTTTGAAAGTAAAAATCTTAAAAGTAACACGACTGTATTGTTTTGCAGTCCTGAATCCAAAAGTAACTGAACCTATCTTTGTAAAAGTTATTCAAAGTATTCGTTCTGGTCGTCTCTTCTTAGTAACCGGAGAGGCCACGTATGAACTTACTGAGCATTCGTTCGCTCATCCCTTCTCTATAAACTTTGTTTTCAGGATATAAGTAGAAGGACAAGACAAGGAAAGCAGCCGTAGGAAGACGGTTGATTGAAGACTCTTTATTTAGTAGTTTTAAGTACGTTTATTTATTGATGTAAGTTGGAGTACATTGATGGTTAGGGTTGTTACCTACCAAGACATGTTTAAGTTACGCTTCCGCTATTGTTTTGAATTTATGGTTAAATAAGGGGCCGCTGTGAACCCTAAATTGAAGTATTTATTATTGTTATTTATTGATATTTAATGCCATTAAATGCTCAGATATTATAAGAAAATTCGGGGTGTTACAGATAGAATAAATTTGGATATTTTTTTAAACATTTATTTCAAGACATAAATAGTAATATAACTCATAATCATAAGGTTCATCAAGAACATGTCACAATGATGATTTCATACAATACCAGGTCCACTGATCTTTTCTTATCTATATATTTTTCTCATTTGCCAGGCTCCCGCCACTACCAAACACAATTAACTGAAGGTGTAAACTTGGCCCGGGAACTCTATACATGTAGCTACGCTTTACACTTTACAGGGTGGTTGATTGATACTCCCTCCGACCCAAAATGATCTTCGCGTTTGACTATTCAAACTTTTTAAGGATATGAACTCTTGCTTCACTAGCCTTGCTTTGTTTAAGACTAAAATGTAAAAATGTGAACAACTTTTTGAGACAATGAGAAATGGCAAATGAGAAGATCATTTTGAGACGGAGGGAGGGAGTATACTATAATCCTACTCTTCTTTCTTTATGTAAAACATCCTAAACTTTGCATCATTGTTAATGAGCACTAGTAGTTATAAAGAAAATGTCTTTTCTAAAGTCAACATATATTGCTGGCTAGCCTGGCTATACATCTTGCTGGTCTATACTTATTTGAAATAAGTATGGTTTTTTTTTTTTTTTTTAAATCTGGACTCGATTTGGGTGAGACTTCAACGGCGGTAAAGCTTTTTTACCAAGTACACTGTACACTTACATTCCCGAAGCTCGAACTTCAGACTTCTGGTTAAACTAGAACAACTCCCAACCAGCTTATCTACGCACTTGATTGTATTCTTTAAAGATATAATCACAGTTCATAAAGTAGAATCCCACTCCAGTCCAGTGTTATTATTTGCTACTTATGTCGTATATTTTCTTCATCTCAAAATGAATATTTATTTTTTTCTTTTAAAAAATATGTATTTTTAAATCCGCGTCTTCCCCTCCCCAAACCCCCCAAAAAGGGAGGGAAAAAAGGTAGTTATAAGAAGCACCCGTACGTACCAAAAAGTTAAGTCTATTTTTTTCGTTGTTAGTTTGTATGAAACTTGAGTAATAATTTAAATTACTTTATTATTATAATGAAAATCTAAAACTTGTTATTGATGTATAATTTTAGTACAATCAATAACATATTTCAGATTTTTATTAAGATAATTAAAAATAATCTAAAAAATATTACTTAAAATTCATTCAAACTAACAATAAAAATAAGATCGTAAGTTTTTTTTTTTTTTTTTTTTTTTTTTTTTACGGAGTATTGCTCTTTGTACTGTTGAAGGGTGGCTTTCTTTATTGGCTGAAATGAATTTTGTAATCTTTTTTTATTTTTCTGTTGCTTTTTCTTCTCCATCCTCTTATTCTTACCTTTTTATTTCAAGACCAATAGAATAGTTTTACACTCCACTACCTTAATCATCATCTTCTTGCTTTTCATTACCTTAATCCATCACATTTTTGCTTTTCAGTTCATATATTCTATCTCTAAATCATGCAGGGTCACTCAGTCATTTTGTTAATGAATGTTTTTAAGATATTATAAGAATGTACTTGAAGCTTTGATTTTTTATATAAAAAAAAAATTACCGAATCCCGTTTAAGTTAAAGCTCTTTGATTTGTACAATGTAATTTCAAGCATGTATTTTGACAACGGATGTAGAAAATAAATTTTATGGGATGAAAATTATTTTTTTCATTTTAATGTGATGATAAGTCAAAGATAGTCATGGTAACTTAGATATGCAATTAATTAGTAGACATTTATCACTAAAAGTCAACAACGAAGCCACACATTTCGAGATAGACAAATGGAAATATAAATTTAGAAAAGAAAAGAAAAATAAAATAAAATAATACCTCACCTTAGCTGGTGACCAAGTCCTCACTATAAAGGAGGCTGTCTTAAACAAACACAAAAGGGTCAAAAAATGATTCAATAAACTTTACTAAAATGCACAAGTAGGAACCACGCACATGCTTAATTCATCGAAAGTAAGTGAAATTTTATGTTCCAATTAAGTGGGTTTGGTACAAAGCTGTTGAGTTACTACTTTCTCTGTGTTTGTATGAGATTCGGGGCATTTCCGTGGGATTTCGAACCGCTCCACCGAGCGGTAAGCTCCACCCGATGGCTCTGATTAGAGCCACCTCATTGGATTTTGTGTTCGACGGATGAGGTGTGTCCGAGCTAGGTAGGACCCACAAAAAATTGAAATCATCTTAGCCGCACAGATGATGAGCTCGCCTATGTGGCCTTGATCGGAGTCGTTGGGTAGAGGGGTGGAGCTAAAATGGGTGGAGCGGTTCCGGGTCCCATATCCATGCAAGTAAAACTGATTTAGTTATTATAAAATGTAAATCACTTAATTAAAAACATAACTAATTTGTTGTGAGTATGAAAAGTGAGGTAGGAGAGAGAAGGTGGGGTAGGGAATAGTAAGTTGATTGGTGTTGTGAGTATAAAAATAAAGTAGAAGAGAGAATGGGCGGGAGGAATAGTAAAGATTCTTTGCCATTTTAGAAAGTAGACATATACTCTGGGACAGATTAAAAAGGAAAGGTTATATGCTCTGGGTTTGGTACGGAGGGAGTACTAAAAAGGGTCTAAGACATAAATTTTGCATTAGTTTCACCACAAAATCTGGACAACAAATTATTTAACTATATCAATTTCACCATCCCATGGAATGGCATGTCGGGTGTGTGGCTGCTTTCATGGAAGGTGAACTTGTTTCATGGTAGGTACAAAAACTCTGATTTAAAGAAATGCCTAATTTGTCAACACGAGAACTGACAGACATTCGCAAGAACCTTGACTCTAATAACACTACCAAAACAAGAAACCAGAGTCCGATAAAGGGTGCGAAAAAAGACATTTCTTCTTTCTCTAAAAGAACAAGGGACGGAATTGGTGGTAGTAAGCATCAACTCTGTTTATATCAGTAGGCAAATCCGTAAGAGTTGGGTAATCAATAGACAACAACCTTCTGCTTCCAAACAAATACGGTCAAAATGCAATATAATTGAAGTTGTAAAATTTACTCCATAAGACATCAACCACTAACTTTTGATGCTATGTTTTGAATTTCTGGAGAAAAGGTTGATTAGGGTTTTTCTAATGTGGGCCCACATTTACATTAAGACTGTGTAGGCCCGACTATTTCCTGGACCTCACGCATAGTGGGAGCTCTTGTAGCACCAGGTTGACTCTGCATGACATTCAAATGCGAACAAGGACAAAATAATTTGGAATTTATAACCACCACCTTATCCTAACATTAAGGAACCCATTGAATCTTCAACCATTACCTAAAACTTAGGTAGAATCTCAACATCACTACTACTTCTACTATCTTTTCTTCTTGCCTTAACATCACAGAAAAATACTTGCTTAATCTGTCAGAAATTATGTATATAATCAGAAATACATTGGGGGGTGTCAAAAAATAAGTCATTATATCAGTATGCTACCTGTATCTAAACCAAGAGCAAGCGAGTGATAAGGCAACATACGTACCTGAATGAGCTCTGTTATTCTGCAGTAATCATTCTAACCAATTTTGCGGAACCATTTCCTTCTCTGGCACTTACAAAAGGTTTTAACAAGAGCTATGCAAAAGGAGGAATCAATAAAACATAAGAATTTTAAGATTAAAACGAGATTTTCAGGGGTGTATTTTTATCAGTATACTAACTAAATAACAGGGAAAGAGAACGTCTAATGTTTTAAAACAACAGTGCCTGTTAAACATGGTCTTGTTTCAGCATAATATAATGTTGTACAAGCTACAGTAGACACAAGACGAGGATCATTTCAGTTTCAATTTCATCCCCCAAACAGATCAATATACCAACTAATCACTCAATCAAGCTTCTTTACAGCATTCAAGCGTGGTATTCAACGTGAAACGAGAATCATAAAATACGCACCCTGCAATGAATATTGGCTTCTCAACTCAATTTTGCACGTATTCTCGTGTAGAGTTTCAATGAAATTTAAGCTGTCAATTCGGGACCGTCCCGCTATATATATGGGACGGGACGGGACAGTATATTCTTATCCCGAAAAAATGCGGGACTATTCAGGACGTCCCGTATGGGACGCGGGACAAAACGGGATGGGACGGGACGGGACGTCCCGTATTTTTTTGAAAAGAAAAAAAAAATGGTTACAGTTATTAAAAAATCGAGCTTGCAAGGTTGTGGAAGTTTCTACCACCAAGACTGGCAAGCACGGTCATGCTAAGTGCCATTTTGTTGCCATTGACATTTTTAATGGCAAAAAGCTTGAGGATATTGTACCTTCATCCCATAATTGTGATGTCCCTCATGTCAACCGCACCAACTACCAGCTGATTGATATTTCTGAGGACGGATTCGTGAGTTTGCTGACTGATAATGGTAACACCAAGGATGGCCTTAAGCTCCCAACCGATGAGTCCCTGCTCTCCCAGATTCAGGATGGGTTTGCAGAAGGGAAAGACCTTGTCGTGTCCGTTATGTCTGCAATGGGAGAGGAGCAGATCTGTGCGCTAAAGGACATTGGCCCTAAAGATTTTTGATGGATCCACAACCTTATTTAATATCAGAATAATTTATGTTTCACTTGCATTATACTTATCTATGTGATCATTAAGAAAACATGATAAATTGGGACGGGATGGGACGGGACTATTATGTTATTTTGAGTGATGGAACTTGAAAAATTGACATTTTTTTATCCGGTGATCGCGTCAACCTATCCCGTCTTTGTCCCGAATTGTCCCGCGTCCCGAGGTGATTTGGGATGGGACGGGGTATTTACGTCCCGCGATAAATTGGTCCCGTCCCGTATAGTTGGCGGGACATCATAGTTTTGTCCCGTCCCGTCCCGTTGTCCCGAATTGACGGCTTACAGAGAAAACCCTATGTATACCATTTCCTATACTCTCCTCTCACGGTTCTGAGTATGAGACCAGGATGCAACACAAACCGCAAGGAGGGTAACCGGTGAACTAACAATAGTAGGGCCCCTAGGGGGAAAAATACAAGGGGAAACTCGATCCTGGGAACGATATACATGTAACAATGATGATTTCATACAAATTACAAAACCAGGTCTAACCTTTTACTCCGTTCCAAAATGATATTCTCATTTGACTATTCAAACTTTTTAAGGATATGAACAATTGCTTCACTAAACATGTTATGTTTATGCACTTTTAAGCCCAAATTGTAGAAATGAGAACAACTTTTTGGGACAATGAAAAATGGCAAATGAGAAGATCATTTCGGGATAGAGGGAGTATAACAAGAGTATAGGAATCAAGAAAATATCAGAATAATATCACGAGGAAGGAATCAAGAAAAAAAAATCAGAATCTTAAGATTAAAACTAGGATTTTCGGTGTGTATTTTATCAGTGCACTAACTAAATAACTGGGAAATAGAGTGTCTAATGTTTTAAAGCTACCATGCCAATTAAACATGGTCTTATTTCGGCATCATGTCATAAAAGCTACAGTAAACACAAGATAGATCATTTCAATATCATCCCCCAAACAGGTCAAAATACCAACTAATATCATCCCCCTAAACAGGTCAAGATACAAATAACTTCAGCAAGATAAGCTCGCATTCTATGTTAAACCAAAAATACCGAGCTAAAGCAAATAATATAAAATCAAGGAGCGCTTGTTCAATTCACAATCATCACAAAAGAAAAGATCAACCAAGTTTCAGATACATGTCCGTATGAATTTTGGAAGATCTGGACTTATCACATTAAGGGCCCAAATATTTTTGCAGAAGTTGAGAGGATCATTTCACTCACTATGCTGTCATAAATGAGTAGGTTCAAGTCATCCAACTTGCTTTTGCTTACGTGAAATTGTGAGTCTGCATGTCTAGGTACGGTGTTTGGCACATGATATATTGTCCAATGATGACTCAATGACTGTTTCAAGAGGTAAATATTGCTCAAGGCGATCATTCATGCAAAGTACAAAAAGTGATGGTTCTCATTGCAACAGCCTATTATCCTAAACAAAATAATGTAAATTATCTAACTTTTGTGCAGGAAGTAACAGAACAAATAGTATGATTTCTACTCGATTCCAGGGTAGGTTTTGATATGATACAACAATATAGACCAACCACATTGTTACTTGGGTAAACAAACTTATAATAAAAATAAAATAAAATCAGTGGGATGAAGGTGATTTGCAATATTTTCCCAGTAGATAAAAGTATGAGTCTTCTTTACTCTTTATATTCAGCTTCTGTGACGCGTATGACACTGGGTTTTGGCGATTCAACAAAGGAAGAAACCTAGTAAGTTCTGCTCATGTATACTCGTGAAAAGTGCAAAAAATTGATTAACTGGATGACCTGGATTATAGAATCCATCCCTGATAAGAGTTTGGCAAAATTATATAAATTGACGATATCATCAAAAGTTCAGTGTTTCATTTGGAGAATATTGTTGTCAAGAATACCAAGCACCATAGATATGTTACATCATAGACTATACAGATTTTATTTACACATATGGTCCTAGTAAGGATTACAAAATGGTTTGTGAGTCCTACTCCTCAACTCCGCCAATTTCTCTCTTTGCTACGCAAATAAAGTATAAAGGCATGTTTCGCAATCCAGGATATACCATAATAGGGATAGTAACGTATTCTTAAGCTACTGACAGTCGTTGTGAATTTTATACTAGCAAATACTCGAACAAACTACTCTTTTATAGGTAGATAGAAAAGATAAACTACTCACAAGTGAACAGTTAGAGGAATGCTCAAGATCAACTGAATACATGACTGGCTGAAGGAAAACTTCATTTCAAGCTAACTTAAACTCCGAAATAGTTCAAACAACATACTACTCCACTCATCCAGCTCCTCTACGAGTCTTTATGACATTCCAGCATGGTTTCCAACATAGCATTCAAGCCTCAGATAAATGAGAATTGAGAAATATGCACCCTGCAATGAGTACTAACCTCTCGACTCCATTTAGCATAAGATGGATTTAATTACCGTGTTAAGTTCCATATAGAGTTGAATGCTGTTACAGAGAAGGCCTAATGGATATCATGTCCTACACTCCCCTCTCACGGCCCGTCATGTGGGACCAGGATGCATCACAAACCACAAGGAGGGTCAACATTTGGAATAGCAATAGTAGGTTTCACAGGGAAAAGAAATGCAATGGGTTGGGTAATTTGAATCCAAATACATGACAAATACTTTGTTAAGTTATCAACTCATGCGAAAGCTTAAGCTTTTAGACAAAACCAACAATATACATCATGCTTTCACAGCTAGAATGCCAATTTTTATATCTACTTCTTAATTGATTTTTGATTATCCAATTAATTTCCTGATGGGAAATTCAAAATTCTCAGTATGTTGTAACCATAGCGTTCCTTTCTTGAAGAATCTAGTTTCTCCATGTTTAGAGTTGTAGCAAAGATTTTGAATACCCAGGTACAAGAGAATCTATCAAGACAGGTAAAAGGCTCAATTGGGAGATCACGAAAAGTTCTCAAAGTTTCCAACAGCCTGCTACGTAACACTAAGAGGTCGCCAGAAGAAGGCTTCTATCACCAAAGTTCATTGGTTCCCTTCCATGTTGTTAAGGGGACCATGTAACTGGTTCTCAACATTCTAATTAAGCCTTCCTTCACTAAAAGTGTTTTATGCATGTATACATACCGATACTGCTGTAGATACAGCAAATAAAATTACAACTGTGTTCTATATTTCGTGATGATAGTATCTGACAAAAACACTATACCACAATGCTAATATACGAGCTGAAGTAGTAATAAAGACTTGGAATCAGATAAATAAATATAACAGATTTTGATCAGCTAATACAAATACATGTGAGAGAATATACTAAAATGTGGAACCTTTCTATCACCAACAGTGATTGTGCTTTAAGAGCCATCATCTTTGGCTGGTTCTTCAGCATTGGGGTTTGATGCAGGTGTAGCATCTTCCGATTCCATAGCCGCTTTGGTTCCTTGTCTCAGAAACTTTTTGCTTTTATCCACACGTAGTGTTCTCCCCATAAAAACCTGCAGGGTAACATCTTCTAACTAAGGATTGTTTATAACAACATATTCTTAACCTTTCAAAGATCAAAAAAGCAGTCCAAAAACAACAAGCATTAAGATATCAATAACTCAGATTGGAAGATAACTAGTCTCAACAAACTTAACATTACCTTCCCTTGAACAGCGGTAAGAGCAGCATCCGCCTCCTCTTTTGTATTGAAGGAAACAAATCCGTATCCAGCAGACCGTCTAGGATTTTCATTAAATATAACTTCTGCAGCAACAGCTTTAGCATTTTCAGATATGAAAAACTCCTTAAGGTCTTTGGACCTTGCCTGAAAGGGCAAGTTAGCCACAAATAAGTTGTGTATGGGAGCTGGTTTTGGTTGCGGTGGAGGAGGTTTCTCCTTTCGTGGCTTAGCCCAAGCAAGCCTCAAAGCTCTACCCTCAAGCTCCTAAAACCTCAAACAATTAACAATGAACCTATAAGCATCACAAAAATCAAAATGCATTACATTACATTATTGGAAGAACAGGTTATAACTTAGATTTGCTTACATATGCTTCGAGATTATTAAAAGCCGCCAGAGCTTCCTCTTCTGAACCCATTGTTACAAAGGCTAAACCCCGGCTTCTATTTTTGTTATACATAGCAAGCTTTACAAGATAGACAAACAAACAAACAAACAAACAAACAAACAAACAAAAGGAACCCAATTCAGAATAGCCAAATTTGAACAAAACCCAGAATAAAAAAGTGCTAAAATCAAACACCATCTAGAAGAAAAACCTAAAAATCAAAGAAAATACAGTAACAGAAATGGTCATAACTATCAATTAATGAAAATAATCACCACTTAAACAAAACCCATAATACTGAAATAACTACAAATAGCAGCAGGAGAAACCTCAATGTCGACAACAGTGCCGTATTTTTCAAAAAGGGGACGAAGGTCATCGGCAGTAAGAGACCAGGGGACGTTCTGGGCGAGCAATCTGGTTTTAGAATATTCTACTTCTTCTTCTTGAGGGGCATCATCGCTATCAATGGTTGTTGGGGCTTCAGCTTGGGTTGTAGAAGAGAGACTGAAGATATGAAATTTGGGCGTTTGGGTACTAAGGAAGAGTGAAATTGAGGGAGTAGAGAGAGAAATTAGTTGAGGGCAAGGTTTGTAGGGTGTGGGAGAGAAGAAGAATTGCTGTCGAATTGAGAATTGAGAGGTTGAAGGAAGGCATAAAAGACGAAGTAATGCCATTGATAAGCTCGATTCAATTCTCACAACAATGGTTTGAACGTATATTTGCGCGTTTTACGTTGATTAATTGAGGAAGGAGGGTAGAGACAGAGAGAAGGCTTATCATTCAGTCCTCCATATCCATGGGGAATTTTTTGTTTTCAAAGAAAGGGAGGGAGAAGGCTGTTTGTTTGTATGATGAAGATAAGGTGGTGACTAATGTCAAAACCAACCCTTTAGTTTGGTTATCTATCGATACACACCATTATATTTACAAAAATGAGTATTTACATAAGAATTAAGAAAATAATGGAAAATATGATGTGTTGTGAGTGTAGATAGTTGAGTATGAGAGAGAAAGTGAGATATAGAATAATAAGTGCATAGTTGTTGTGAGTATGATAAGTGGGTGCCACTATTTAAAAAATATTAAAACATTTTTATTTTGAGACTTGTAAATTAAAATGGGTTAACCAAAATGGTAATTTTTGTAAATTAAAGACAAGTGGAGGGAGTATATGTGTGTCACAAGAAATAGATAATTTTGTTCTACCATCTAATAGTAGTTTGTTTGTTTTTTTTTTTTTTTTTTTTTTAAATAAACTATACTTAGATTAATAGCACAACAATATTGTGACGAGAAGGCTCTCCACAAACATTGAATACTTAACCCAAATTTTGCAGCGCGTAACAAACTATCAGCCATTAAATTGACTTCTCGACAAACTATCAGTCTTATCGTAACGCTGACATGTTACGTACTAATGTCTCTCCAAGTATAACTTGGACATTTGTTGAATTGTTGTAGTTTAGAACTAAAATGGAAAGACTCAATAAAAAAAAGATGAAAAATAAGACGGAGTAAAATTGGGACGGAGATTTTATAGGCGATCTACAATATAATATTTTCCCCACTATCTTGCAGATGTCTACTTTGGAAAAACTATCTTGGGGATGCTTATGCCTATCACAATAAGAACATCAACGACTGCAATTCGTTGTGTTCTCGGAACCAAAGAACTCGAGCCCAAGAAAGGATTTTACGAAATTGAAATGAAGAAAGCAAAAGTCAGAAAATATGGAGAAGTCAGAAGAGAATGAAAGAGAGAGAGAGAAATCAAATCCTTTTTTTTTTCCTTCAATGACTTGTCCAAGTAGTTGCTCGGTATTTAAACTGAGCAAAGGACATAGGTTGACTTTTGGAGCAGGCACCACAACAATTGCAGAAGAGGCGCAAACTAAAAATGACCGTTTAGACTAAACGGTAATAAATGGCTTCTATTTTCAAAACAGTTAATAACCTGGTTTTTTCCTCAAAAATATGGGTTAGAGAAAGTCCAAATAATATGGGCTTAACAAATTAATAGTGGCCCATATATTAGAAATATTACAACAATCCCCCACTAATTTCTAATATATGACTCGAGAAAACAAAGACAAAATTTGGGCATTGTATAATGTAATCCCAAAGGTGGACTAGGCCTTTAACCTAGGGTTGAACAGAATACTGCAAATTGTAAGAGACTAGAGAGACTAGACCTTTATCTCAGTCTTTAAAATTACAATATTATGTTCACATTATACTGAGTTTATGGTTCTCTTAGGCAGCGCGTTATGGGCCATGCGCTGATCCCTCTTAGCGAGTAAACTCAAGTTTTACCGAAACTCTAGAGAGCGTCCCTAACCCTCATACTCGCAAAGGCAAACTCATCAAGGGTGTCCACAACCGCTACATCACCCCACATAAGCTATGAGTTCTGTTAAGGACACAGTCCAACCTGCTTGTTGTGGATAACAGTGCATAAGCCGGACATGAGACTTTAATTTGGAATAGTTTAGCACCCCCACTAATCCAAGGAATATATAATGCACTGGAGATGCTACAATTGTAGCCATCTCTTGGATAATTCTTGACTAGTTTCCTTTGAACTCCGAACATGATGATTTCCAGGTATGACGGGCATCATCAAGATGGAGTAGGCTTTAGTCAAGTTATCTCAACAACCCGTAATAGTCTCATATCTCTCATGGCTTTACTGATCTTAGTGCTATTTAATGGTTTAGTCAGCGGATCCGCAAGCATTTGATCAGTAGGTAAATATTCTATCACAATTTAACCTTTCTTCACCAATCTTCTAATATGATTGTACATCATAGCAATATGTTTACTATTGCTAGACAATTTTTTATTTTCAGTATTATAAATTGCACCTTGATTGTCACAATACAAGGCGTATGGTCCTCTTGAAGCATTTATAAAAGGTATGCACTTCAAAAAATTGTTCATCCATATCAATTCCTTTGCTTGCCAAAGACATAGCAATATATTCAGATTCCATGGATGATAGTGCTACACAAGTTTGTTTCCTGGAGGACCAAGCAACTATACAACCACCAATAATAAACAACCATCCACTTGTGGATCTATAGGTGGTTCTATCAGAAGCCCAATTGGCATCACTATAACATTCTAAAATAGGAACTGAACAGTTATAGTGTAGTCCATAATTAATAGTTGACTTTATATATCTTAAAACTCTATTAAGTTCCTTCCAGTGCTCATTACTAGGATTACTAGTAAACGTGCTTAATATTCTAACAGCACAAGCAATATCGGGTCTAGTGTAATTCATTGCATACATTAGACTCCCAATAATTCTAGCATATTCTTCTTGATTAACAGGTTCACCATCATTAGGAACTAAATTGACATTAGTGCTTATCGGAATACTATAAGGTTTACAATCAAAATAATTAAATTTCCGTAGCACTTTTTCAATGTAATAAGATTGAGACAAAATATAGTTCCCATCTTTTTTAATCACTTTCACACATAGAACCACATCAACGGGCCCAAGATCTTTTATATCAAAAGTCGATGTCAAAAAATTCTTGGTTTCATTAATACAATCCTGTTGGTACCAAAGATTAATAAATCATCAACATATAGTGTAATAACTACACTATATTGTTATGTAGTCTTTGTAAATACACAACTTTCTACTTTAGAGTTTTTAAAACCAAACTTTTTGATCTCGGATTTAAATTTCTTAGACCATTGTCTAGGTGCTTGCTTAAGACCATAGGGAACGATTTAATTTACATAATTTATCTTCTTTACCCTTAACTACATATTCTTCGGGTTGATAAATATGAATTTCTTCTTTTAGTTCACCATTAAGAAATGCTGTCTTAACATCAATTTGATGTACTTTTAATTTATAAATAGATGCAATAGCAAACATTATCCTAATGGAGGCTATTTTGGCGACCGGAGAAAAAGTCTCAAAATAATATATACCTTCTTTTTTACTATAGCCTTTAACGGCCACTCTCGCTTTATATTTTTCTATACTACCATCAGTTTTATATTTTCTTTTTAATACCCATTTACAACCGATCGGTTTAGTATTAGGAGGAAGCTCGGTCAAGGTCCAAGTATTATTATCATGTATAGATTTTATTTCATCATCCATAGCGGCCTTCCGAAATTTAGCATCGGGTAAAGACATTGCCTCTTTAAAGGTTTTAGGATCTTCTTCTAACATGTATGTAAATATTCCAGGCCTTAGATCTTTTTCAATCTTCGTCTTTTACTTCTTCTAGGTTCATTTGGCTCTTCTCTATCTTGTTCATTTCTAGGTTCTCTAGAAGGTGAAGGGACGGATGCTAGAGGAGGACTAGAAGTTGAAGGGACGAAGTCTTCTAATTCTATGTTCAACTCCTTTTCTAATTCATGTTTATCCGCATCCTTAATAGTCAAGTTTTCAAAATAAATTGCATTAGCCGCTTCAAGAACACTATTAGAACTTAGATTTAAAAATCTACAAGCGTTGCTCCCTTTAGCATAACCAATAAAAATAGATTTAGTAGCTTTACTACCGAGTTTTGGTCTTTTTAAAGTTGCATCTAAAACATAAGCAATACATCCTCAAACTTTAAAATGACTAATATTTGGTTTTCTCTTTTTCCAAAACCCATATGGTGTTTTATCTTGTTTAGAATGAATTATCCTATTAGAGATATAACAAGCGGTATATAAAGCTTCTCCCCAAAAACTAGAAGACATTTTAGAATGAATCAACATTGCACTAACCATTTCTAAAAGGCTTCTATTTTTCCTTTCCGCTACTCCATTTTAAGGTGGGGTATTGGGGGCAGACTTTTCCATAGTTATTCCATTTGCTTCACAATATTTTATAAGTTCTCCTAACTTATATTCTCCGCCTCTATCGGATCTAAGTCTTTTAATTTTTATACCATGTAAATTTTCAACCTCTTGAAAATTTTAAACTTCTCAAAAGTTTCATCTTTTGTTCTTAAAAGATTTATATAAGTAAATTTTGAGAAATCGTCTATAAAAGTAATAAAATATCTTTTTCCGCCCCTAATTAAAATATCTTTATTATCACAAATATCGGTATGAATTAATTCCAAAAGTGTGGTGTTTCTAACGACGGATTTATGAGGGTTTTTAGTGATTTTTTCTTGGGCACAACACTCACAATTATTAGTAGTTAGAATAACACTATCCTTAGGGACTAATTCATGATGGATCATTCTATGCATAGCATTACTACCAATATGTCCTAACCTATAATACCAAACATAATTTATGGAATCAATCAAGTAAGCAGAAGAAGCAATTTTATTCATACTAAGCAAATACAAATTGTTTTTGGCATAGCCTTTCCCAACAAATGATCCCTTCTTAGAAATGATCACTTTTTAGGAATCAAATACAACTCTAAAACCATGATCATAAAGTTTCTTAACGGATACAAGACTCTTCCTCAAACTAGGAATATGATGAACATCTTTAAGGGTAAGAACTTTCCCCGAAGTAAGAGGAAGTTCAACGGTCCCTTTCCCAACAACAACACTAGTAGATGAATTGCCCATAAACACATATTTTTTTACCATCAAGGGTTTCATAAGTCTTGAAGGCACTCCTATTTGGAGTCACATGACAAGTAGGACCGGAGTCTACCCATCAACCTTCATCAACATCAACCATGAGCACTTCAGTGTTTATTGCCACCATATCATCATCATCAACGACATTAGCCTCTTGCTTCTTTGGCCCTTTACGGTGGAAGCATTTGAAAGCTTTATGTCCCTCTTTCCCACAAACATAATAAATAACCTTTTTGTTTTTATTGTTATGCTTGGGTTTTTTCTTGTTGTTACCGTTGTAATCTCCATTCTTCCTTTTATTGCTTTTGTTGTTTTTGTTCTTGGAAGATTCTCCTTTAAAAAACTTTTTCTCATGATTTTCCGAGTTGGATGCCGGTTCAATGTTATGAATTTTCTCAATCTTTCCTTGATTATCAAATCCACCTCTAACTCTAGATTCATGCTCAATCTGAATGTGTTGAAGGAGTTCATCCAAATTTAGATTTTTTTTTTTTTTTTTTTTTTTTTTTTTTATGTTTTAAAGATTTTTGGTAATCATTCCAAGAAGGAGGAAGTTTACCAATAATTGTAGAAACTTGAAAAGTCTCAGAAATTGGTTCACCGACATCAGCACATTTAGTAGCAATATCACAAAGTTCATTTACTTGATCAATAACGGGTTTAGAATCAACCATTTTAAATTCAATGAATTTGTTAACAAGGAAAGATCGATTTCCGACATCTTCATTAACGTACCTTCTTTGAATGGCGTTCCATAATTCATAAGCCATTTTTTGAAACTTATGAAAAACGTTGAAGAGCGGGTTTGTCATCGCATTCAAAATTGTATAACGGCATGCATAGTCATCATCAAGCCACTTCCTTTGTCGACCCGTGAGACGCCTTTCTCCATTGGTACTTTCCACGTCACTAGAGATTGTTGAAGCCGAGTCTTCATGTGGGTAACCCTCGGAGAGAACATAAGCAAGCTTTGTCACGGTCAATACAAAGTAAATCTTCATGCTCCATCTTTTGTAGTTCAATCCATTGAAACGTTCAAGCCTTATTACTTCATGAATTTGAGACTTTCCAACCAAGTTCTCCATTAGAGAATAATATTATCTTGTAATTGTTGAATTGTTGTAGTTTAGTACTAAAATGGAAAGACTCAATAAAAAAAAAAGATGAAAAATAGGACGGAGTAAAATCGGGGCAGAGATTTTGTAGGCGATCTACAAGATAATATTTTCCCCACTATGTTGCAGATGGGTACTTTGGAAAAACTATCTTGGGGATGCTTATGCCTATCACAATAAGAACATCAACGATTGCAATTCGTTGTGTTCTCGGAACCAAAGAACTCGACCCCAAGAAAGGATTTTACGAAACTGAAATGAAGAAAGCAAAAATAGGAAAATATGGAGAAGTCAGAAGAGAATGAAAGAGAGAGAGAAATCAAATCCTTTTTTTTCTTCAGTGCCTTGTCCAAGTAGTTGGTCGGTATTTAAACTGAGCAAAGGACATAGGTTGACTTTTGGAGCAGGCACCACAACAATTGCAGAAGAGGCGCAAACTAAAAGTGATCGTTTAGACTAAACGGTAATAAACGGCTTCTATTTTCAAAACAGTTAATAACCGTTTTTTTTTCCCTCAAAAATATGGGCTAAGAGAAAGTCCAAATAATATGGGCTTAACAAATTAATAGTGGCCCATATATTTGAAATATTACAACAACATTGCCTTACATGGGCATTCACAAAATCCACTTGAGGAAAAGATTAGATGTTGAGTACTCAATAAACAAAGGCATTCGGGTTTAACATACAATGCCAACCAAACTTCCCAAGCATGACAAGATTGAACAACTGAAGAATGCGAAAGCCCAATCTATCATTTTCATCCTTCGACAGCGCTATATCAGAAAACATAGGCAATATAAGAACAATCAATCTTGATGATCTACATATCATGGGTTAGTTAGGTACAATTTGATGCCCCACCCCGCATAGGGGGTGGTCTATTGCTCCCAGATTTAATCTCGAGTATTGATTGCATCTAATGTTATGCATTCAGAATGACCACGAACCATATACTTTTATCATATCAGTAATCATTTATTTAGCATTATATTTCTGTTTCTTCCTCTATGAATCATGCTGAAGAATGGCGATGGCTCGAATACTACTCCATATTTGGCTAATCTACTGCTCTCTCCGTCCCAAAATGAGTATCACATTCATTTTATGACAGAGGTAGTAGCAGATACTTGAGTTACAAATGATGTTCTCTTGAAATTAACAAGTTTCTGCTAACTGATTTTGGATGAAATCTTGAATCTTCAGTGCTTAATCCTCTCATCAAAACATTGTCGCAAACAATACTTACAGAAGATTCTCCCTCGAACGTGTCAATTCTAAGAACCTGAAGACTAGCAAGCTCAGAGCTGTACTATCTATCTCATTGCAGATTTCATATAAGCAATTGTACACGAATGTCTGTCTCTTTCAAAGTTCCAAACAATCCTTGAATCAAGAAAGAAAAAACTACAGATGTGATCAATGAAACTTTACGATACACTTGTGACGAACTGATGTTAAATTGAAGAAAAGCGTACCAATAAAAGGTTTCTTGGGTTGTAACTTCTTGTTTCTTACACAAGAATCAGAATATAAAAGAACAATTGAAGCAGCTCCTGGTAGTTATTTCTTATGCATTCTGGACTCTGGAGAGTTCTGTTCCAAGGGAGAAAAAGGTCTTCTCGGTGTATCATCATCACTGAAATCAATTTTCTCAGCGGGGCTACTTGTCTTGGGGCTGGATTTCCGTTTATTGCTCTGCAGAAAAAAAAAACAGACATAGCAATTAGATTATGCGAGCAAACGCTCCCTACTCCCTCCGTCCCATAACAATGTGCACATTTTTTATTGTGTACGGGAATTAAGGAGAGAATAGTAGTGGATAGTTGTTGTGAGTATGAAAAGTGAGGTAGGAGATAGAAAGTGGGGTAGGAAATAATAGTGGATAGTTGTTGTATGTATGACAAGTGGGTTTCATTGAATGAAAACATATACTCCCTCCGTCCCAGAGTATATGCCCACCCTCTCATTTGCACGGAGATTAAGAAATGGTGGAAGTGATGTAAGTGTTGTGAGTATAAAGGTAAAGTAGGAGAGCGAATGAGTGGGATGGAATAGTAAGTTGATTGGTGTTGTGAGAATAATAGTAAGTAGGAGAGAGAATGAGTGTGAGAAATAGTAAAGATTCTTTACCATTTTAGGAAGTGGACATATACTCAGACTAAAAAGGAAAGGTGAGCATATACTCTGGGACGTAGGGAGTATATAATTTCCATTTTGGGGAAGCGACTTATCAATGGGATGCCCAAAAGGGAAGTTTGTACACATTGTTGTGGGACGGACGGATTGTGTTTAAAAAAAATTGTCAATCGTCAAAAAGATGTCCTAAAGTGAGTATATATGTATTCATATTACTAAGAGTCTTAAGAGTGCTTACCTTTGTTGATGCACTGTTTGAATTCTTTCCACCAGAATCAGAGTGATTCCTTTCTTTGCGGCATTGCCTCGTTAACTTTTTGTTCACCTCATCCAGAATGTTGTTCTCTTGAAACAAGACTTTAACCTAAAGCACATCAAGTGGTTCAGTTATTAAGTATTAGGCAAAATCTTGAGAGCAAACCTAGCTAACCAATTGGCTCACCTCCTCCTCAGCTCTGGCAAGGTTAATCCTTAAATGATCCTTATCTTTCTCAAGAATCTTGACCTCAGAAGCCAGTGCCAGAACTTTCTGAGTTGAAGGTTGCAAGCTACAGTAAGAAAATCGATTCAAGAAAATTATCAGCACGAGTGCAAATTATATTTAAGACACTTTATAGTACTCCTCCTTCCGTCCCAAAATGAATGTCCAAAAAGTTTTCAATTTGCTCTTAATCAAGAGAAAATTTGAAAATAAAAATAAAAATGGACATTCATTTTTGGGATGGAGGTAGTAGTTTTTTTTGTTGAGCATTTCTTTTGTACTCCAGAATTAGTAAGAGTGCTCTCACCTATTCCACATTTTCAGCATCCTTTGACACACTTCCACATTACCATTGGCTTCCAAAAATGAATGTGCTGTGGATGTAACATCTTCTTTGCTTACCAGCGTAGACAGCAGAGAATCGAGCAGAAAATGTTCCATAGATATGCTCTCTGCTGATGTACACACCTACCAATTAAAAGATAATTATGAGATTGTCAGTCTTCAATAAGCTGTGCATGTTCCATGTGCTCTAGCCTCCGCCATAAGAAAATAAATAAATAGACAGAATAGGAGTTGATAAAAAATGAAAAAGAAAAAAAAGATCAACAACAGATTAGTCTTACTTTCCAAAACAAATTAAGCCAATCTCAATTTTTGCTATCAAGTTTCTTTCCCCAAAATAGAAGTTGCTACTACCACGGTGTTAACTTTACAATTTAGTTTTAACACAGTATTCTACTTTATCTTCCAAGCGGTATATTAATGTAAAAGAGAACATAATAGTTTGTCACCCATGATCAACCCATGATATATTGTGTTAGTTTTTTATTGTTAACAAATAGAAAATGAACACCCAGAGGAAGTTAGAGTTTCATGAGACAGTAGGCAAAAATCAGATTACACTCAATATAACCCGAAGATGAAAAGTTCTTTTATAAGCCACCATAATACAAATTTTCAGCCACTAAAAATGTTTTCAATATACAAATGATGGGTATATATAACTCTCTCATACAAATGCATCTACATTTCTAATCACAAGTTGATATAATTGACAAATCACGAAATAGATGCATATTTGGCCGGCTATACGTCCAAATAAGTAGAAGCTCGGGCTATCGAACAAATTTCTCCATGACATGTTGCTTGACACCACCAATAAAATCAAGTTTAAATGATGCTAATAGCATGTATAAATGATACACAAATAATCACTCAACTAGCTATCCACTGTATGACTATCACCTAGCTACTTATGATTGTTGAAGACACACATACATCCAAGAGTACTAAGAATTTGGAATCGGGTGGCTGTGTGCAGAAAGAAACAATCACCTAAGAGGTGCATCATGTACAATCAGGAATATGCAGCCAGTAGCTTCATTTCTAATACCAATCTAAGGCTTGATGTTCAATGGTTTAGAGCAGGGAACAACTAAAATTGTGTAGGGAAGAGGCAGCACTGTAGCAGCTGTACTTTGATAACTTTTTTCTTCCGAAAAAAAACACGTATGGCTGTTTGGTTATAGAGTGTTCATCTTTGGGAGTGTTTTTATGTTGGTCTCAATATTCTTTTACTCTGTTAAGAATTTCTTTGGAGGCTTTGGATGAACTTACTGTTGTGCAGGGATGCGCTTATCGTGTTTTCTTGTCACCATGGTTCCTATTTTGTGTGATATACTCCCTCCGTCCCAGAGTATATGTCTACCTTTCCTTTTTAGTCCGTCCCAGGGTATATGTCCACTTCCAGAAATGGCAAAGAATATTTACTATTTCTCCCACTCATTCTCTCTCCTATTTTACTTTTATACTCACAACACCAATCAACTTACTATTCCCTCCCACTCATTCTCTCTCCTACTTTACTTTTATACTCACAACACTTACATCACTTTCACCATTTCTTAATATCCGTGTAACTGGAAGGGTGGACATATATTCTGGGACGGAGGGAGTAGTACGGATGTTGCTAACGTGCCATCATTTTATTTATTAATAGTATCTCATAATCATTAAGAAATTTACCAGAAGTTACTTTCGCTTCTAAAGATATGAAAACATACTGAAGAAAACAACCACTCAAAAACCAACAGATTGATCAGCAGATTTTTTGTTCCACTTGAGCTCAATTTAGTGCATTACCTTATTTCCATAGAAACTGCTACCTTAAATCAGTAGATACCCCAGGTATGTATCATATTAGTCAGAGAACAAGTCATATGTCAAATGAAATAACAACTCAAAAACCAAAAGTAAAAGGGGAAGAAAGAATACCAGGCGGGTCTCTGATTGATGTTTATAAAACTGTAATTCTCCGGATACTCCACTAAGCTCTTCTTCCAACTCATGAACACGAACCTCTGCTTCTTTTGCACGCTCATCAGCCTCATTCCCAAACTCCATCAAAGCTTCTCGATCGTGATCATACAACGAACACTCCCGCTCCCATTTCGTACACTGACCCAATAGATTAGTGCATTCAGCAGCCAATTTCTGATTTTCTTCAATAAACTTTTTCAAAGCTTGGGCATTCATACTTGATTCAGCCTATATAAGAAGTACAATCAAACCATCATCATCAACAACACTTATGCTACCATATTTGTCTAGAGAAGCAGCTTACTGAAGAAGACCTATTTCTGTGTTGATAATTTCAATCACTCCAACAATGTTGAGAACAATGAAGAAACTCTCCACTAGTATAACATCCTCAAAGAATTTACCACTCTTTTCCCAACATGGTGCAAGAGTGTGTGGATTTAAGATAGAAGGTAAAATTTTGATGGGATTCATTCAGGGTAAATGAGGTCCTACCGTCCTAATATTGATGATAAGCACCTAACTGTTAACAAATGTAAAATCAAAATTTGGGAATGAAAACAAAAGAAAATGTTTCTAGACATGTAAGCCTTAAGTTTCTTTACTATTTTTTTTTAGGCCTATCGACATTCTAAACCACTGTACTTTGCTTAAGCTGTCGATTAACCCACCCATATTTTTTTTTAGCAGTTTTAACCATCCAACTTCATTTACGTTTTTAATAAACCCAAATGGCCTAACGACATCCAATAATGTTAGAAAAACTTAACAAAACCTTACATAATCTAACGCTAGTTAACAAGAGTTAACTTGGACATAATTCTCTTTGAATTCAAGTCAGCAGCTTACACTGGCTGATCTCAGGGGCAATCTCTCCATTGAATTCATTGTGACTGAAATCAATCTTTGATAATTGCTGCAATTGCCCAATTTCAGGCGGAATGCGGCCGGTAAACTTGTTGCCATCAAGTAGAAGCTTCTGGACGCCGGTAAAATTACCGATGCTAGCCTGTAACGGACCGGTTAGGTGATTATTGGATAGACTAATTTGACCGAGATTGACTGATGACAAATCGGTTTCCGGAAATCCGCCGGAACGAAGATTGTCCTGAAGCTCAACCTGAGAGAGCGACGGCAAACTCAAAAGCCCCTTTGGAATCGAACCGTTGAGGTAATTTTCACCCATGCGAATACGGCTTAGGGATTGACATTGACCAAGAGATTCTGGAATTGGACCGAACAAAAAGTTACCTAGAGTGATCAACGTTTTGAGTTTACTGGTAAACTACATTTATTTTTCTTGAATAAGTTTTTATTTTTTGATCATTTAATTACTTTATTCTTTTTTCTACTAAAGTTTTATGTCCAAGTTAACTCTCGTTAACTAGCGTTAGATTAGGTTAGGTTTTGTTAGGTTTTTCTAACATTATTGGATGTCGTTAGCCCATTTGGGTTTATTAAAAATGTAAATGAAGTTGGATGGTTAAAACTGCTAAAAAAAACATGGGTGGGTTAATCGACAGCTTAAGCAAAGTACAGTGGTTTAGAATGTCGATAGGCCTTTTTTTTTTTACCATTCCTCTCCAAGATTAATTTACATTCTTACAATAAAAATGAACAAATGGAAATATAAATCAAAAAAAGGTGTTTGGCAACATCCTGACCTGGAATTCCGAAATGGATCAGCAATATAAATCCCCCAAAATTTTCAATTGGTCCTCCAAATCCGAATCCGAATCCAAGTTAAGAAATTGTGTGACACAACATAGTCAAAATGGAAATTAACATACGGGAACTACAAATCACGTCTAATAAAGCCCTAGTTAGGGACCCAATAATAGTTTAGAATTTGGGAATAAATGCAGAAGACTGAGGAGGAAAATAACAAACCCTAACACGTTCGAGAACATGGTCCTTATCCTTGAGTTTAGATTGCAAGTAGAGGTACTGATCCCGGAGACGGCGTTGGGCTTCTTCGGCGGCTCGAAGCTTCAACTCAAGAGTGCGTGAAGAAACGGGAAGCCCCAGAGAATACTCAATCGATTCTCGAATATAATCGTCTGTTTCTTGAGGGAGATCCATTCCTCACAGTTTCAAACAAAAAAGGATTTCAAATTTCTGATCCTTGAGTAGCAATCAAGATCACAGAAACGCAAGAATTTGAATTGAAAACCCTAGATATCCTGATAAAAATGGGGGAAACTGCAGGCGAGAGGGAGAGATTTGATAGGGTTTGGTCTGAATGAGGAGAGTGTGGAGATTGTATTTGCGATTTCGGTAATTTGATTTATCTGTTTTGAGTTTTCAAAATGAGGGTTAGCCGTTAGAAAGGGGCTCTCCGGTTTTTTTTTTTTTTTTTTTTTTTTAATCTTCTATTCTTACCCCAAATTTTATAGTACACCCACCTAAAATTGCTTAGAATACTTGTTGGTAAGCTTAAGGTTATCCATTTTGTAATTTGGTTACCTAAGTTTTACAAAAAAAAAAAATATGCAATGGTTATCCAATTTGTAATTGTTACAACCCGATTCCAAAGTTTGTTCAATTGTTGCAATCTGCTATTAAAAAGTAACAAACTGTTAAAAAACTAATGAAATGACTAACATGAGCCACGCACATGACATTTTAAGGAATACAATGGTATTTTCGCAAGGCATAGAGTTTTCACATGAAGTTTTACGGGAAAAAAACTCACGACCACAAAAATCTTTCATTCTCTCTCAATCTCTAGACCTCACCCTCACCTGGCGCTCTTCTTCTCCGGCATCGGAGGCTAGATTTGCACCATCCGCCCCCTCCCTTGTGTCGGCGCACCACGCTCCCTTCTTTCCCCGGCAACCTCTACCTCCATCTTCTTCTCCGTCCTTGGAGTCGAGTAGATCTAAATCTTCACAAATTTGTGCCAACAGAATTTGGAAGGAAGAAATCATGAATCTTTCAATATTTACACCCTTCAGAACATTATCATGATCAATACTTACAGATGGTTATATGGAGAGCTGTACTATCTATCTCATTACAAGTTTCATATAAGCAGTTGTACACAAATGTCTGTTTCTTACACAGTTCCAAACAATCCTTGAATCAAGAAAAAACTACAAATGTGATCAAAGAAACATTGCGATAGACTTGTGATGAACTGATGTTAAATTGAAGAAAAGACTACCACTACTTGAGGCGTAACTTCCTGTTTTCTACAAGAATCAGCATATAAAAGAACAATTAAAGCAGCTCCTCGTAGTTATTTCTTGTGCATTCTCGACTCTGGAGAATTGTGTTGCAAGGGAGAAAAAGGTTGTCTCGGTGTATCGTAATCAATTTTCTCAATGGGGCTACTTGTCTTGGGGCTGGTTTTCCGTTTATTGCTCTGCAAGAAATACAAACAAGACATAGCAATTAGATGATGCCCAGCAAAAGAAAAAAAAAAAACTACCTCCATCCCAACAAAATTGCCCATTGTCTAAAAAATCTGTCCCAAAATGATTATTATGCATTCATTACAACATGTAAATAGATACTCCCTCCGCCCCACCGAATTAGGATTTTTGGGTTGGGCACGGGGATTAAGGAAAAAGTGTTAGTGGAGTAGGTGTTGTGAGTATGAAAAGTGAAGTAGGAGAGAGAAAGTGGGGTAGAGAATAATGAGTGGAAAGTTGTTGCGAGTGTGAATGTGTGTCCCATTAAATAAAACACTTCCTTTTTTGGGTTGTCCTAATTCGAATGGGACACCCAAACTGGAAATTTGTCCTAATTCGAGCGGGACGGAGGGAGTACTCATTCTGGGACGGAGCGAGTAGTGAAAAATAAATCCACTTTCTTATATGCTCACCTTTGTTGATGCACTGTTTGAATTCTTTCCGCCAGAATCAGAGCAATTCCTTTCTCTGCGGCGTTGCCTCATTAACCTCTTGTTCTCCTCATCAAGAATGTTGTTCTCTTGAAACAAGACTTTAACCTAAAGCACATCAATCGTTCAGTTATTTAAAGCATTCGACAAAATCTTAAGAGCAAACTGGCCATCCAATTGGCTCACCTCTTCCTCAGCTCTGGTAAGGTTAACCCTCAAGTGGTTCTTATCTTTCTCAAGAATCTTCACCTCAGAAGCTAGTGCCAGAACTTTCTGGGTTGAAGGCTGCAAGCTGCAGTAAGATGGATTTAAGTAAAATCATCAGCAACAACAACAACAACAACAACATTACCCCAGTGCCGCAAAGGCTCCCACCTATGGTGGGGTAAAAATTATGTACTCCCTCTGTCCCAAATTGATAGTCCCGTTTGACTTTTCAAAACATTTTAAGGTTACATTATAAAGTTTACACTAGAAAAACCAGCACAGGTATATAATCAGAAAGGCAGGGCGCACCTATTCCAAATTTTCAGCATCTTTTGGCACACTTCCACATTACTATTGGCTTCCAAAAATGAATGTGCTGTGGATGCAAAATCTTCTTTGCTTACCAATGTAGACAGCAGAGAATCAAGCAGAAAGTGTTCCATAGATATGCTTTCTGTCGATGTACCCACCTACCATTAAAAAAAGTTGTGACATTGTCAGTCTTCAATAAGTTTTTTCCCCAAAGCATATACAGTACGTGGCAACTACCATGGTGTTAGTCTTAAAACTTAGTTTTAAAAGATATTCACTTAGATTCCAAGCGGAATATTTATGAATGAGAACAAAATAGTTGCTTCCATGGTATACGTATACCCATAATAGATAAAGTTAGCTGTTTAGTGTTAGCAAATGGAAAAGAACGCCAAGATGAAGTCAGAGTTTCATGGTAAAAATGCAAATGCAGCCACTAAAATTGTGCAGTACAGGTTGACCAAGGGTAATTTGAAGATTCAGTTTACTAGAATGAAGGGTAAATGTAAGTATGTAACTCTCTCTTACAAATGCATCCACATCATTAATCAGAAATTTTACAAGTGATTTAATCGACAAACTACTAAATACTGTAAATGCATATTTGGCATTTTGGCTAGCAATACTTCCAAATAAGTAGAAGCTTGGGCAGTTGGACAAAATTCCCCATGAAATCTTGATTGGGGCCAGCAATGAAGTCGAGTTTAAATTAGGGGTGTAAATGGTTCGGTTTGGTTCGGTCTCGGCCATTTTAGAGACCAAACCACTAGTCATCGGTTTGGGAAAATTCCAAACCGAACCGAACCACGAAAAATTTCAAACCGAACCAAACCAAACCACCATGGTTTGGTTCGGTTTGGTTCACACCGCGGTTCAGTAATGTGGTCCAGACTGTGGTTCAGACTGTGGTCTAGAATATGGTTGAGATCGTGGTTCAAACCACCATTCACACCGAGGTTCATATCACGATTCAAATTATGGTTTACACTCTGTTTAAATGAGAAAATTTGGAAGAATGAAAATATCAAACGAATAAAGAAGCAGAAGGAAGTGAATACACTACAGAACTTTGTTAACTATGTGCCTCAATGAATATAACATTCGATGAAATGAATATTGAATAAGATGCAAAACGAGAGTTAAGAATGATGTAATGTAAATTATTTTAATAATTTAAAGGTGAATGTTATTTAACATACAAATATATGACTAATATATGTGGTCTGGCGGTTTGGTCTGGTGGTTCGGTTTGATGGTTCGGTCTGGCGATTTGGTTTGGTTTGGTTTGGTTCGGTCTGGTTTGGTCTGGAGGGGTCAAACCACAAACCAAACCGAACCACGCGGTTTACAAATTTTTGAAACCGAACCGAACTACTTGTGCTTAAAAACCGAACCAAACCGTATGGTTTAGTTCGGTTCGGTCCCAAACCGCGGTTTGGACCAAACCACTGACACCCCTAGTTTAAATGATGCAAATGGCATGCAAAGATGACACACAAATTATCAATCAACTAGCTACCCCTCGTATGTCTATCCTCTAGCTACTTATGATGGTTAAAGTCTTAAAGATGCAGACATACACCCACACGCATATACACATTTATATACAATTATCAAAGACACTTTCTTTTTTGTTTGTCTCAAAAGGAGAAGTTTATTTCCATTTTCAAAAATGTACTCCTTATGTACCAAAATGAATGTCTTATTTTAAAGAAATTTTGTCCCAAAATAAATGTCTATTTTCTAAATAACTTTGCCTCTAAATGTTTTTTACCAATTTTGTTTTCCACATTTCGTTATACTTGCAAATCTAGAAGTTTAGAAGTAAATAATAAGAATACCTATAATCTTTGCCATTACATTTCAGCATTTTCAAAAGGGGTAATGACAATTTAGGGTCCAAAGTTTAGGGGGGGGGGTGCCAATAGGGGTCTGATGTATCAATTTTGTCAATTTAGGGTCCAAAGTTGACAACGTTAGTCAATTAAGGGTTTTTGGACTAAATTGTAAAGAAAATCCAGTTAAGTAACAGAAGCACTTAACTGAAGTTTGTTTTGGATGATCGTCTAGGCTTTGTGTCATTTCACACATCCCTTATACAGTAGTACCTAAATTGTCATTTACTCATATTATTATTTTTTCGAATAATTTTAATTAATTTTAAAAAATACTAATAAATAAAAAAAAGTAAATAAAAATTAAAGTGGTTTTTTTTTTTTTTGGAAACACAAAAAATGAAGTTATAAACAAGGAAAATTATTAATAAATTTAAAAATAATTTTATGAAAAAAATGAAATAATTAGAATACTAATATTAATAATGAACAATACTAACCACCACCACAAAAAAAAAATGTCCGATCCCCACTTTCTTCATTTTTTTTTTAAAAAAAAATAAGTGTTTTTTTAAATATAATTTTTTTACACTTTTTTCTTTTTAAAAATTATATATTTTATTTTATAGTGATTCTAAATGATTTTTTTTTTAATTTCTTGAAAAAGTGTTTAAATAACGTTTTAATTATTAGTTAATTTAGTATAAGAAAATAAAATTTAATATTTCAAATTTTTATTTTTTTGTCTGAAATGACGATATAACCATCCAAATATTCAAAACAAACTCCAGTTAAGTCCACGTGCAAAACACGTTTGACTTAACTGAACTGGTTTCTGTTAACAGAATCGTTAAAAAACCCTAACCTGCACAACTTTTGCAACTTTGGACCCTAAATTGACAAAATTGATACATCAGACCCCTATTGGCACACCCCCCCTAAACTTTGGACCCTAAATTGTCATTTCCCCTTTTCAAAATGTCAACATACTTTTGGGGCGGAGGGAGTATATCTTACTAGAATGACAAAAATACCCCATTAGTTTGTAAATGAGTATTTCAAGTCTTGTTAAGAAAATCAACTTCGAATTTTGGTCACAAGATGTACTTTGGAAGAGAAGGGATTTTCGTTTGTTTTCATAAACACAAGTGCGAATGTCCCTCAACTTTCAGGAAAGAGAGAGTACAAATAACATAATACAGCTTATACATGCGAATTGTGACACTGGTAAAGAACAAATATGCGGTACACTACAGGTCAACCCCCAAGTACTAAGAATCTGAAATTGGGTGGCGGTGTTCTGATGAGAAAGAATCAGTTCAGGGAGTTGCAACATCTACAATAATGAAATATGAAGCCAGTTGCTTCGTTTTCTGTAAATATTGGATACTAACTGAAGGCTTGTTTGTTTAATGTTTTAGAGCAGGGGACAACTAAAAAGGTGTAGGGAAGAGGCACCATTGTAGCAACTGCACTTTTGGTTTCTTTGGAAAAAGCAATGTATGGCTGTTTGGTTATAACTGTATGTTTCTTGATAAATTCTTCTACTCTGTTTATACTTTCGTTGGTGGCTTTGGATGAATTTACTGCTGTGGACGGGTAGTTGTATATCTTACTAAACTTTTTGTAGTATTTTATTTACTTTTCACAAATAGACGCTCTCGAGTGGTTGTTTCCTTTGACCTGATACTTGTTCTCTGACTAATATTATAAGTACCTGGGATATCTACTGATTGAAGCTAGCAGTTTTTATGCAACTAAGGTAATGCACCAAGTTGAGCCAGTGGAAAATAAATAAACTGTTGATCAAGCTCGAGTAATAGAGACATGTGGTTTTTCTTTTAATGCTACCTTACATTAGTTGCTTTTGCATGTTGGAATAGCTTTTGAAGCAAAAGTAACTTTGGTAAAAATATTGTTGATAATGAATACTATTCTTTAAATAAAATGCGGAAGTAGCCTCTTTCATTTAAATGCAATGGAAAACAGTCTATTAAACCCATGTGGGCCTAGCCCTTCCCTAGACCCCATGCCAATGGGAGGAGCTCTTGTAGCACCAAGTTGCCATTTTTTTTCTTTTAATAAACGAGGGCACTTTAGACACATACCATATATCACTCTAAATAGAAACCATGGTGACAAGAAACACTACTATCAATAACAAGTTTTAGATTTTCATCCGGATAAATCAACCTAAAATCATTGCTCAAAGTCCTTTGTAGGAACGTCAAAAAAAGTGTGAAGATCATTTTGGGACAGAGGGAGTATTTGTAAGAAAATATCTTCTACTTCAGAAAATATACAGTAAAGGTGAAGAATGAATACCGGGCAGCTCTCTGATTGATGTTTGTAAAACTGTAATTCTCCAGATACTCTACTAAGCTCCTCTTCCAACTCATGAACACGAACCTCTGCTTCTTTTGCACGCTCATCAGCCTCATTTCCAAAGTCCATCAAAGCTTCTCGATCGCGATCATACAACGAGCACTCCCGCTCCCATTTCGTACACTGACCCAATAGATTAGCGCATTCGGCAGCCAATTTCTGATTTTCTTCAACAAACTTTTTCAAAGCTAGGGCATTCATACTTGATTCAGCCTGCATAAGAAGTCAATTCAAGCCATCACCATCACCATCATCATAACTTAAGCTGCCATTTTTGTGTATTTCCTGTTTTCCTTTCTCAGAGATGGGCCAAATCAATTCACATATTTGTTTCGGACAGCCAGGTTATTTTAGAGGATCTGTTTCTGTTTCTATAATTTCTATTAATCCAACGATATCGAGTACATGAAGAAAAATCTTCCCTCATATAACATTCTCAAAGACATTTTCAGTCTTTTTTCCCAACATCACGCAAGAGTGTGGATTAAAGATTAAAGTGAATGTTTGATGGGATTCTTTCAAAGCAAATGAGGTCCTAAAATAATAGATAAGCACCTAAATGTAAAGAATAGCTTGCCGAAATTCATATTTTGAGAATGAAAACACAAAATAATGTTGGTAGTGGTAACACAACTTGATCTAAATAACGCACGAACAAAACAGCGAAGGAAGAAATGAAGACACAAGAAATTTGACGTGGTTTGGCCTCTTGCCTACGCCCACAAAACCAACAACAAAACATTACCACAACTTCAGATATCAAAGAATCACCCTACAAATCTGAGTTCCTCACTCAAAGATTAAAAGGAATGACACACTTGACTACTCTTACAACACTCCCACAAGAGACACGCACTTATACTCTTTGCTGCAGCTTTTTCTCTCCACTATCTGCTGTGTTTCTCTCTTTTTCACAGCCAAAAACAAGTTGCTGACCACTTCTATTTATACAGCAAAAGACACCCAAATTGAAAGCTCTTGAACCTTCCAAGAGTGAGAACCAAAGCTCCCCTTTGTATCCCTAAGAAGCCTCCACAAAAAAACCATCATTTTAGAGACACTCCATATTTAGTTTCTCAAATGATTAGTTGCTGGATATTTTATTGTACTCCAACAAATAAAATGTTCATAGACATGCCTCAAGCATTTTTCCTGATAATCGAATCGTTCCCCTGGACGGTTAATTAACATTTTGAAATTTTTTTTGGAAAAATTGAAATTTAAATCAGAAAAAGTGTGTTTGGCAAATTCCTAACCTTGAATCTGGAATTGAATCAACCAAATGAACAACAAAAAAATTTAAATTGTCTTTCCAAATCCAAGTTTAGGAATTAAGTATGGAAATGTAGATAAAACGGAACAAAAATTTCGGGAAGCACAAACAGCGTCTAATGAAACCCTAGTTAGTATTCCAAGAATAGACGAGTAATTGAGAATTTATGTACAAGAGATCGGAGATGAAGTACGAACCCTAACGCGCTCGATAACATCGTCTTTCTCCTTAAGTTTGGATTGCAAGTAGACGTACTGATCCCGGAGACGGCGTTGGGCTTCTTCGGCGGCTTGAAGCTTTAACTCAAGAGTGCGTGAAGAAACGGGAAGCCCCAGAGAATACTCAATCGATTCTCGAATATAATCGTCTGTTTCTTGAGGGAGATCCATTCCTCACAGTTTCAAACAAGAACGAATGCAAAATTGTGTTAATTGGGTAGCAATCAAGATCACCGAAACGCAAGAATTCGAATTGGAAACCCTAGATCTCCTCGATAAAAACCCGAAATTGCAGGCGAGAGGGAGAGTTTTGATAGGGTTTGGTCTGAATGAGGAACTGAGATTGTATTGGGGATTTGGGTAATTCGATTTTCCCTTTATCTGTTTTGAGTTTTCAAAATGAAGCTTGAGGGTTAGCCGTTAGAAAGGGCGGTCTGAGTTTTTTTTTTTTTTTTTTTTCCTATTTTTTTTTTTTCAAATGTTAAGACTGGGTGGGGTCCAGCTAATTTAGTGGGGTGTTTTGTGGATCCGGAACCGCTCCACCCAAATTAGCTTCACCTCTCCACCCAACGGCTCTGATCAAGGTTACATAGGCGAGCTCATCATCTATGCGGCTAAAGTGATTTCAATTTTTTGTGGGTCCTACCGAGCTCGGACACATCTCATCCGTCGAACAAAAAAAAATAAGGTGGCTCTAATCTCCACAATTAGGTGGACCAGGGTGGAGCTAACCGCTCGGTGGAGCGGTTCGAAATCCGGTGTCTTGTGATACATTTAATAGACCACAACATTTTTATTGGGAAATAATTTTTTTCAATAAAATGTTGGTTTATGTAGATTGGAGTTGGACAATTGCAAAATAAATGTTTGAAAACAGAATTACATTATTACATGCGAATTTATGCTATTAAATTATATGAAACATACAGATTTTTAAATATCTTTTAAAATAAAATTTAACATTCATTTAAGGATAGAAGGAGTAAAATTTAACCTTTATACATTTATATAATTATATACACGTAAAAAAAAAAATTATGTGTAAGGAATTCGATTGGAAATTAAATTTTCACCCAATTACTCGTTACAAGGTAAATTATGCACTTGCACCTCCTAAAGTTTATAAAAATTGTAAAATTTTTATTCTTTGTTTGACTGATTGAAAAGTTATAAAAAGATATATTGAAAATTAAGTCAACTCATTCACAAAATTCTAAATAATGTTGACTCAACTCTAATAATGTTGCCTATCTTTTAAAGAATATCTCTTAACTCTCTTTTTCACCAATACTAGTCCATAACCCGTGCTCCGCACGTGAAAATGTATTATTTATTTCTAAAGTTTATTTATATCTGATGATAATTATAATTTAAATTAGTTGTCATCTTAAAACTTTGTTTTTCAAGTATTTTTAGTTGATTGTAATTCTAATTTTTACTTATAGTTTTTCAATAAATCTTAAGTGTTGCACCAAAAACAGTAATGTAGTGTACTAAATCAAGTCATTTTTTTAATTAATGCATATAAGATGTTATACAACAAAACTAACAAATCAATAAGCACTACTCCCTCCGTCCCAAAATGATCTTCACATTTTTTTCAACATTACTACGATGGATCTTTGAGTAATAATTTTATGTTGACTCAATTGTACTAACGAGCATCTAAAACTTTTTATTAATAGACCATCCATAATACTATCAATAACAAGTTTTAGATTTTCATTAGGATGATTAAATCAACCTAAAATCATTGCTCAAAGTTTATTCGTAGTAACGTTGAAAAAAGTGTGAAGATCTTTTTGGGACGGATGGAGTATTTATTTATCAGATTATAAATAGTTATATATGCTTTAATTTATGTATTTCAAATCTAGAATAAATATCAACCTCCTATATATCACGTTGCAATTCATGTCCTTCATGAAATAAGCATAAGAAATTTCAAAAATTAATATAAAATTCTCTTATTTGATTAAAAAAACCACATTCTTAAAAAGGAAAATCATTCTTATTCATCAAAGACAGTTAAAAATGTATTTTTTATAATTATAAAAAATTTTAAAAAAAAGTCATACTCTTTTTAACATAATTTATAATGTATGCATTTATATTTTATTTATGAAAAAATTTATTAGTGTATGAGAGTGTCTTAATTTAATTTAATGTGTATAGGCTTTTCAAATTTCATAACCCTTGTCATTAGATTTGTAATATTAACACACACATAATGATGAATGTAATAATTTCAAAATTTAATAGCTAAACTCTTCATTTACCTCATATTTTCTCTATTAGTATATATATTAGCATACTATTCTATTAGTATCCAATAGTAGAATATGATTATCTATAGCAATATTAGAATGGTAATGTCTAATAGTTGTATTCTTCTAATGTAGTAACTATTATAGTATGCTAATACTATTAGCTAAAAGAGAAAAAATGAAAAGTCATATTGTTGTGGGTTACATAGTGATGTGGCTTTACGAAATGAAAGATTTCGATAAAGTTTGTCCACGTGTCACATTCATAGGACTCCGCGTCGACTTTTATATATATAGATTTTATGAATTCCACACCTTATATATTATGAGTTTGGCAGCCTTAATTCTCAACTACGAGTTTCCTTAGAAGCTAACCCAAATTTAATTAGTGTTAATCTAGCTAAACGTCGTGCAAATATAGTGGCTGATTGTGTTTCAAGTTACAAGATTAAAATTAGTCGTAGTAAATAAATAAAAAATCTTAAAATATTTGTGCAATATTAATCACAATGAGAAATCAAAAGATAAATTCTTAGAAAGTCAACTTTATTAGAGTGAACTCAAAAATTGTTTAGAATTTTGTAAATGAGTTAACTCAAAAAAATATAAAAATTAATTAATTGGAAGTGCACTATATATTGAATAAATTTTATGGTGTGTAAGTAGGGATGGCAACTGGTCGGGTTCGAGTCGGATCAGGACCGATCCGAATTATGAACATGCATGACCGAACCCGATCCGATCCGAACTGCCATGATCCGCGATCCGATCCGCGATCCGATTGCTGCTCCGACCCGAGACCCGATCCGAACCACCCTTCATTCCCAGCAACAACAAGAACAGACGGTTTGAACAACAAAAAAAAAAAAAAAAAAAAAAAACAGAGACAGAGCACAGAGCAACCAAATCCAAGAATTGAATCACATTATTCACACACCATGAATCCATTCATCAGCCTCCCTAAATTTGAAACAAGATAAACCCTAAATTGAGCAGTGAGACCCGACATTAATTTACCTTGGAAGAGCAGGTGATGCCGGCGGCGAGTAGGCGACGGCGAGCAACGGTGAGGGTCTCCTGGAACGGCGAGGCGAGGCGAGGCGAGGCTAGGCATCGTGTTTCAAGCGGCGTGTTTGGTGTTGTCTGCCGAAAAAGCCCTAATTTTAGTATATATAGGTACGGGCAAAATGTAAATGCTAAAACTAAGGGGGGTAATAATAAAAAACATGCCAACACTAATATTTCGGGTCGGGTCGGATCGGATCTGTGGTCCTGACCGAATCCGAAGCCGAACCCGAACGGATCATGAAATTGCATATTGAACCCGAAATTTTCGGATCGGAACACCCTCGGAACGGATCGGGTTCGGTCAAATTGCCATCCCTATGTGTAAGTATGCGTTTGTAACTTATCTTTTAAAAGATTATATGAAACAATTTCACCATCTTTCTGTTAGAAGAGATAAAGAGGAAGTTACCTAGCTTATTTAGTTTCCTAATTCTAGCTTCTTTGTATTTCCTTAGCTTATTTGTATTTCCTTAAATTCTCTGTACTAGAATACTTTTACAATTAGGATTCTATTTGCTTGATACACAAGCATATCACTAGTATAAATACTAGTAGTATGTTCAATAATAATACACAAGGTTTTATGCCTAAACAATATTCTAGTCCATACCTTTATACTTTCAAACTCATTTAGTATTGGACTGACATAACCCGAAATACAATCTTAAGATTAAAACTCCATTAAATCTTTTTTTCAAATAAAAGAAACAAGTGCCACTTATACAAATAAATATAAATGTTGCAAAATAAATTAATCTTAACATTTTTTTTTTGGAAAAATTAAATTTAAAACTACAACTCCCATGTAAATGTTACAAGGTGCTGATTACCGAAACAAGTTATGATGAGTTGTCTAGTTTCTGAGTATTAGACTTTGGTATTCCATTTTTTTCAGCCTTGGTAGTAGGTTGATGATGATCAGCCTCCATCTCAATTAAGGACTCCACCTTCTCTTCAACTTCTTCTACCTGCACATTTTCATGCCAATCAGTTTCATTTGTTACAACAACATCAACAGAAAAATGTGCTTTCTCCGTGTCATAATAAATAACACGGTTGACTTGTCAACGTTTATAAGAAATTTGTTTTAGTCATTCGTAATACATTGCATTTACAATATAATACTACGTAAAATTAAACTAAGGCTCCGTTTGTTTCGCGTAAAATAACTTCCGGAAAATGTTTTCCCCATTTTCCGGTTTTTGTTACGCACCGGAAAATGAGGAAAATATTTTCCGGAAAATGGTTTTCCCTCTTTTCTAAGTAAAATGACTTACAGATTTTTACTAAGTAAATCATTTTCCGGAAAATGTTAACTCTCTCACTCACACCCAACTCTCCATAAAAACCCCACCCTACCCACTACACCTCTAACACCACCCTCTTCATCCATCCTATCCACCACCCCTAACTACCCCAGCACCCACCCCCACCCTACCCCACCACCCCACCCAAAAAAAAAAAAAAAACTTTTCACTCAAATTAAAAAAAAAAAATGAATATCTCCATCACCCCCAACTACCCCAGTACCCACCCCACCCTACCCCACCACCCCACCAAAAAAAAAAAAAAAAAAAGGCCAAAATACATTTACCCCCCCAAAGTATCCACCGAATCCCACTTTGCCCCCCAGCGCCAAATTTGTCCCACTTTGCCCCCCAAAGCTTCAATTTGTCCCACTTTCCCCCCCAGCTCCAGAATTTGCACCCCAGCACTAACGAATGTTAGAAAATTTAACAAAATAGGTAACGATTGGACTATTTTGTAATGCTTATTAGTTTTTAAGGGTCAAAATGCAAAGTTTCAAATATTAAGTACTAAAAATTTATTTATTTTTCCAAATATTTAACATTATCTTAAATCTTAAATAATTAATAAGTCTTGAAACTAATACTAATTTTATGCTAATTTTTTTTTTTTAAAAAAATATGAAATTATTTTTTCTAAATAAATGAAATTTATTTTTTTAATAAAACTAAAAATTAAGTCTGTTTTTTTTATTTTTTAAATAAAAATATTTAAAAGAATATTGTACTTTTTTCAACAAACAAAAAAATACAATATTTTTCTAAAATAAAAAAAAGGCTATAATGTTTTAATTTTTTTTTTAAATAAAATTCTTACAAAAATTACAATTTAAAAGTTTTATTTTATATTTTTTAAAAATATAAATAAAACTTTACAATGTTTTTTTAGAAAAAAAAATATTTATTTTTTTAAATATTTTTATTTAAAAAATAAAAAAAACATACTTAATTTTTAGTTTTATTAAAAAAATAAATTTCATTTATTTAGAAAAAATAATTTCATATTTTAAAAAAAAAAAAAAATTAGCATAAAATTAGTATTAGTTTCAAGACTAATTAATTATTTATGATTTAAGATAATGTTAAATATTTGGAAAAATAAATAAATTTTTAGTACTTAATATTTGAAACTTTGCATTTTGACCCTTAAAAACTAATAAGCATTACAAAATAGTCCAATCGTTACCTATTCTGTTAAATTTTCTAACATTCGTTAGTGCTGGGGTGCAAAGTCTGGAGCTGGGGGGGAAAGTGGGACAAATTGAAGCTTTGGGGGGCAAAGTGGGACAAATTTGGCGCTGGGGGGCAAAGTGGGATTCGGTGGATACTTTGGGGGGGTAAATGTATTTTGGCCAAAAAAAAAACTTCTTTTCACTCATATTAAAAAAAAAAATTGAACATCTCCACCACCCCCAACTACCCCAGCACCCACCCCACCAAAAAAAAAAATTAAAAAATTCTTTTCACTCATATTAAAAAAAAAATGAACATCTCCATCACCCCCCAACTACCCCAACCCCACCCTACCCCACTACCCCACCCCACCCAAAAAAAAAAAAAAAAAAAAAAAAAAAACTTCTTTTCACTCATATTAAAAAAAAAAAATGAACATCTCCATTCTCCACCAGCCCCAATTACCCCAGCACCCCACCCCACCCCACCCTACCCCACCACCCCACAAAAAAAAAAAAAAAAAACTTCTTTTCACTCATTAAAAAAAAAAAAAGAAAAAGAACACCTCCACCCCCCAACTACCCTACTACCCCCACCACCCCACCCACCCACCCCCCCAATAAAAATAAAAATAAAAAATAACTCATATTAAAATTATTTTTGAACACCTCCCCCACCCCCCACCTACCCCACCCACCCCCTACCCCCCACCCCCACCCCCCTCACAACCACCCATCTCCCACCCCAACCAAAATCTCCACCCACATTCAATTTTTTCTCATAATTATTCTTTTCCTCATATTAAATTATTATTTTCATATGAAAATATTTTCCGGAAAACATTTTCCTTAGATTTACCAAACAACCAAAAACATGTTTATGTCATTTTCCGGAAAACATTTTCATTTTCCGGAAAACATTTTACGGGAAATCATTTTCCAGAAATTGTTTTACGCGAAACAAACGGAGCCTAAGACTATTTCTTAATCTGGAAATACGACGTTTATTTTGAGATGAACCAAAATAAAAAATGTAAAATTTATTTGAAACGGGAGGAGTGTCAGTCAGTTTTGAGAAAATCATAATCATAGTATTTTTTTTTTTTCTTGATGTGTTGTGATAATTGGCCAGCTTTGACTAAGTAAAGATGCAAGTTGTGTCATCTATCACATGGCGCAAGTTGGTTGATGTGCATTTTCAAATTGAGATTAATTAATTTATAGACCCTAGCTGATTGGTTAAATTAATAAATAAATAACTTACAAGCTGCACAAATAACTAGGGAATAAGAGGATCGAGTAGTCCCATCCCAAACGAGTGGTTCAGTGGTAAAGCCAAACTTCACTCTCAGTGAACGCAAGAGTTCGATCCCTCTCCCCGCTTTTTTCCGGCGTAGATATCGTAGAAAAAATAAAAAATTAAGAGGATTGAGTAATTAAGTTAACCTTATCAATGACATCTCCCACCCAATGAGCATCCTTAGCTATTTTTTCAGCTACATCTTCAATAAAATCAAATGCTTTTTTAAACCTTCCTCCTTCCGGAAGACCATCGGAAATGTCCTCCGCCACCTTATCCACTTTCTCCGCCACCGCTTCTATTGCGTCCGCCACTTCTTCAGCCGTATCCACCGCGTTGTCTACTCTCTCTATTCATGATTGAAATCAAAGTCACATTATTAATAGAAAATTAATTTTAAACCGGGAATATTAATATTAATATTAAACTCAATGGTACTAATTGTAAGTAAACTAATCACGTACGTACCTTTCAATTTGGCAAATGGTCCCCATTTATTGACGAAGAAAGGTAAAATGAATGTTAATAGTAATCCTGGAAGCCAGTTTGTCCTGCAACAACAAAACTCATGAACTTTAAAGTAAAATGACAGCAAAAAAAAAAAAAAAATATGCTTTCAAAAATAAAATAAAAATATTTGTGTGTGAGAGAGCATGAAATATTAATTTGAACATATATACCAAGAATCAAAAAGGGTGTTTCCAAGGGGAATCAAATCTCCAGCCTGAATATCATTGCTGTGCACAACAAAAATGTCCCTGCAAAAAAAAAAAATAAGAAAAAGAAGACAATAGTTTTAGACAAAAACTTGTGTGAGACGGATCTCGTTAATAGAGTAAATGGTTTGCCTCTCTCTCAATGGGCGGGACGGGGCAAACCCATTTCCTCTCTCGTCGAGATCCGTCTCATGTAGAGAAAAATAATTAAGAAGAGAGAAATCATGCGCAATGAAGAAAGTAGTACATGTTTGATCTGTGAACAATCTTGCTTCTATGGCGGTCATTGTGATTAGAGACATGGTGATGATGGAATATGGGATTGAAATAGATTTTCGGACGAGATTTGTGATTGTTTGTATGAATTAATAGGGGAAAAGTACTACTCAAAGTAGATGATATTATTGACATGATGGATCTGTATATAATATATCTGAGTTTTGTAATGAACAATCTTGCTTCAATGGAAATCTCAGCCAATGAATGTGCGTATATGAATAGAGAAAATAGTCAAGGGACATGTGGGGAGACAAAAGTCAAGGGACTTTTATACATGTTTGATAACTTCCATATCTGGCCCAACTTCAAAGATAGACAAGACACAAAAAGAAAACGTGAGGAAATAATTAAGAGGAAGAAATTTCAAAGCGTGTATAATTAGTATAACTCAAATTCCATTTAGGGTATAGGAAAAGATTTTGAAAGAGTATGAAATACTCTTATATTTTTATTTTTGTGTATCTTTGTGATTCTGATAATATTTATTGTATATAATTAGTTTAGTGTTATTTTAGGAATTAGTTGTAATTATTTAGGAATAGTTTATTTTGGGTTATTTATTATTTTTTATGATTTATTTGACTAACCTACTAATGTTTATCTTTGGTAGTTAGTGTTTTGTATTTTAAAAGATGGACTCTCTTCTTGGAAGGTGATTGGATGAGTATTGATCAAGAATATCTTCACCTCAAATATGCCGCATCTATAAATACAAACGATGTATTCATTTTATTCCTGACGCATTCACAGAATTTTTGAGAGGAGTCATTTGTTTTCTTGAAGTTCTTGTTCATCAAGAACTCAAGTGTTTTAGTGTATGGTTTATTCTAGAGATCTAGAATAGGTTTGATCTTTTCGTTGTTTTTGTTTCTTTCATTGTCTTGTATTCTGCAAGACCTTTTGATTAATGAAAGTTTTCCAGCAAGGAATTTCTTGCTGAAGTGTTTATTCTGAGTTTGATTTTATTTCGCTGCAATTTTTATTTACTCTGTTCGTCGCCAGTTGACACGACAGTTGACTTGACACTTGTGAGATCAACTGTACTGTCAAGTGGTTGTTTTCCAGAACAGTCCTAGCCACATATTTCTTTCAATTGGTATCAGAGCCTGGTCTCGACATACTGAGATCGATCTTTTGAAAGTGGTCATTATGGACTGTACTCATACTCGTAATAAGCCGCCTACTCTAGATGATTCAAACTATACCATTTAGAAGGCAAAGATGATCATGTACATCAAAAACATTGATCATCGTGCTTGGGTCAGTATTCTAGTGGGGTATACATCCCCTACTATGGAATTAGTTGATCCAAAAGCAAAAGCTTCTGTTTCTGATGAAGAGAAAAAAGAAAAGATTGTTGTTCCAAAACCCGAGCAAGATTGGAATGCGGAAGAAATTGGCCGTGCAAATTTCAATGCAAAGGCAATGGCTGCTATTTCTGATCATGTTGATCACAATCTGTATCGGTTGTTCTCTAACCATACAGTTGCCAAAAATGCTTGGGACATTTTACAACTTCATTGTGAAGGGTCTGATAATGTCAAACAAACTAAATTAAGGAGATTGATGACAGAGTTTGAAAATTTAAGAATGGGAGAAGATGAAACTATTCAAGACTATTCTGCTAAATTAATGAATATTTCAAATGAATCCTTTGCATTAGGAGAATCCATCTCCAATGCAAGGTTGGTTAGTAAAGTTTTAAGAACCCTCCCAGAAAAATTTAACATCAAAATCTCTGTCATTGAAGAAACTTGTGATACTCGGACCGTGAGTCTTGAAAATGTTTTAGGTATTCTTACTACGTTTGAATTGAACCTAGAAGTGCAAAAAACCAGCAAAGTAAATTCAATTGCTCTTGCTAGTGCTCTTACTGTGTCCGAAGATCTTATAGAATTATCAAAGGATATTGATGACTCAAACTTAGAGGAAGATGAATGTGACTTGATCAATCAAAAATTCAACAAAATGTTGAACAAAAAACGTCAACAAAAGTTTCCTAATAAGGTTACTGCTTCTTCCCCTAAGATTGAATCATTCAAGAAAGAAACAAGTAAGAACAAATTTTTTTTTCTGAAAACAAAAGATCTATTGAGTCCGTTCAGTGTAGAGCGTGTTTAGGATTTGGACACTATGCCAATGAGTGTGCTAACACACTCAAAAAGAGAGGGATGGGTTTTTCTGCAAGCTTAAGTGATTCAGATGATGACGATCAGACAGCAAACCTGTCATTTTTACGATCATCACAATCCTCCCTTTCTGATAGTGAATCTGATAGTGAGGATGTACTGTCAACTGACAGCATAACTGACTACTCAGATGGTGCTAACATGTATACCTGTTTTAACTCCACTTCTGCAGGTGAATCTGAAGAATCCAATCAGGAGGAAGAGGATAGTGCCACGTATGAGGACCTCCACAATACATACGTTGAGTTGTTTGCAGAATGGTCCAAACGAATGGATCAACTCAAGGAGTTCAAGAAGGTAAATGAAAAACTCACCTCTGATAATCTGAAATTAAAAGCTGAGAATGAGAGGTTGTCGAGTGAAAGTGATACTCAAAAGGACTCCATAGCTAGGTTAGAAGTCATGCTTACCAAAAAAGACAATGAGTGTGAGAAATATAAAAGCAATCTTGAAAAAGAAACCATTACACTCAATAAACTTAACAATGGCAAGGCTAAATTGGAAGAGGTTCTGAATATGGGGAACCAAGGAAAATCGGGTTTAGGCTATGGAGATCCAGTGTTTGTTAAGGAAGGTAAGGGCACTTCGAAAAACAATGAGAGATTTAATGTTAATCACGTGTCTCCTCACAAAAACAGAAGAAATAGAAAAAGGAGATACGTGTGTCACCATTGTTTTGCCCCTGGACATATATATACGTCCATTTTGTTACAAGTTGAAACAGGAACTTGGCTTGGAGAAGAACAGCGGCCACTTGACAAGACAACTGTGGGCACATTTGGAGTCACAACTGCCCAGTCAACAGCAGTCTGCTCCAAAAGCCACATGGGTAAGAAAGGACACTCTTAAGTCTCAAGTGGCGTTTACCTCCTTGAAGAGCAGTGTGGAAGGAGCCTGGTACTTTAACAGTGGCTGCTCCCGCCATATGACCGGCTCTCTTGAGCATTTCAAAGACTATGAAGCCATTAAAGGTGGAAAAGTCAATTTTGGTGGAGGTGCTCAAGATGAGGTAATTGGCAAAGGTACGCTGAATGTTAGTGGTTTGCCTAACTTGCATAATGTATTGCATGTTGATGGGTTAAAGGCAAACCTGATTAGCATAAGCCAATTGTGTGATGATGATCTATATGTCAAGTTTGATAAGAAGATCTGTGAGGTCTTCGATGATTCAAACAGATGTGTTTTGAAAGGTGTAAGATCTTCTGATCATTGTTACAAGTTGGTTGAAAATCATTCATGTTTTAACTCAATTTTTGATAATGCTCCTGATCTTATTGTCAATTGTGTTGAGAATTGTATTACAGGTTGCACTTGGGAGCCTGAACAGATTAATGATGAATCTGAACAGAAGAGTACAAAAGAATCTGCAGATTTAACACTTGTGAGGTCAGTTGACAGACCAGTTGACAGACCAGATGAACAGTCAACTGCCATGACAGATGGTCAGACAACAGCAGATTCATGTTCAGATTCTGAAATCAATGAAGATCATGAAAGCAGAGGATCTGATGCTGCTGCAAGGATACATGGAGATCATCTAACTTCCCAGGTCATTGGGGGAGTGGATGAAGGAATAAAAACAAGAGGGAAACGAATAGATTACCGGGAATTGGCCGGTTTGGTGTGCATGCAATCCGCATACCATCAGGTAAGATCTTGTTGTTTCGTTTCTAATTCTAATCATGATGATGAGGCAGAAACCTTAAAAGTTAATAATTGGATCAATATCATGCAAGAGGAAGTGGTAAAATTTAAAAGGAAAGATGTTAGGTTTTTGGTTCGTAGGCCATCTAATACTAAATATATGGTAGTTGTTACTTGTTGTACTCAATTGTTGAGGATGAACCAGATATTCGAGGATTATGGTCTTAGAAGTGAAATCTTGACCGTATTTTGTGATAGCTTAAGGTCCTTGAATATTGCCAAGAATCCGGTACAATATTTCCTAACAAAGCACATAGATATTATGCACCATTTTATTAGATATCTCGTTGATCAAAAAATCATTACTCTAGAACATGTAAGCACAACGGGTCAACTTGCTGATATCTTTACCAAGGCTTTGGATTTCGAGAGATTTTCTTCACTTAAGAAGTCTTTCGGACTGTGTGATACCAGTTGACTGCACAAGTGTGCAGACAACTGACTGCATAACTGTATAATTGTATATTACAGTCACAAAAAAAAAAAAAAAGTATAGATTGCATCCATCTTTGCACGATTGTCTCTTGTGACCACTTGGTCTCCTTCAGTTCCTTAACTCCGAGCTTTGACCCTTGAATGTGAGACCCTTCTTAACCTGATAATGAAATTGTCTTGTTAATTCCTTCGTGTTGTTTATCATGGAGTGGGCACTCAATCTAAGGTTATGGGGAAAACAAGCTGCCTCCAATCTTTGAAGTTACTACTCATTTAGGCAATGTGCTGACATGTATTCATACATAACTTGAGAATCAGTGTAACACTGTATTGTGAGAGTGAAAAGCTCCTCCCCGTAACTGATTCATAAGTCATAAGCCTTCAAAGGGAGTGTTCTAGAGGCTGCATGATTGAAGGAGAATCTCATTGAATTCTTGTGAGTTGAAACCGAGTCATGAACTGAGTTGATCATTCTATGTCACACCAGAATTGAGACAATCTTCACTTGTGTGTTTAGGCATAATTTTTCTAAGTTTTTTTCTCTCCTTGGTATTTCCATCGGCAAATTGAATTGTTGTTCTTATGTGTTAAAGATTGATGCTTTTCATGTGATTAACGATAGTTTAATGGCGTGATGTTCAAGTTTCATTGTATAGTTGGTGGAAATTATGGTACATTGTGGATAAATGGACTCTGTTGAATTTGGCAAGTTCTAATTCTGGGACGGACAATTTATCACAAAACATGGAAAAAGTTTGATTTTTAAAATCAAGATCCTTGTTTGTTTTGGAATTCAAATGGGTACTTCAAAGTCTTTCGGTTCTCTCTTCTCCTTGGCCTACCCGAGTTCTTAGGGTTGTGAATTGTGGTTTAGTGTATCTTCTTCCTCATGTTTTCTAGCTACTTGTCTCTCATCTCATCTTGTTCCTATTCTGCAAATGCTCTCTCTCTCTCTAACATTTTTTGCAGAAATATCCGAGAATTCAGGAGAAACATGGAGTGATTGTGAATGATTGTTTGCCGCAGCTCTGATCAAGCTCAGGCATTTGTGTTGTTAAGCATCCAGCTGGTGCTAAGCAACTTGTTCGTGCAACTGTGTGGACAACTGGTCACTCAACTGGACAGTCAACTGGTAAGTCAACTGGTAAGTACATCTTCTGCAGAACTCTCTGGTCTATAAAGGTTTGCTGCGATATGAGTTGAGAATTATGATGCTCTTAGAAGTATTTTTGTTGCGGAGATTCAAATTTAGGGGGAGTGGAAGATATTCATAAATTTCTTTCTTTGAGTTTGATGGTTCTTCTCAAAAAGGGGGAGAAAGATGAGGTCTTCATATTCAGGGGGAGTAGAATCCAATGTACAAATTCAGGGGGAGAGATTATTGTTTTGGATGTTTTGATCAGAACCACAAAGATAGGGGGAGATTGAAAGAGTATGAAATACTCTTATATTTTATTTTTGTGTATCTTTGTGATTCTGATAATATTTATTGTATATAATTAGTTTAGTGCTATTTTAGGAATTAGTTGTAATTATTTAGGAATAGTTTATTTTGGGTTATTTATTATTTTTTATGATTTATTTGACTAACCTACTAATGTTTATCTTTGGTAGTTAGTGTTTTGTATTTTAGGTAAAGATGGACTCTCTTCTTGGAAGGTGATTGGATGAGTATTGATCAAGAATATCTTCACCTCAAATATGCCGCATCTATAAATACAAACGATGTATTCATTTTATTCCTGACGCATTCACAGAATTTTTTAGAGTAGTCATTTGTTTTCTTGAAGTTCTTGTTCATCAAGAACTCAAGTGTTTTAGTGTTTGGCTTATTCTAGAGATCTAGAATAGGTTTGATCTTTTCGTTGTTTTTGTTTCTTTCATTGTCTTGTATTCTGCAAGACCTTTTGATTAATGAAAGTTTTCCAGCAAGGAATTTCTTGCTGAAGTGTTTATTCTGAGTTTGATTTTATTCCGCTGCAATTTTTATTTACTCTGTTCGTCGCCAGTTGACACGACAATTGACTTGACACTTGTGAGATCAACTGTACTGTCAAGTGGTTGTTTTCCAGAACAGTCCTAGCCACATATTTCTTTCAGATTTAATATTAACAGTGAATTTACATAATTATTAATTATTAGTATGTGAAAATATCCAGAAAAACTTGGCTCGTCGTTTTAGTGTAAAACTTATAAGACTGACTCAACTATCATTGCAATTTTTTAATTAAAAAATGTTAACTTATTATTAAAATTGTTACTATTAATAATTTAATATTAGCTGTGAATCCACGTAATTATAGCAATTTTTTAATTAAAAAATATTTGTTTACTATAAAAAGTCTTACCGTCATGCCGATATTCGAGATTTTTTTTTTTGTAGTACTCTCTTCGTCTCGGTATGAAAATGAATACTCCATCTGTCCCAGTTTAAGAGTCAAAAATTTCCTAAAAAAGTGTCTAATTTTAAGAGTCAAAATCCTAAAATGGAAAATGGGTCTTACATGTCATACTCACAACAATTATCCACTAACTCTACTCCACCACACATTCTCTCTCCTACCCAGCTATCAACACTCATAACACATCACCTTTTCCTTTATTTTTGAACCCACCCATTTTTTGACTCTTAAAATGGGACGGAAGGAATATCTATTATTATATTTTTGATATTCTGTTGTTGTAGATTGTCGCATCATCAGATAGATTAGAACACAGTGATTGAAAACAAAAGACTTGAGCAGTAACTTGAACAAAATAGTGGAGATTCTGATGGACAATTAATATCTATTCATACTTTGGAGATGTCACTGATGATTTACATGTAATCTCTATTACATATATAAAACAATTGCATATATAAAATAAACAAGCAGTTTTGTACTCCCTCTAGCCATAAATATAAAAAAAAAAAAAAAAAAAAAACTGAAAACACACTTATTAAGAAAGTAGTTAAAGTTAGTTAATTGTCTTGATTTATAACAAAATCATGTTAAAATTATTACTCCTCCTATTAAATATTTAATAAATGTGCACTTGTATTTGAAAATGAGTAATTAATTAGGGGTATTTTTGGTAAAAGAGTATTAAATACAGTTACATTTAATGAGTTTTTTTTTATTGAAACTAAGAAAATTTGCTTATATTTAAGGCCAAACCCCCCCAACTTTTTTGCTTATATTTGTGGCCAGAGGGAGTAATATTGTACAAATGAATTCAATTTACAATTCCAAAAAAAAAAAAAAAATCAGGGCTAAAAAATCCCTTTTAAATAATTTAGGTGTTTTATCTACTTATTAGGCATTAGAATTTGATTTTTCGACATCTTTGGTAGCTTGATGATCAGCCCCTGATTCGATTAAGGACTCCATCTTCTCTATTTCTGTAACTTTGGTGGCTTGATGATCATCCCCCGACTCGACTAAGGACTCCATCTTCTTCATTTCGGTAAACTTGGTGGCTTGATTATCATCTCCTGAGGCAATTGTGGACTCAATCTTCTCTATTTTGGTAGCCTTGGTGGCTTGATGATCGTTCCCTGACTCGGCCACGCGCTTCACCTTCTTTATTCTGGCAGTCTTGATGGCTTGATGATCAGCCTCTTTTTCGATCAACGACTCCACCTTCTCTTCGAGTTCTTCCATCTACAATTTCATTTAAATGATTGTTACTTATTATAAATAGATTATTTTGCTATATATCTTATGATATTCAAATGCTTTATTGATTGGAAAACATCTCATTAGCTATTTTATTATTACGCTGTAGCAAATTATCGCCATGCAAATGATTTTATTTTTTTTCTCGAGTTATACGATCAAAATTAATTAAATATTATATAAAACTCACCAAAAGGAAAGTACAAAAAAAATAGTCTGCTCCACGTTTGATTGGTGAATTGTGATTGGTCAGATTTGAACAAATAAAGAGCCATGCCGCCGTCTTAAAATAATTCCAAATGACATGTCTATAAATATTTCACACGTAACCAAGTTGGTCCATTTAAAATGTCAATTTGAATTGTTGATTAGTTAAAAAAAAAAACATGAGTGTGTTTTGGGGAAAACTAGTTCCTCCATAAGTTATAAAAAGTTCATAAGACAAAGAGGTATTAAATTAAATTAATCTAACCTTATCCATGATATCTCCGACGGAATGAGCATCCTTAGCTATTCTTTCAGCTGCATCTTCAATAAAATCAGCTGCTTTTCTAAGCCTTCCGCCTTCCGGTAGACCATCGGAGATTTCTTCTGCCACCTTATCCACTTTCTCCGCCACCGCCTCTATAGCATCCGTTACTTCTTCCGCTGTTTCAACCGCTTTGTCTATTCTCTCTGTTCATAATTTTTATCATATATTTAACTAAAAACTAGGTGTATATATATTTTTTTTTTAATCATATGTTAATTAAAAACTAGGTGTATAAAATCATTGTTAATAGTTGAAATTTTTGAAGTCTTGATTGCTTACTTAGAACTGTCTGTAAGGGTCCCCATTTGTGTGTGAAGAAGGGTAGAATCAATGTTATCACCATTCCTAATATCCAATTTCTCCTGCAACAAAACACCAATTAATTTCATTGACTTTTAGTCTTTTACTACTTTCTCATGCTAATTATTTTTATTTTTATTTTGAAATTAACAACGAAAAACAAAAGTACTAGTAAGATTATGTTCCATTCGTCCCCAAAAAAATGTTTCATTCTTTTTGAAACAGAAAAATAATTCCATTTTAAAAGCCAAAGGCTTCATGGTTGATGCTTCACTATAATTTTTTTTTTTCGTTTTCAGAAATAAGACAATCTTTCTGGACAAATAAACATGATAGCGAATCAATTTTTTTGGTACGGAGCGATGAAAAAATAAAAATATAAATGGATTTTGAGATTACCAGGAATTCGAAGGCGGACTAGGAGGAGTAGGAGCTCCTGCTGGTGGAACGCTGGCAAAGTTTTTAAGCCTTGATCTTTGGCTTGTGCTCAACATAGAAAAGCTCTGTTTACTTAGAAAATCGATTCCATTCCGAGAGGTCAAACAGGGAACTGGACCTAACACAAAAACTCGATATCTCCGAGATAACAAGATTTTATTATCCAGGCCACAAAAACACGAAATCGACGTTGCCATGGACATAACTTGAGAAATGTAGTATAATTTTTGGTCTAGATTTTTTTTTTCTTCCTGAAATAAGGAGGATGAGAATGTATAAAATAGTCCAACCTAAACCATTGTTGTGACCTTGATTAGAAAAATTAATCAGTTGTTAATTGAATTTTATAGGGAGTATTAAGAAGGTGGATAGGAGTATATTTTAAGTTAGCGTCGGTCCAAGGGATTAGGTGATGAGGATTGAAGACTATATAATTTTTTATTTTTTTTTCAAATAGGACTATATAATATAATTTGAAAGTCAATTTAATAAGGTTAGGTTCCTTTTCGTACTAATTCACTACTTTTCAACTCATTTCATTTCTTCACGATATTCTTAATTTCAACTCTTTTCATTTCGTACGTTCCAAGAAAGTTCTGATTTAGTTTTTATTTTGGAAAATTAACATGAACACCACAAACACACCATTTCCTGAATTTGGTGGCGAAGCCAAAATGGTAAAAGAGAAGGAAAAAAGTTTTTCCACGAAGACGCCAATTCTAGTGAGCATATTACCACTAAGTTTACATGGAGTTGCGATGTGGGTCATAATATACTAAAAGCTGTATATTAGTGCATAATGTTCACACAAAATTGCAAGAGACTTTGACCAATAAGTCCCTAAGCCAAATAAAAACTACCAATAAAGACAGACATTTTGAAAATCTACCAAAAAGTCCTTGACCCTTTTCCTGGACCAAAATGCCCTTCACCCACCCAGCAAAAGGCGCAAATCTCACTGAGATCCCCGTCCTCTCTCTTCCTCTCTCTCTCTCTCTTCTAGCTTCTCTCGCTCTAACCCTCTCTTTCTATCTTCCTGTTTATTTTCTCTCTTCCTGTTTCTCTCTATTTCTTTTTCTTTTCTTTTTTTCACTTAAAATTTTAAAATGCATATCTCAAAATCTATAAACTGAAAAAATGATCCGAAACCATTGTTTTAATCGTGTCGACAATACGAATAAAAAAAGTACACTCAACACATAATTCAAATTTTATAAATAAAAAAATCATTTTTCACTTGTAAAAATTTGAAAAAAAAATCATTTTTAATTTCTCAATTAATTTCACAATTTAAAAAAATAAAATTTTCACTTTTCACTTTCTAAAATAATTTTTCAACTGATTTCTCAGTTGTGTGATTACACAGTTGTGTCATTTTTTTTATTTTTCATTTTTAAAAACTGATAAATTCATCTTTCAATTTTTCACAATCATTATAATAACTGAGACATGCATTTCACAGTTGTTCACGCATGAATTTGAATATAATAACTGAGACATTCATTTAAAAGTTATTCATAATTGAATAAAAACTGATAAAATCACCTCTCATTTTTCCCAATTGATGACTCAATTTATCGGTTTAATTATATAATAAATGAGACATTCATTTCTCAGTTAATCACATATGAATTTGAGTACAAGAACTGGTACATTCATTTCTTAGTTATCAATTTTTCTCTGTTGTTAATATAATAATAAATGAGATATTCACTTCTCAGATATTCACACACGAGTTTAATATAAGAACTGGTAAATTTATTTCTCAGTTGTTAACACATGAGTTGAGTGTAACAACTAAGAAATTAATCGCACAGTTTTTACAAAGGATACTCATTTTCAAAACTATGTGTTGTCAAATGCTCTTTAAACAATTGTGAAATAAATTTATCTTATTTTTTTTTTATTAAAAATGAGTAATTGTTCAATTGTGAAGAATTAATACTCCTAACCCGGGGGGAAAAAAAAACAATAGCAACAACAAATGTGAGGTGTAGTGTTAAATATATAATAGTCTACTAATTGAACAAGTAAGAAGCTTGGCATAGTGGTTAGGTGTCTTAGCCAGGTCTTGGGTTCAAACTCTCCCAATAGCAAAATACTTTTTATTTTATAATACTTGGGGTTGCAGATGGTTGTGGCGGCAGTGGGTGAGGCCCGGCGGTCGTTGGCGGATGGTGGTGGTGTCCGGCGGCGGTCAGCGGCGGTCGGTGGTGGTGGCCGCCGGAGGCGGGCGGTGGTGGTGGTCGGTGGCGGTCAGCGGCGGCGGCGGACGGTGGTGGTCAAATGTAAAGGTGGCAGTCAAAATGGTCAATGGTTAGAGGTGTAGGAGGAATTTATTTGGGCCGGGTGTATTTTTGCCATTTAAAAGGTACAAGGGACTTATTGGTAAAATTGATTTGAACCTAAGGACCCTAAGGTAGAATTTGAAATGTTGTGTTTTTATTGGTAAATACCACATTCTCCCAGGGACTTATTGGTAAAAATCCCAAATTGCAATCAACTGCAATTTTGGATGAGTGTTATAATGGATGGATGGATGGTAGTTAACAATAGTTAACAAAATGAATGAAAAGGTTAACGGAACTTTTAAAACTTTCATTGATCACCCCTATAATTTAACGAACTTTCAATTTCCTAGTATTTTATCAATTATACCAAAATAATAATAATAATAATAATAATAATAATAATAATAATAATAATAATAATTTCTATAAAATAACAACATTTTAAATTTTTTGAAGAGGTAACAATATTTTCGTAAACAAATATATTTTTTTATTAAAAATTAATATAAAAAATATAAAAATATGTTACTATTATGATTCAAAATGACAAATTTCTACAACGAATTTCTGCGCTATGTTCAAAAATTTGCCACAAATTCTATTTCAAAACATTTGACTCATCTTCGGTGTTCCATCACCGTTGCCTTCTCGTGATTTATTCAAATCTATATTTTTTCGGCTTCAGATCTGTCTATTACGGTTCAAAATGACAAAAAATAAAAAGAATTTTGTCGGCTATGGTACAATAGACAGTCTGATTTGAAGGTTTATTGTCAAATTTTCTATTTCATTCAAAATTGTTGCCATGCAATTGTTAATGTCATATGGTGTGATATTGATAATTCTAAAGAGTAAAATTCTATTAAATGACAAAAAATTGAATGAAATAGCAAATTTGAAAATAAAACCTTAAATCGGTCTGTCTCTTGTATCGCAGTCGAGATTTTTTTTTTTTTTTTTTTTTTTTTTTTTTGTCATTTTGAATCGTAATAGTCAGATCTGAAGCTGAAAAAATATAGATTTGAAGAAATCTCAAGAGATTAAAGAAGACAAAAGTGGTGCAGCATCGAAGATGTGTCAACTTATGTTTTGAAATGGAATTTGGGGAAATTTTTTGAAAATAGGGCAGAAATTTGTTGCAGAAATTTGTCATTTTAACCCTGATAGTAACATTTTTTAATAATGATATTTAATAAAAAAAATACTCCCTCCGTCTCACACCAATGAGCACTTGAAAGAACCTGTTCTACTTATGCACTTTAAACAGGTAGATATTAGTTTACAAGAGGTCGACTATCTTGAGGTGCAGTGTGTGTATGTTGAGTTATGCAGCGGAATAATAATGAAATAAATAGAAGAAATAAATGAGTAAATGATAAGTGATATGCGTGTGAATAAGTGTGAGTAATGAGACACAAACACAACGATGTAACGTGGTTCAGAGTATTGCAACTCTCCTACATCCACGCTTCACTGTCCTCAACAATAAAGAAGCAATCCACTATAATACTTCGTCAAGAAATTACAATCAATTGCAAGAAAATTCCCTCATAATTTTTAGCCTAATTAGCCTCACTAATTAAGCTTTGTACTTGTTGCAAAGTACATAAAAAGAAAAAGAAAAGGTTTCACAAATGTGAGGGTTTGGTGATCTTTAAGATGGCTCTTATGTAGCTATGTGAGATCTATGTTTTGCTTATCTATTTTAGCACAGATTTATAAGTATCAAGTGTGCTTTTACAATTGAGTGTGCTTAGAAGCTTTAATCAAGTTGTATGAAATATTGCCAAGACAGAGGTGTTTATCTTCAGTAGTGTAGAGCTCTGTTTATATGTCTTCATATTATATCCGTTTGAGTTTCAACGGTCATCAACATCTTGGAAATGCATATGTCAGTCATTAATCTTTGACTGACATAAAGTTTGTGAACAGTGTTAAGTCAGGTTTGATTTTGACTGAAAGCTTTGGTTGGCAAGTGTGATAAGGTCTGCTATCTTGAAGGTTGGCTATCTCGACAGTAAAGATAGTGGACCTGTGAAGACTTGATTAATTCCAGTTTACTTCTTGATAATTCATTTCAAGTTCATTAATTATTTGTCAAAAAACTTAGTTAGGAAACTAGGGTTCTAACAGCACTTTTGGTCAAACTTACTTGAACTTTGATTAACATTTTATGCTAAATAATTTATCTTTGTAAAAATTTAAAAATATTTATCGATAATGTTTCTATTACTAATTTAGTATTCTTTTTTTTTTTTTAATTTTTATAGAGATTAATAATTTATCATAAAATGCTTGTCAAAGTTCAAGTTGGTTTGACCAAAAGTGCTCATTGTTATGGGATAGAGGGAGTATATTTTTTTATTAAAATATTGTTATCTCTAAAAAAATTAAAAACATTGTTATTTTACATAAATTCATTATTATTATTATTATTATTATTATTATTATTTATGGTATAATTAATGGAATAATAGAAAATTAAATATTTGTTAAATTATAATGGTGGTCAATGCAAGTTTTAGAAAATCCGTTAACCTTTCAATTCATTTTGTTAACTTTAGTTAACTACCATCCATCCATTATAACATCCATCCAAAATTACAGTAAATTGCAACTTTGTGTGAACATTGTGTACTAAATTGTAACTTTTGGTACTTTATGACCTACATTGCGACTCTGTATAAACTTAGTGGTAGTATAGTGCAATTTTCCAATTTTTTTATTAAGAGTTAGGATTTTTGCAATTCTGATAGGGCCTCTAGTACGAAAATACCCTCAATTCATGTTTTCCACCAAAATCTCAGGCGCTTTGTGACACAACTTACAGACACTTTGTGACACAACTCTCAAACACTATGTGACACAACTCTCAGACACTTTATGAAAAAAATCTAATACAATTATCAGACTAAAATTAACAGAAAATCAACCAAAATAGCTCTGTGACTTATCTCCTAAACAATTAACACCCAAAAATATAGCTTTGTGACATATCTCTCAAACAATTGTCAACAAAAATATAGCTTTGTGACATATCTCCCAAAGAATTTTCAGCTCAAAATTAACAAAAAATCAACTAAAATTTCTCTGTGACATATCTCTCACAGAAGTGGCTCTGAGTATGAGAGACAACTCCCAGTTTTTTTTTTTTTTTTTTTAATGATTTGGGAGGAAACAAAAAAAGTCTTTGAGAGTTATCTCCCAGACTAAATTTTAGCTTTAGAGATACAACTCTCAGACCAAAATTTTGTTCCGAGAGACAACTCTCAAACCAAATTTTGGGTTTGAGACACAACTATCAAACCCAATTTCAAGCCCAAACTCATCAAAATCAATCAAAGCAACAAAATAAAGAAAACCCAAATGAATCAGTACATATACAAGGACCATGTTAGAGCAATAAACAAGACTTGATGAGAAAAGTAAGCAATCACAAGAATAAAGATTTACGTGGTTCACCAACTTGGCTACGTCCACGGGGAGGGGAGAGAATATCATTATTAATTTGGAGAAACAATTACAAAGATCACATTATTACTGTTGCACGAATTTTGATCACAAAATTCCTAACTATGCAACTCTAGAATTATAGATCTCTCTGAGCACTCTAATAATATGTCTATGAAAATATGAGTGATTTTGATTTAAACTAATAGCCTCTATTTATACTACTCAAAGCCTAGCTCAAAATCTAGTAAGAACTTAGAATTCAAGTCCAAAACGGACTTGAAACCTTTCCTTTTGCGAAACTGGAAGTGTGCCGCAAATCTGGAGTTTCTGGCTCATGGTCTGCCCGGGTCATAGGCATGGTCCGACCGGATCCATGCTTGGTCCGGACTCACCCCATGCTATACCCGGTCGGATCTTCCTCTTTTCCAAAAGCCTTATTTCTGACGTCTTCCTAGTCCGGTCGGGTGCTTCCTCTGGTCCGGCCGGTCCCTCTGTTCTGTGCTCGTCCCGGAATTACGAAATTCGTCTGTTGTCTAATCCTTCAACTCGGCGTCCCAAATTCAAAGACATTAACTCAATAGACCAAAATAACAAAAATGCTTCAAATGTTGATCTAGTCAACTAATCTGACGGACAAGAAATGTAAACTAATTTTCTTCACGCCTGCATATCTGGTGGTGGCGAAGGTTACGATGGAGGAAAGGGTCTTCAGGCTTAGGTGGATAGATTGTTGCACATCTGGAGGTGCAGATTTGGTTATTCTAATTCTTGATCTATGATTCAAAAATCTGACCAGAATTGGAGTCTCTACGGCTTAGCAGATGACTCAAATTAATTGAAAAATCGTGGTCGGATCTGTAAATACTTGGAATGACCAACGCAAACACCTAAAAATGTTCGGTTGCATTGTCGTTAAAATTAGAAATTTGAGAATGAGGACGGTGAATGTAATACCCGAAATATTGAACTTTAATAAACTCTTTTATTTTATTAGTTTGAGCCATAATAAAATATTAGTTAAGTTGGGCTCGAGTAATTGGTCTTTAGTTATTGGGTCAAAATAAAACCCAAGTTATTATTTTAATTGGAGTATGGATCCTTTATGGGTTAGGTTTTGGAATCCCTATTATATAAACCTCTCTAAAAACCATAGCCTCATTCTTGTTTCAATCAAGAAACGAAGAGAAAGGAAAAGAGGGGGAGAGAGGGGCGGCAGAGAGAGAGAGAGAGAGGCCGAGAGAGAGAAAAAGATAAGGGAGAAGAGAGAGAGAAGACCAGAGTCGGATCAAGAAGGTAAATCCATTCTCCATAACTTTTCTTCTTCGTCTTCATGAATTTAATCGTTAGAACATAATGATTTTAGAAACCCTAAGTTGATGATATAAACTAGGGTTTGTATATTAAAGTATAAGAAGAGGGGTAAACGTATGTGTGTGGGTGTTGTGTGTGTGGGTGCCGCGTGTGTACAATGTGTGTGCCGTGTGTGTGTGTGTGTGTGTGTGTGCAGTGTGTGTGTGTACAGTGTGTGTCGTGTGTACAGTGTGTGTGAGTGTGCGGTGTGTGTGTGTGTGTGTTTTGTGTGTGCTGGGAAAGGTGTAAATAGTGTGTGTGATGGTAGTATTGAAAGTAAAGGTTGGGTATCGACCATAGAAACCCTAGGGGGTGTTTTAGCAACCCTATTAGAATATTGGTTAACCATAAAAGGAGTTAAAGTAGAATAACTCATAGGTTAACGAAAGAAAGTAAACCATGTTGGGACGGAAAGTAAATAGTATTTACTTATGCCTAAGAGTATTATTTTGCATGATTGTAGATTTGTGTGCGTGGTTTTGCAAAGAGGAGTAAGTAACCCAAGGTAAGGTATTACGTTCTTAAGTATTTTGAGTTTCATCCCTTAAAGTAGGATTCTCTTATTCCTTCTAAAGTGTAGCTACCAAGTGGCCAGTAGTATTTGAATTCCTTTGATATGAACGTCTTTTGGAATGATCTTACCCTTGATATGTTCTTGCTCAATGGGTATCCAAAATGAATTGAATTGTGTTATGTGTTCTCGTACCTATGAACACTACGTGTAAATATTTATGTATCTAAATGAAACATGTACAGTTAGCTTTGTCTGATTGAAAAGTACTTAGCAGGAATTAGTCTGATTGAAAAAGACTTAAATGAAAACTGTCTGGTTTGATTGAAAAGAACTTAGACATTTATATGCTACTTGATGAAGTAGTTTAATGATCATGATATATCTTGATAAGGGAGCGCCCTGAAAAGGCGTAAGGTCTCTTATTCACTTAACACCTTGAAAAGGTGTATTGTTACTATGGAATTGACGAACTTGTGATAGTGCCACAATTTCATATAAGTATTTGGAAATGTAAATCTTGAATGTGTTACAGTTAAGTTATTGATGATTAGCCTTTCATTGAAAGTATTGCTTGGCTCCGTTCTTTCGGTCATTTCTTCATAGTACCCGAAGAGATCCCGTATGAACTTACTGAGCATTGTTCGCTCACCCCTTCCTTATATTCTTTTTTCCAGGTAAAGAGTAGAGGGAATGGATAGGTCGCAAGGAAAGGCGGCTCTAGGTATATTGAAGCATTTAAGACAGTTAACTTTACCGTTATTTAAGATCTAGTGGGTTGCACTAGCAGTTACATTAAATGTTTGGTTTTGGATTGCGGTTGATGATTGAGATCCTCTGGTTTTTGGATAGATGTTATTTAATTTAAAGACTATTTTATTATTGAAAAGTTTGGGGTGTTACAGTGAACTTACGTGAGTGGCGTAGATTTAGAGAATTTCGGTGGCAGAAGTGAGAGAGATCTCGAGACTAGATCTAGTTTGTCTGAGACGAGACAAGAGAAGCTTCACCAGAGAATGATTTGGTTGGATATGGTTGAAGATCAAAGGTAAAACGACTAAATCTTAATGAAGGAGAGTAGCTGAAATCGACGGAGTAAGACGCGTTATTGTCGGGGGAGGGAGAAGGAGTAACGTCCGTGTATGGGTGATGGAGACGTGACCGGTATCGGAAAAGGGAGAAGTAGCTAGGGTTTAGAGAGAGAGAGAGAGAGTGTGTGTGTGTGTGTGTGTGTGTGAGAGAGAGAGAGAGAGAGATGAGAATGAGGGGAGAGAGATAAATTTTTGGGGGTTTATTGGTAATTTGGGGATTACATTATTATGTTAGATGAGTGAAGGGCTTTTGGACGATAGATAATTTGTTATGTGGAGTGGAGTGGATAGACCAAAAGAAATTGATAACTCCTAATAAAGAGTTGAGTTAGATTCTAGGGGTGTATGGGAAATAATTCCATGAAATAAGGGGACATTGTGAAAGGCCACTAGGCCTGTCAATTTTTACCTGTTACCCGTCAACCCGCTTGACACAACTCGTTAATTACCCGACCCAACCCATTAATTCAAACGGGTTTAAACGGGTTACCCGTTTTAACACGTGAAAATTAACGGGTTAAAGCAGGTTAACACATCAACCCGTCTCAACCCGCCGGAACAGAGCATGAGAATCTGACTTTCGTTCAATTTCTGTTAACCTGGTTCTTCTTTTCACTGCATTAATTTGAACAAAAGCATTTATAGGGAAAAATCAAATCGCATTCAAATGTAGAAAACTGAGAAAGAGAGAAGAGGGAGACAGTCAGACGGACAAGAGCGAGCAGAAGAAACAGAAGGCTCGATCACCATGTGAGGTAGCCCATAGCCGGCGATAAAGCGGGAAGAGGCGGCGACGACGAAGTGGTGGTGGCGGTTGTGGCGAGATCCTTCGGAACGGGCGACGTCGATGGTGAGAACGGGCGGCGTCGATGGCGAGACAGTTTAGGCTGGTGCCGTTGAAAAAAAGGAAGAAGGGTAGAAGAGGTGAGAGAGAGGCAACGCTAGGGTGTGGAGGGGAGGCGCAGAGAAATATGTGAGTGATAAGGTAAGTAGGGTTTTTTAAAATCAATCCAAGGGCAAGGAGGAGTCACAGTTACATCCAAGGGTCACAATTAATTTAGCAATAAAAAATATTTTAAAATAAAAAGAACAAAATTTTGAACTCAGCAATTGATTTTCGTGTAAAACAAAGTTTTCCCACCGCACCAGAGCAGGGAAAAAACAACGTGATTATCGGGTTAACCCGGGTCAACCCGACCCGTTTAACCCGTGAAAATAAACGGGTTGTAACAGGTTGGACCCGTCCCAACCCGCATTAACCCGACCCAACCCGCCCAATTTCCAGGCCTAAAGGCCACTCAAGAATGTCACGATCAGATGCGGAGCTACCCAAAAGGCAAAGGGGCAATTGCTGCCATTGGTTTTTAAAAAATAAAAATTTACTAGTGCAAAATTTACAAAAAGTTTGGGGTTTAGTGCAATTTTTTGAAATTTTCCCCCTTTGAGATGAAAGTATTAATACACTAGTTTTTTTTCCCCATTGACAAAAATACAATTGAATGTTTTTTGTTGTGTAACTTTGCCCCCATTGACAAATTTTTCTGGCTCCACCACTGATCACGACACACACATCCCTAAATGATTTGTGGAGAAGAGATTGAGTCGATATTATGTTGACGGGATTGGCCTCAATTCTATAAAAATTAATATTTCCGTCTTAAAATAATTTCTTAAAAAATAAGAATAATTATCAATTGCTACTTCCTTTCGGGGAAAAAAAAAAAACAAATTGAATAATTTAATTTGCGCTGGTGGTGACATTAATAAGTAGTTTTAGAGATTTGGAAATGCTGCTCTAGTTTTCTTTTGCTTAATTATACTCCCTTCATTCCTTTTAAGAGTCAAAAAATGGGTGGGTTCAATAATTAAAGAAAAGGTGATGTGTTGTGAGTGTTGATAGTTGGGTAGGAAAGAGAAAGTGGGGTAGAGAAAAGTTAGTGGATAATTGTTGTGAATATAACATGTAGGATGCACTTTTCATTTTAGGATTTTGACTCTTAAAATGGGACGGAAGGAGTATACAACAATCAATTGACATAATTTTTCTTTTACAACATTTGACAAATTAATGATTTAAATTTATTGAACTCATATAAAACTCACACCCAGACCTAATTAAAAAAAAAAAAATTGGGGGGAAACTAGTTCTTTCATAAATAGTATAAAAAGTTTTGTTATTATAGGGTTTAAGGTTTAGGGTTTAAGTTTTAAAATTTAGGGCAATACGAGTATTTAAAAGTTGATTTTTTATAACTTATGGAGAAACTAGTTTCCCCTAAAAACATACCGTGAATTGTTGATGGTGCATATTTTCAAATAAAAAGTTATAATTTCACTTAGTTTACATTTATTTACAAGTAAAAAGATGCCAATAATCTTTTATATATTCAAACCATTTACAAGCAAATGAAAATAAATATACATGGTAGCCTCTCCTGTTTTACTCTACTTTCCATAACTCATTTATATATCACCCTTGATGTTTAAAAGGTTTAACAACTGCCTCCTCTATCTTTTCTTCAATGTCTTCTACCTGCAATTTTCATTATAACCAATAAATCTTAAAAATGATATAAAATTTACAAATGAATTAAAATTGATTGATTGAAAAATAATATGCCAAAGCCACATTTAATGGAAATAATACCTTATCGATGAATTCTTCAGCCGTATGAGCATCCTTAGTTACTTTTTGTGCCACATCTTCAACAAAATCGACTGCATTTCTCAATTTTCCACCTTCGGGAAGATCCTTCGCAATCTCTTCTGCCGCCTCTTCCACCTTCTCCGCCACCACTTCAATGGTATCTATAATTTCATCGGTTGTCTCGACCACTGTGTCAACTTCCTCTACATAAAAAGATATTTAAACCAAATTCAAAAATTATCCTCACAAATTAAAAATTATTTATGCTGATCATATATAATTAAAATGACTGACTATATATAATCTCTATAGCAAGATAGTTTGGATAGTAATCCTTACTTTTAAGTAGCAAAAATTGGTTCCATTTGCGACCTAAAGAGGGTAGAATCACTGTCATAATTATTCCCACCATCCATTTTATCCTGCAAATTAAATAGTTGAAAATATTTACTTCCTGGAAAACAGAAAGTATGAAAAGATAACATGAATGAACAAGGTGAATGTATGAACGAATCCATATTACTTCCTCATCCAACATGATTATTCATTTTGTGACAAAATATTAGTCATGAACCTAAGAGTGACGTATTAAAGTTCAGTACCCTAAATGGGATTATGATGAGAGTTTCAAACACTAAAATACATTTTGACCAATAACTAATGAAGATCAAGCTATAGTATTGTAAATGCATACATTTATGTACATTTACTCACCAGGAGATATTTGGAGGGGGTTCAGATGGAGCCGGAGGAGGATCAGGAGGAGACCCGTGTTGTTGCAAACTGCGATATTGTGCAAAACCCCGTCGCGTATTCCACCAAGTACTTAAATAATTAGGCAAGCTTCGGCCACCTTGAAAATCAAAGCCATTTCTGGTTATTTTCCTTTTGATTGAAATGGAATTTGAGAACAAGGTTGGGAATCTGATCTGATGAGAACAAAAAGGCCGGTTTGTATAATGAAACATGTTACCAATAATACTTCTATAAGACGAAGCAATATTATTACCTCTTGTCATTGATCAATTATTAGTTTTTCGATCTCAAGAAATTATGGTGCAAAATATAATCAATTTGGAGATTTTGCAGAGTTATATATATACATAGACGTTATAGTTTTTAGAGTAAGAGGTTGTGTGGAAGAAACGAAGACGTATAGTAATTTATACAGAGAAAATATTTAGGGAAACTAGTTCCTCCGTAAGTTATAAAAAGTCCTGTTTTTTTACAGGGTTTAAGGTTTAGGGTTTGGGGTTTCAGGTTTAGGTTTTAGGGTTTCATATTTAGGGTATAAGGGTAAAAAAACAGGAATTTTTATAATTTATGGAGGAACTAGTTTCCCCCAAAACACACTCATTTATACAAATGACATGCATTTGAATTAATTGTGTTTTAATTGGATCACAATAGCTTTTATTCCACAAATCACATGGTCTTGAAAGCTAATCTTATCCAATTTATTTTCCCCCACGTTACATAGATTTTTCTCAGCCTATGATTTTATTCTTTTATGGTACCAACTTTTCATTTTAGATCAGCTGCAAATTCTAAAGGTGGCAAAAGAAAGGTAAAGTATACCATAAAATTTCAAAATTGGATTATATTTGGTAGATTTTGGCAAATTTTAGTACCAAACAAGATTAAGGAGATCCAAGAAAAACTCAATTGTACATGTCCTATTTAAAAATTATTCAGTTTCATAATAATACGTGTTGCAGTTTTATTTTTATCCATCATAAGTGTCACATTTTTTATATAAAACATACTCCATTCGTCCCAAAATGATCTTCTCATTTGCCATGATCATTGTCCCAAAAAATTCTTTTCATTTCTACAATCTAGGCTTTAAAATTGCACAAACAAAACATGGTTAGTGAAGCAAGTGTGCATATCCTTAAAAAGTTTGAATAGTCAAACAAGAAGATCATTTTGGGATAGAGAGAGTATTTTTAATGCAATTTCATCATGGTACAAGTAGTTTCCAAATAAGCGCGGCGGACATTTCTTAAACAAATTAATAAGCCAACTATGTTTTTTATTTGAGAATGCTACTGACTGATTTGTGTACACGGCAAGCATGAGAAAAGATAAGGAGAAGTTTAGTGTTTCTCATACCTAATTTAAGTTTGCTTGAATTATTGAAAGATTTGCAAGGAAAAAAAAGGTGTTGGAAAATTATACAAGAAAAATAGTGAAAAACTGGGAAAAAACGCGTTTTACGTTAAGGGGGCGTAAAACGTGTTTTTAAGTTTGGCGCGGTGGCATTTTCGTAATTAACGGGAAGTTGTTGTGCGCCGGACAGAAGTGCCAGTGATTGAGTAAAAAAGTGCCAGCACATGTACACTGACACTTATTGACACTAACACTGGCAGTTTTTAATAAGCGCCAGTATCAATGTTAAAAAATGTCAGTGTAATGGCTGGCAATTATTAACACTACTCACTGGCAATTTTTAACATTACCACTGGCACTTAAGAAAAATGCCAGTTTCATGTTTATAAAACGCCAGTATGAAATCACTGGCTATTTGTAATATTAACACTGGGCATTTATCATGGTTGTTGTGTTAGATGAAAAAAAAAAAAAAAAAACTCCTTTTTCATTTTGTTTTAGGTATTCAGTAATCACTGATGAATTAATGATACTACTAAAAAATAAGATCATACAACCCACCCCACACAACACAACTTCGTACAAGAACCAGGTTATACTAACAAGTAGGGCCAATACTCCTTTTATCTCAAAATTATTTTCCCATTTAATTATTTAAAGATTTAAATACTTACTTTACTAGTCATATTTTGTTTATGCACTTTTAAGTCTAAATTATATAAAAATGATTTTTTTTTTATGAGACAATAAAAAATGGTAAATGGAATGATCATTTTAGGCCAGATAAAATATAAGAGTATTACATTGCTTGCATTATTTAAACAGCTAAAGGATCACTATGTTCATACAGAAAAAAAATGAAAATGAAATTTAATTTTGAACGGCTGCGATGCATTGTATTGTAGCATTGCAGCAAATTATAAAAGTTAATATATAAGTACCAAACACGAAATAATTCAACACGCGATAAGAAATTAGAGAGAAAGTTATTATTTATAGCTCATGAAAAAGACCACATCGATTTAAGTACAAATTAAAAGGCTATCAATATTTACAAATGAATAAAACAATTTCTTCTGCACCTAATATCACATTAAAAATTAAATAAATATGAGATCATTTAGAAAATTGGAGGACCAGCTATTTAAAAAAAAAAAAAAATCCTTAATTTTCTTCATTCGGCTCTATTTCCTGCTCACTAATTGCTTCTTCAGACGCCTCATTGGCTTGGCGATTGTTGGCAGGTTCCATGAACGACTCTAGCTTTTCTTCCAGTTCCTCTACCTGCATGTCAGAACGATATTCATTAAAATTGACCAACTTTCACGGTCAAGATTGTACCTTAAATTTTTTATAATTATAAAAAATTTAATCAAAATCGGTTGGAATTAATTTGAGAAAAGAAGAAAATGTAGGGACCGCGACCACCACCACCACTTTCCCACATTAGTATGATATTGTCCGCTTTAGACCCAGCCCGCACGGATTTGTTTTTGGGCATCCCCAAAAGGCCTCATACTAATGAAGTGGGTACTAATGAACTGGGTGGGTGCTCTTATATACTTTGCAATTGTTTGCTCAATTGCCGATGTGGAACTTTGGGTTGCCACCCAACAATCCCTCGATTGCAAGACTCGATTCGCTGCTCTGATACCACTTGTAGGGACCGCGACCACCACCACCACCACTTTCCCACATTAGTATGATATTGTCCGCTTTGGGCCCAGCCCGCACGGATTTGTTTTTGGGCATCCCCCAAAAGGCCTCATACTAATGAAGTGGGTGGGTGCTCTTATATACCTTGCAATTGTTTCCTCAATTGCCGATGTGGGACTTTGGGTTGCCACCCAACAGAAAAGAAATGACATAGTTAGGCTAAGCAAGTAGTAATAACCTTATCAATGAATTGAGCAGCTAAATGAGCATCTTTGGCTATATTTTCTGCCAAATCTTCCACAAAATCAACCGTATTTCTGAGCGCGCCACCTTCTGGAAGGTCATGTGCTATGCCCTCAGCCACCTTCTCCACTTTCTCCGCCACTATTTCCACCACATCTACTATTTGCTCCGCCGTCTCTACCACCATGTCAATTTCCTCTACACATATATTCAAGTGGTTTAAATTTGTTAATTAATTAGCGGTTCTGAATGACAGTATACTAATAGACACATCAATTATCTGATCAGTTATAATATAATTAAGATTAATATAATCGAGGACTCTTACTTTTAATCTGTAGTAAAGGTCCCCATTTGTGTGTGAAAAATGGTAGAACCAATGTAAGTACAATTCCTACAGCCCAACTTTTCCTGCAAAAACAAAAGCTAATTAGATTAACCATGATATATACAATGTACAAATAAATGAAGTCGATCATTCACAAAGTCAGCTGCGACAATTATTATGACGCAGAGAAAGTTGATAGAAAATAAATACGCATGCATAAATAGCTAACAAAGAAAATATATTTAAGCGGCACCAGATATGCATTTGCAGATTTCTATCTCCTGTTACTCTTGTAATAGATTAAGTTATTAAATATTTAAGAAAACTAGCTCGTTAATGAAAATATCTAATTTTATCTAATTTAACTTACCAAGAGCTAGGAAGAGGTCCAGAAGGAAGAGGGAATCCGGCGGGTAGCATACTGCTGAATACAATAAAGTCCTTTCGCGCTTTCATGGTCGCGCCATGAAAATGATTTAAGCTTCGTCGCTGGTCTTGAATAACTCCAATTTTCTTGTTGTTTGTACTTACAATAACAGAATATGAATTGAAGGCCGGCGTTTGCTTCAATCTTTGAGATAGATTAGCATGAGGTCTAGCTATCAAACTGTTAGAAACGATGATCGATCCAGACATGGATACAAATCAGTGTGTAGTTAATTTTTTAGATACTTTGAATGTTTTTTTTTTTTTTTTTTTTTTTTTGGAAGATGGAGTTGTTGGTAGATAATTACGATGGTGTATACTTATATAGTTGTTTGTATGACATGTACATGTTTATTTATTACTATAAAAAATAATTTAAAATGCATGTTGAATTGTCTTAGGATATAAACTAAGTTGATTAGGTTCAAACCTTGAGAATCAGGATTAAGTAAATGATATTAGCTGGTCAATTTGAGGTGTCGTATTATCTAATTAGCCGCCGTTGGCACCATAGGGCATTTTAAACTATCAATTTGAGATGTATTTTATTGTAGTTCATGTGTCCCAAAATAAATATTAGGAAAAAATGCACCAAAAATACCTGAACTATAAGGGTTGTTTGGATTTAGTAACTTATCTCTTTTTTGACCCATGAAAAGTACCTTAACTTTTTTTGTGTGCAGCGGAGGTACCTATTGCTAACGTCGTCCACTTTTTGCCATTAAGTTATCATGTGCCACGCACATGACGTCTTTCTTAAGGGCAACAAGGTCAAAACACAATAAGAATAGTGTGATATCATTTCACAAAATAAAGTGGTTAAAAGTAATTTTTCTAGTTTCAATTAACCCCCTTCCCTTTCTCTTTCCCAGTCCTAGCCAAACCGCCACCTACCACCGCTCATGTTCAGGAACGGCAGCCACCATCATCACCAGTTCACCACCACACTATTCGCCACCAACACCCAGCACTGCCCCTCACCACCGTCATTCACAGTCACCATCAAAATAACACCACCATCAAACAAATCACTCCCCCATATCCTAAATTCTTCTTCTGCAACAATAGTTGAAAATTTCGAACCAAATCAGAAATTTCAATTTCAAACCCCAAATCAGAAATCAACTTGTTAAATAATATAACATCCGTTAATTAAGTAATACCCATTTCATCTTCATCCTCATTTCATCGTTTTCCTTGAGTTTTTCCCAATTTCAAACCAAATGCAATGGTGGATGAACACCAAAAGTGAATCCGAAATTCCAACATGGAAAAGCTGAAATCATACCCAAAAACGAACCTAAATCGAACACAAACTCAAATCAAACCTGGAAATTTCGAACCCTAGGCAAAATCGAACACAAATTCGAAAAACAATAGTTGAAAATTTCGAACCCTAGGTGATGCAGCGGAATACAACCTAGATCAACCACAACAGAAGATCTAGCATAAAACAAAAGGAATGAAACCTTCAACACAAGCCAACAATGGCTTCTAGGGTTTGAACCCACAAAGTTGCAAAGCAAACTTTAAAATTAATTAATAAAAAACATAGTCAATACAAAGTAGGAAAAGAGTATTTATACTCCAACAACTAATTAAAAACCCTAACCCTAAATGTGTTTTAACAAAATACCAAAATACCTTAAAAGTGTTTAATTAAACGTAACTGAAAACTGGGAACAATTCTGACCGGCCTACCGAGTAGACGCTCGCACCAGGCCAGGCGGGCGCTTGGTGTTTAAACAGAGACTCGGACAAATTGCACAGAGGTAAGCGGGCGCCTGGCGGAGATCGAGCGGGCGCCTGGTCGCCGAATCTGCCCTGCTGCTGCTGGCTTGTCCCGTGCTACATCATACTCCCCCACTTTAAAATGATTCGTCTCCGAATCATGTACCATAAGAGAACCATGCAATCGGGGAACATGCCGCGTGGCCTGAACGAATGAAAACCCGTGTGGTGGGTGTCTCGCAGCCGGTACTGGTGGAACGCGAAGTGCATCCCTCCGCTTAGCTCTCCGTGCTGCAGCAGCTAAACCAATCTCCCGAGCAGTACCTGAAATAAATGATTTTGCAGCACACAAGGAAATAATTCCCTTCCCGTTATCAACTCCAGGACGAACCCCTTTTTCCTTCAACGGGCATAAATGAATTTTGACCCCCTCCTTCACAAAGCTAATAACATTAGTACGCCCATTATGAGTAGAATCAACGTCATAATGCCAAGGATGCCCAAGCAACAACTGGCACGCACTCATATCAACCACATCACAAATAGCCACATCCGTATAATTACCAATAGAAAAAGGAACGACACATTGTTCAGTTACCTTTAGTTTACCAGTAGCATTAATCCATCCCACATAATATGGAGTCGGATGTTTTGTAACCTCCAGTTTTAATTTATCCACCGTTCCCTAATAGAAGGAATGAAACCTTCAACACATGTCAACAATGGCTTATAGGGTTTGAACCCACAAAGTTGCAAAGCAAACTTTAAAATTAATTAATCAAAAACATAGTCAATACAAAGTAGGAAAAGAGTATTTATACTCCAACAACTAATTAAAAACCCTAACCCTAAAAGTGTTTTAACAAAATACCAAAATACCCTAAAAGTGTTTAATTAAACGTAACTGAAAACTGGGAACAATTCTGATCGGTCTACCGAGCGGACGCTCGCACTAGGCCAGGCGGGCGCTTGGTGTTTAAACAGAGACTCGGCCAAATTGCACAGAGGTAAGTGGGCGCCTGGTGGAGATCGAGCGGGCGCCTAGTCGCCGAATCTGCCCTGCTGCTGCTGGCTTGTCCCGTGCTACATCACTAGGCAACAACGAATTGAACCCTAGGAATCGAATTTGAAAACCCAGATCTTCGCAAGCACGGGGACAATGGCGATTTGCAGCAATGGTGTCGGATTTCATTGGGGAAATGGTGGTTGTTTGGGATTGGAATTGCTGGGTGGGCAGACACGAATTTGGGGGTAGAACCCATTTCTTGATCTGGGTTTGAAGAACCCATTTCGGATGGGGGTGTGGATGAAAGGGGGAGAGGAAGGGGAAGGGGATTTGGGGGTAGAACCCATTTCTTGATCTGGGTTTGAAGAACCCATTTCGGATGGGGGTGTGGATGAAAGGGGGAGAGGAAGGGGAAGGGGAGGGGGTTATTTGAAAGTAAGAAATTTATTTAAACCCCTTTGTCTTTGTAAAATGTTCTCACACTATCCTTGTTATGTTTTGACATTTTTACCCTCAAAAAATTAGTCATGTGCGTGGCACATGATAACTTAACGGCAAAAAGTGGACGGCGTTAGCAATAGGTACCTCCGCTGCACAAAAAAAAAGTCAAGGTATTTTTCATGGGTCAAAAAAGAGATACGTTACTAAATCCAAACAACCCCTATAGTTCAGGTACTTTTGGTGCATTTTTTCCTAAATATTAAAACATGAGTTTGATCAAGAATAGATTTGAATACAATATATTTTGAGACGCAAGGTGCAGCCAATTGTAGAGATGGCCAACCCGGATCCGTGGCCGGACTCGTTTTAGACCCGTGAGAATCAGACTTGTGCAAGAACTGTGACGCATGTGAACCGTACCCATGTTTGAGGAGGACCGGTTCCCGCTCCTCCTTTCCAAAACCCGTGACCAGTGGAACCGTAACTGTATACGGAACCAGACCCGGACCCATGTGGACTAGTGTCAGACCCGCGGCAGACCCTTTAGAACCCATCAGATTTTGTTAGGTTTCAAACATAAATTTTATTAAAAATGTTACATTTCATTGATTTTAACAGTAACAAATTGATTATGATGAAAAACTAACAGAATTTGTTAAAACTTTAACAATTTCTGTAAATTTGAAAACAATAAATAGGAACCGTCTGACCCGTTGAACCAGAACCGTGCACCTCTGTTGGACTCAAACCCGTAAACCGGCATACCACCACAGTCCGGGTCCTGTTCTTCCTTTCTTGGACCCGTACTTATACCCGTATGTGGCCACATCTAGCTAATCATAGTCAATTTTTAAAAGGTTTAATTTCACTGCACGCTCTGAGGTTTGAACAAATCTTACTTCGATTGATGTTTGGTTTGTCTCACTTACCACCTTTTATCAAGTTTATTTAAATGAAATGACTATCTTATGTTTAAATCTATGGAGTGATTAGTTTAGTATTTAGAATGAGATATAGGGGTAAAATTATCATTTCATTTAAATAAAATTGAGAAAAAAAATAAGTGAGGTCAAACTAAACTTTAAAGAGCAGTTCGACTATATTTAGAACATCCACATCAGGAGGACTGGATAGTAAAGTTAACTCATTATTAAAACTTGAAATCGGCAACGGTAAAAGTCTGTTTTAAGATAAGTGAACCAATACGACATGAGTTGTTAAGACGTTAAATATACGTGTAAGTGCATGTGGTCAATGTTATTAACTCGTTTTCTTGCAAATGCAACTCTTCTATTATTAGTCTACTATTTCGGGGTGGTGGCTTGTAGAATTATACTTAAAATTATTTCCAAGTGTTGGAAAAATGTGAAGGAAATGAGTATTTTCTTTAATTTTGTGTATTGATTAATTGATATATAATTTGTCGAATGACAAACTTGTTTGTGGGTTTGTGTTCTACTCCGTGAGAACATTGAGATAATGTATTCATTTGTCCAATTTGGAGTTGGGATGAATGAGATACAAAGGCTTAAAGTTGGTGGGTTGAAATGGGGATATGGAAGTTATCCCACATTGGAAAGAAATGTAAAAGGAAGCTAGTTTAAAGGCTTGGGCACTTGGCTAGTGTTCAAGCTTGTATGACATTGAGGCTCTCTCTCGCGCGCAGGGGGGGTGCAAATCATGGAACCAATTTGGCTTGCGAGGTCCGAACTCATGTGTGTGCGCGTCCTTTTAATTAAATTTTCGGATGTAAATCTGTTCTGGGAGTAGTATAAATAGAGATGAAGAACACAAGCAAGAAAACACATTTTCCAGCAATCTCTGTCACACCCTCTCCTTTGTTGCATTTTGTCATTCCTTCTTTGGCCTCCTCTTGCATCTGCATTTGTGGTGATACTGTCCAGGCACAACCTCAATTCGCCGGAGTCTCTTAGTGCAGGGAAGCATCCGGTTCGTGCGAGTTATCCTGGGAGACTAGCGTCCTACAGCAACCTCAAGCACTTACGGTGAGGGGGTGAATAAGTCTTAAGGACAGTGTGTCTAACACACGACTCGGCACATATACTCCATTCCAGTTTCTGTTTGATAATTTCCAGTTTATTACTTTAAGTATAATTATGTTTATTATATGTTCTGTATTTTAGAGTTCCTTTTTTGCAGAATTTTTCTAACACCAATTGTGTGTATATAGTATATATATAGTAGGGGTGGAAATGGTTCGGCTCAAACCGCAGTTCGGAACCGAGCCGAGCCAAACCGTGCGGTTTAGCTCGGTTTTTAAACTTATGCGGTTCATCTCGGTTTCGAAAATTGATAAACCACACGGTTCGGTTCGGCTCATGGTCTGACCCTTCAAGCCGAACCGAGCCAAACTGAGCCGAACCGTTTCGAGCCGAACCGTTTCGAGCTGAACCACGAGCCGAACCGTAGAGCTGAACCGTTGAGCTGAACCGTGGAGCTGAACCGTGGAGGCGAGCTAGCTGAACCCACTACAAGAATAAGTTAAATTAGTAACGGCTATTGTTGACGGATGGCATTCCATAAGTGATTATTTACGAAGTTACCACAAATCGTTTACGGAAGGGTGGAATTGCAATTAATTTAAATTCTGGTAAAAGCAATTTACACCCATCCTTCCGATCCCAAAAATCATTTGCTCCTATCGACCCCCCTTTCAATTAGGTCGATAGGCATCGTCGACACTCGACACGATCGCCGACATCGCTCCAATCACCCCTCATCGTCATCGCCGTCATTGCACCTCCCCGCCGTCGTCGTCGTCTTCGCCATCGCCCTGTGATGTCATTATCACCTACCACATCTTCACGATGTTAACCCTTACCATGTCTTCTCGTCGTCATCCTCGGCCTAACTAGGGCTCATAGGTAAATCCTCTCTCCTCTCTCTGATCCTATCCTATCTCGTCTATTGTCGATAGTCTCCTAAGACTCACTAGATTTCTTATTGAATCCATGTGTGCAGTCCCTGGATCGGCTAATTGTTGTTAGATCAGATATTTTCTGTGATTGTTTCTGTGAACATTTATGTAGCGTTAGCTTCAGATGCTTTCAATTTTTGTTTTTTCCACTTACTTTGACTGCCTCTGGTGTAAGAGTTGTGGTTCAAACCGCGGTTTAAGCCACGGTTTAAACCGTAAAATCAGACCGTGGTTCAAACCGAGTCGAACTGTGATGGTTTAGCTCAGCACGGCTTGGACTATTTTGTGGTTCAGCTCGGTTTGGGATTTCTCCAAACCGATGTATAGCTGTTTGGCTTCTAAATTACCCCAAACTGAGCTAAACCGAACCATTTCCACCTCTAATATATAGGGTCGTGCTCCTGTAAGAACCTAAATATCGTAAGAACCGTGAGAATTTGGATACATTAGGTAAAAAAAACTAATGTATTAAATGGTTCACTTGGATACATCATTGGATACATTACTTGACTTGGATACATCATTGGATACATTACTTGGATACATTGGGTAAAAACTAATGTATCCAATGTGCACTTGGATACATCATTGGATACATTTAGTCCTCACGGTTCTCACGATATTTAGGTTCTCACATGCATGACCATATATATATATATATATATATATATATGGGTTTTGTTAGGATACCCTCTTCAAGGGTATCTTAACAAGTGGCCCTTCATTTTATGCCTAAAAAGCCCTCTATTTTGTGCACGAAGCAAATACTTAAAGAGGGTAAAATAGAAAATTGGACTCATATAATTAGATCCTGTCTTCCTTGTCTCCATTGCCGGAAGTTTTACAATTTGCTTCCCATGTTACTGGCCTCAACAATAAAATAAAACATGGGTGTCTCAATATCTTCAAAGTTTCTAATCCCAATCAAAATTAACATGTTATTGATATATAATTCCTTAAACAAAGATTGTTGTTTATATGGCAAATCAAAAGATCGATTGCTTCCGATTTTGGGAGCAAAAGATTCAAAATTGTCGATTCGGTGGTTTGTTTCCATCAGGGTTCTTATTTTTTTCTCCAATTTAATCAACAGGTCGCTACTGGTGGATGTCGGAAATGACAATTTGGATACTACAATCGGTGATTCAAATTTAAGATCGTTGCAAATACCTATCTAGCATTAGGTAGGTTGAATTGAGACATTATGCTACTCAATCTTTCAAACTTTTTTTACCTATTCTGGGTGAAGAAAAACTTAGGGTGACAAGTCCAGTTGGAGAAGTAAGTGGCAGGGAATGAAGCACCAATGTCATGGCAAGAGAGTCTGAGCTGTGGAATTTGAGGATTTGGGGTAGACGATTGAAGAAACGGAGGGTGGACGTCTTTTAATTTCCAATTACAATTTTACCCTCTTCAACTATTTGCTTCATGCACAAAATAGAGGTCTTTTTAGGCATAAAATGTAGGGCCACTTGTTAAGATACCCTTGAAGAGGGTATCCTAACAAAACCATATATATATATATATATATATATATATATATATATATATATATATATATATATATATATATATATATATATACATATATATACGTATACGTATACATGCGTATACGTATACGTACGTATACGTATACGTATACATATATATGATTAATAAAAATGAACTTTGACTAACCATTAGTGATGATCTAATCATTCTAGTGAAAGTCTAAAATTTGTAATCGATAAATCATTAAGTGATATCAATAATAATTTTTAAATTTCATCGTGATCATTAAATTGACACCTTTGGTCAAAATATATTTTTACTGACCATAAAAAGTCAAAACGAGACTATCATTCCAAGACATAGGGAGTATATATGAAACGAAACATGTTAGCACACAAAGCAATAGGAGACGAGTATTGTTCTTGGAACAGAAAATGGGACGAATAGCTGCAGCGGAGGTTTGCTCTTGTCTGACGACCGGTCCATAGTCGATCATGTTATCTATTAGACTGTTTTTTTTTTTGGAAGGAAAACCATTAATTAATAAGCCCAAACAGAGAGAATTTGGCTATCCACAAACGATGGTAGCTCAGCCCAAGTTGAAGGGTTTGCATTTACAAATGCTGCCCTAGAAAAACAATCCGCCAAACAATTGGCTTTATGACATACCAAACGAACTACAAAATTAGGATAGTCCCGGAGGAACTCCCTACACAAATCAAGTAAACCATCTAGTTCAGAATGGCCTGGAGGAGTAGAAAAAATCCTGTCATATACCATCTTGGAGTCAATCTCGAATTCCACTTGTTGTAACCCCAAATCTCTCACCCAAGACATACACAAAAGCAACCATGTAGCTTCGCCTTCCTCCGACGTTATCTGTTAGACTGTTAGTAAGTAGATTAAAATTTGTTTGATAGAATATGTTGGGGTTAGTGGTTCGCACAACTTGGATCGATAGCGGGGTACGGACACAAAGAAAGAAGAAAGAAATGCAGACACAAAAATCTTGCGTGGTTCGGCCTCTTGCCTACATCCACAGGCACAACACTAATATTACTATCTTAACATCAACATTACAAGTGTATCACCCTACAAATCTGAGTCCCTCACTCAAAGATTACGAGGAATGATAACACTAGGCTACTCTCACAATGCTATAAGAGGCACTCTTGCACTCTTTTTCATATTTTTTTTTCTCTACATTTTTGGTGTGTACCTCTCTCCCCACACATTGGTGTGTCTTTCCCACACACACAATGGTGTCTCCGCACACACACAATGGTATTTCCACACACATACACACACACACACACGAACACACACTATATGTGGTGCTATCTGTCAAGGAGTAGAGAAAGAGAAAGTCGGAGCCAATCATACATGGAGAGAGATAATTGATATAAGAGACTCAAATATTATTGATACTAGAGGTACATATTTATAAGGTTACAAAAGAGTATTCTAGAGTAATCTAACTTGCTTTACAAGATACAAATCTCCTAATTGATATACACAATCTCTAAGTTTGGTAAGTAATATCTAAGAGATATTTACAATATATTCTTAGAATATACAATATTCTTAATATGCCCCCGCAAAATGGACGACCGATAGGAGAGTCCAATCTTGGAAATAATTGCATGAGGATGAGCTTGGTGAAGTAACATTTGTGAAGATATCATCGTGTTGATATTTGTTTGTTGTAGATGGGAGAAGAAGACAGTTTAATGAAGAAAGAAAAAAAAAAGAATAAAATCGAGGTTGAAGGGGGGGGGGTAAGAATAAGAATAGAATATGAGAAGAATGTATAATGAAGAAGAGCAATAAAAAAAATGAGAGAGAGAAAGAGAGAGACAGCAGTAGGTTAGGTTTTAGGATATTCAAAACTTAAGAATTTTAGAAGCATAAAGAAGAGCAAGATAAAGAAGAGGATAAGAGAAGGTGTACATGGCTTAGGCTCAAGTACTCAGACTTGAGAAATTTAGAAGACACATCTTATTGTAAGATTGGGAAGAAAACTAAAATTGAAGAATTGAAGATCGAGAGAAAAGAAATTATGAAGGGAAGAAATAATACTTAACGTGACATTGAGATGGGTAAAAATTTAGAGAGGAAAAGAATTGAGAGAGGTATTTGAGAAGAAAAAGAATTTTATTTTACGTCGCAACCACGTTGCAAGACGATTTTACGTTGTAATGACGTTGACTTTACGTCCCAACCACGTCGCAAGACGATTTTACGTTGGAATGACGTTTACTTTGAAAAAGAAGATAAATTAGTTTACGATCGCAAGGACGAAGTTTTGGATTTATTTTACGTCGCAATGACGGGTATAATTTTACGTCGAACAATGACGAAGAAATAAAATTTGATTGTAAGCAGAAGGAAAAGAGTTGACATAATAATGTCATCTACTTATTTCAAGAAAAAAAAAGATTTTAAAAGAAATAAAATTAAGAAAAGGAAGAAGGAAGTCCAAGATGACAAAGAAGAAGAAGAATCTAGCGAGTGATAGTTGGTGTTAAGGTGCAATACAATAAGGGAAATTTAATTGTGGAATTTGTGTGTCAATGACGAGGAGTGTTGATAGGGAAGGGGGACCAGGGGTAGTGAAAGAGGAACTAAACACAGATTGATGAGAAAGAAAAGAGGAACAAGAAGAGGAATTTTTTTAGGGTAGGACGGATCTTGCCGATTGTGGTGTGGAAGTAAGAGAGGCGGAATCTAGTTTTTGTTAGGGTGGTTTATGGTGGAGAAGTCCCATTATGGATTATAGCTCTGATGCCATGTCAAGGATTAGAGAAAGAGAAAGTCGGAGTCAATCATACATGGAGAGAGATAATTGATATGAGAGACTGATGGATGTGTTTCTACCCATCCAAATGATTTAATTTTATGACTTATTAGATGCTCAACCTTGGGTGTTTTGATGGTTTTTGGAGTGTTTATGAGTATAGGAAAGGAGAAAAAGAATGTATGGATTCATGAGCGTTAAAGCCCGAAAAGGAAGGATAAAGTACGGACCAGAATATAAAGATAAATAGATGTGACTTCTGATAAATCATTTACATTGGATAGTACTCGAAAATATCTTTCCAACGATAGTTTACACGTCCAAATCGGAGTTTGTATGAAGAAGTTATGGCCTCCGGAAGTTTACGCGAAAAAAGTTTAACAACAGATCATATCGAGCGCCCGCCTGATCTATAGCGAGCGCCCACTCGCTTCTTGGGCAGAAAAAACAGTAGGTTTTGGCCAGGTAAGCGCCCTCTTGGTGTCTACCAAGCGCCCGCTCACCCAGGGACCTCAGGGGAATTTTCCAAGGACTTTTCTGGAATTATCCAAATTTTGAAGGGCTTTTCAAGAATTTTCCTAGGATTTTTTCCTATTTTTACACCTTCTTAGCCCTAGTATAAATATAACACTCCATACACATTATTTGAGACATAATTTATTCAAGATTTCAAGGATTGTAATCAAGGATTCATCATTTAATCCAGGTTTTGATGTTCTTTAATTTATTCTTTGTTCTTGATTTTATGAGTAGCTAAGTTCTTAGATTCATGGATTGGTAGTAACAAATACTAGATCTCTATGCTATAGATTTAATTATTCCATTCGATTTTATTCTTGGTCATTAAAATATTCTTCATGATTAATTCTTTAGTTTCAATTATATGTTAAGATATAAATTAGCTTTAGAATAATTGGGTATATATGGCTACACTAACGTGGGTGATTATACGTTGACCATTGTTTTGATTAAATTCAATTGAGGACCTAGCGAAAGTCAAAAGGATTTAGGTTCATGTGTTCTTGAGTGCTTTATGAATTTCTTGCATGTTGTATAGACCTAGCGGAAAGTATTAACATAAAGGAAACAATAGAATTGCAGTCCGGCGACCGAACCGTCTCAATTCTTATTAAAGTGAACGAACTCAAGAATGAGACTGATCTTATTATTATGAGCATAACATAGAGTGAAAGTATTTGTGAACCCAATTCGTGAATCTATTCGTTAATCTTTATTAATTATTGTTTTATTTATTTCCTTAGTTTAATTTTATTTCTTGCTTTAGTAGTTATAAACAACAAACCAAACCCCATTTATTTATTTGTCTAGTTTTAATTAACATTCTTGTTAATCCTTCAAGTCTCTGTGGATTCGACCCTTGCTTGTACATATTACTACATCGGTAACTAGTACACTTGCTAGGTATTTTAACTAGAGGGAGATTTTCTCTATCAGAGACTCAAATATTATTGATACTAGAGGTACATATTTATAAGGTTACAAAAGAGTATTCTAGAGTAATCTAACTTGCTTTACAAGATATAAATCTCTTAATTGATATACACAATCTCTAAGTTTGGTAAGCAATATCTAAGAGATATTTACAATATATTCTTGGAATATACAATATTCCTAATACCATCTTGTATTTATAGAGCCAAGACAACCCACTTGATGGTTCTTGAACTTTCCCAAGCAAGAACCAAGCCACCCTTTTGTCTTCCCAAAAATGTCTCTTCATATTTCAAGAGAACCACCCATCTAAAAACACCCACCAAATAATTAACCCAACAAAATAGTTGCTGGAAATATTAATTGTATCCCAACAATTCCTCCCTCAATTAACATTTCCAAAATTCTTCTTCATTCATCATGGTATTGGCATCTCCTCCCTCGACTTGACTCCTCCCGAACCAGTACACGATCTCTACCCTTTTGGTAGGCTTCTTCTTCATTGTTCTTGTTCTCATGCAATGTCGTCATCTCATCTTGGATTTCGTCATGCTCCCGCCACCTCTTGTGAAACTTGTACCGCTGCTATTTACTTGTGGGACACGCTGCCCAATCACCAATATCAGGAAGACTTTCGACGCAAAGCACATAAGGCTCCATTCACGAGGTCACATAACGAGAATCCAACACATCGCACACATGGTTCATCGTGTCCGGCCCATCCACCAACCACGGCTCTTGTTGGGGTTAGTGGTTCACACAACTTGGATCGATAGCGGGGCACGGACACAAAGAAAGAAGAAAGAAATGAAGACACAAGAAATTTTACATGGTTCGGCCTCTTGCCTACATCCACATGCACAACACTAATATTACTATCTTATCATTAACATTACAAAGTGTATCACCCTACAAATCCGAGTCCCTCACTCAAAGATTACAAGTAATGATAACACTAGGCTACTCTCATAATGCTAAGAGGCACTCTTGCACTCTTCTTCATTTTTTTTTTCTCTACTTTTTTGGTGTGTACCTCTCTCCCCACACATTGTTGTGTCTTTCCCACACACACAATGGTGTCTCCACACACACACATACACTACATGTGGTGCCATATTCTATTTATAGAGCCAAGAACCAAGCCACCCTTTTGTCTTCCCAAAAATGTCTCTTCATATTTCAAGAGAACCACCCATCTAAAAACACCCACCAAATAATTAACCCAACAAATTAGTTGCTGGAAATATTAATTGTATCCCAACAGAATACGGGACCAAATATAAAATTATAGCCAAATTCAGTGTAATCACTGCACAGCTGTGCATCAATGGATATCAGCATTCAGCAAGGGCACTTATAGTTCCTATTCTTAATAAGCGATACGCCATATGCGATAATTGACTTGGACTTTTGAATCCTATGATTGATCATTCCATTTACAAAATGAATACTCACTCCGTTCCAAAACAACTTGTATCATTTTGAAAAAGTTATAGAAATTAATAAAAAAAAGAGTACGCTATATTCAAAAGTATTGTGAGTGAAAAAGTGGTTGTGAATATGATTGTTGGGATATGGAGTCAAAATCAAGAAGGAATGTAGAAACTTAATTTAAGTCATTAAAGTTTTTATGGGATTCCTTGTTTGACTAAGTTCAAATTAAGTTTTCCTTGAGATTCCTTACTTAAAAAGGTTTAAGAAATTTAATTATTTCAAATTTCCTACTTAGTTTAGGTACTGGACTCGTATATGCCTATATAAACCAAGTGATGTTCATAATTATTATGTACTCCCTCCGTTTCGCAAAACATGTCGTTTTAGGTGTTCAATTTTGTTCCAAAATATTTGACACTTTTCATCTAGGAACTTTTACCATTACTTACCAATTATACCCTTATTTAATAATTGACACACCCTTTGTAAATGCATTTAATTACCTAGGTAAATGAATTGTTATAGGGGTGTTTGAGTCTTTCTTACATATAATAATTGTTTTTCTTAATTTAAGTGAAGAAGGTTAAAACGTCAAGTATTACGAAACGGATGGAGTACTAAGAAAAATAGCTCGAGAGAATCTTTGAGTCACAAGGGTGCCCTTAAAGGCATACCTTGGATGGGTAGAAGCATGTCTATGGCTTTTATGTGTGACGTTATGTTTTCAGTACCTATTGCTTATTTTACCTTATTTTTTCTTACATCTTTTGTTTCATGATGACATATGAAGATTCATGCTAGCCAATCCCAAATTATTTTTGCACTAAGGCTATATTATTGTTGTTAGAATTTACTTAGTGTTGGAAAATTACTGTTGGGAATAGGAATGAACTTAGGCTCCGATTGTTTCGTGTAAAACAATTTCCAGAAAATGAAAATGTTTTCCGGAAAATGACATAAACATGTTTTTGGTTGTTTAGTAAATCTAAGGAAAATGTTTTCCGGAAAATATTTTCATATGAAAAAAAATAATAATTTAATGTGAGGAAAAGAATTATTATGAGAAAAATTTTGAATGTGGGTGGGGATTTTGGGTTGGGGTGGGGGGGGGGGGCTGGGGGAGGTCATCAAAAATAATTTTAATATGAGTAAAAAAGTTTTTTTTTTTTTTTTTTTTTTTTTTTTTTGTGGGGGTGGGTTGGGTGGGGTAGGTGGTGAGGTAGTGGGGGTATAGAGCGCGAATGTGGGAGTTGTTAGAAAATAATATTAATAAGAGTAAAAATTTTTTGATGGGGGTGGGTAGGGTAAGGGGTGGGAGGTGTTCAAGAATAATTTTAATATGATTGAAAAAAAAAAGTTTTTTTTTTTTTTTGGGGGGGGGGTGGTGGGTGGTGGGGGGGGGGGGTAAAATGGTGTTGAAAGATAATTTTAATAAGAGTGATTTTTTTATTTTTTATTTTTTTGGGGGTGGGTGGGGTGGGGGTAGGTGGTGTGGTGGTGGGGTAGTGGGGGTAGGGAGCGCGAATGTTGGAGTTGTTAGAAAATAACTTTAATAAGAGTGAAAAAAAATTGGGGGTAGGTGGCTGGTGCGTGGGGTGTGGGGTAAAGGGGCCGGAGGCAATGCGTGTTGAAAGATAATTTTAATATGAGTGGTTTTTTTTTTGTGGGTGGTCAGGTGGGGGTGGGTGGGGCAAAGGGGGGTGGTTGGGGTGGATGGGGGGAGGGAACGTAAGGTTGGAGGGTGGGGATGGGGTTGGAGGTGGAGGTGGTTGGGTGTGTGAGTGAGGGAGTTAACATTTTCCGTAAAATGACTTACGAAGGAAAAATTCGTAAGTTGTTTTACGGAAAACCTAGCTTATTTCCATTGATCGTAAAATATTTTACATTGACTTTTTTTCCCTTTTGCCTACCAAACACCGGAAAACATGTAAAACATTTTCCGTAAAACATTTTACGGTGAAATAAACGGAGCCATAGCCTTTGCTTTTTAAGTAGAATGCCTATTAATGGATTTGAGGAGAGAGACACGGGGAGAAGTGTTTTCAAGGGAAGAGTAAGAAATTGTGAGGGTGAGAAGGAAGACAAAAAGCGTCGATGGTAAAGTATCAGCAGAGTAGAAAAAGAGGTGATGTTAGATGTTTGACAGGAGACCGGCTTTGTTGTTTCAGCGAGGATGTGAGTCGACTAGAAGAAAGCTTAGCCATGAAATATGATGAACAATGTTAGTGTGGATAAACGTTGTTGAAGAAGGGATTTTGGCATGATATTGCTCTCGCAGGCGATGAGAAAGCACAAGAAGAGGAGTTTGACGGTTATATGTCTGAATCTAAGGGGTCGGCGTTTCTGGATTTGTAGATCTGGTGACCGGTGAATAGTACGACATTCTTGTCCCCTTGGATTTGCACCAGAGAAGAGGGGCAGTCGCCGGTAGTCGATCGCTGGAGTAGAGGGAGAGGGACGAGGAGCAGGGCCGTCCCTAACAGTTTATGGGCATGGGGCCAAGTCAAATTAAGCGCCTTTAATATTATTTGTTTAGTAAAATTTATTTTTTTTAATCGGCTGATTTTTTTTTGTTTTGAAATAGAGTGATGCACGTGCAATACACACAAAATAGTAATAGTGTAAAAATGATTATGGTTATAATATATTTGAAACCGTGCGATGTACCTGTTTTGCACAAATAACAATAATGATAATAAAATTTTAAATATAATTTAGTAAAAGAATTGTAAAGCTATTAAAAGTTATAATTTCAATAATAACTCTAAAAGTAAAGATGATGGTGATAATATGTAGAAAAGTCATATAATATATGGAAAAGTCACAAAAGTCACAGCACGTCACTATTTAAAAAGTGAAAATCTCCTGAAAAACTTGTTAAATGCTCGCTTTAGTGTAAAACTTGTTTATCATCTTTTATGAAAAACTCATTTTTTATCTCTTAATGTAAATCATGTTTTTCATAAGTGTGACTCATTTAAAAAATCCATTTTTTAACGTTTGATATTGATAATTAAATGTCATTTGAGAACTTTAAACTAACACAGAGGATGTAACATTTTTAAAAATATATTTTTAAACTGAAAAATAAACACTTATCTTGAATGTTAAAAATCAAATATATTACAACCATAAATATTAGATTGTTTATATTTGTTACTCGTAGTTTTTATAGTCAGATATTTAATATAGCAATTTAATTCTCTTATGTACAAAATGAAGGACCTTCTTATTTAAAGACACTCTAAAAAGTTGGTGAAAATCTCGAGAAAAACTTTTTTTACACCCGCTTTAGTGTAAAACTTGTTTTCATCTTTTGATGTGAAAAAAAACCTTTTAATGTAAAATAAGTTTTACACATCTCTTAGTGTAAAACAGATTTTTTGTAAGACTGACTCAAAGAGTTGACTTTTATTAGTAAAAATACATATATATTATTTCTATCTATTTTTAAACTTTTAATTTTGCAAGTACAAAATTAAATATGAGAAAAATGGTAAAAAAATCATTAAGAGAATCATTTTTGAGAAAAAAAGTTATTTAAATCGGGACGTATATAAATATTAAATACTAAATTGACACCGCCTTTATTTTTAGGATAAAATTTATTGGGTATATGTAAATTTGTTACGCTCAATAACTAAATGAAATTATACAAAAAAGAGTAATAGTTGCAGGGTAAAATTTTCACAAGAATATGTCATGTGGCATTGCTGATGTCAGCGGCTTCGGTATATATATACATATATATATATATATATATAGACACACACAATGTCTAATTGTTTTAATGCAACATCAGTGTTAAAAAATTACTTTAAAATAATTAATAAATATGACTTATACCATATATACACATAATTATAAAATTTGGGCCCTTACCACTATGGGCGGCGTCCACCCTGCCCACCCCCTTGGGCCGGCCCTGTCGAGGAGTAGGGGAGGGAGTACATTGCTTGCATTATTTAAAAAGCTAAACGATCGCTTTGTTCATGATACCAAAATAACGAAAATGAAAATAAAAATTAATTTAGAACGGCTGCTATGATTTGTAGCAAATTATAAGAGTTAATCTCATTTTATATTTTTTAGATATAATTAACAAAATGGTGTAAAAAATTTATTAAATTGTAGGGGTGGACAGTGTCATTTTCAATAGACCATTCAAAATTACCCCATATTGCCACAAAGTGTAAACATGATAACTTAAATTGCCAAAATTGATAAGTTGGGACTCACATTGCAATTCTTGTGAAACTTTGAGACAATAATGTGCTATTTGCCCAATAAAGTACAAAAAGGATATGATTATTTACAAATGAATAAAACAATTTTTTTGCACTTAATATTACATTAAAAATGAAGTAAATATGAGATCATTTAAAAAATTGGAGGACCAGCTATTTAAAAAAAAAAAATCCTTAATTTTCTTCATTTGGCTCTATTTCCTGCTCACATATTTCTTCTTCAGCCGCATTGGTTTGGCGATTATTGGTAGGTTCCATGAACGACTCCAGCTTTTCTTCCAGTTCCTCTACCTGCATGTCAGAACGATATCCATAAAAATTGATCAACTTTTACGGTTAAGATTGCACCTCAGGTTTTATATAAATTCAATTAATTCGGTTCGAATTAGTAATTAATTTAAATGATTTTTTTGTTGACATAGTTAGGTTAAGCAAGTAAGAACCTTATCAATGAATTGAGCAGTTAAATGAGCATCCTTGGCTGTATTTTCTGCCAAATCTTCCACAAAGTCAACTGTATTTCTGAGCGCACCACCTTCTGGAAGGTCGTGCGCTATGTCTTCAGCCACCTTCTCCACTTTCTCCGCCACGAGTTCTACCACATCTACTATTTGCTCCGCTGTCTCTACCACCATGTCAATTTCCTCTACACATAGATTCAACATATATATTATAGTCTAAATTTGTTATTTAGTGGCACTAAATGGCATTTACATAATTACTACTACACATTTATTTAGCTTGGTTAAATTGAAGATAAATTCAAAACTATTCTCTCAGTCTCATTTTGATTGGCCATAATTGACTTTTGATGGTCAATGCAAGTGAATTTTGACTAAACATCAGTGTCTGTCAATCTATTCATCCTAATGAAATTCTAAAAATGTTATCAATAGATTACTTAGTGATTTATCGATAATAATTTTTGAAATTTGACAAGGATAATTAAATTGACATTAATATTTAGTCAAAATTCACATGTTTTGATCATCAAAAATCAAATATGGCAAACAATAAGAGACAAAGGGAGTATAGTTAATGATTCTTACTTTTTGTTGGGATTGGAGTCCTAAACTACGAGGAAGAAAAGGGGAGAAGGAGTCTAAGTTGTGGGTGTCGGTGGAGATCAAGAAGGAGTTCAAAACGGAGGAAAATACCTGGGCGGAGAGGAAGGCGGGCGCCTGGCCATGACCAGGCGGGCGCTCAACCAGGCAGTAAGATGGTCCGCCTGAAACTTTAATTCGAGCGGGCGCCTGGTACGTCGGCCAGAAATTATTTGTTTCCTATTTTGATGCAATCTCTATCAAATCGACCAAGGGTTTCCTTGTACTGCTATATATAAGCATAAGTTCGTCCACAATATTGTGTACCCTAATAGGAGAGAGTTAGGATATCAAAGGAGAGCACAAAATAGTGTCTAGGAGGGGGCCGGAGGCCTAGGAGAGCCATGGGGGGCGATCATACAACCCGGCCATGATCATGTTTGTGCGTTCATGGGGAGAGATAATGATATGTAGGAGAGGGTTGTTCATGAGAGAGTATACATACTAGATCTGTGTGAGTGTATGTGTAAACTGTAACAATCAACATATTATTATAGTGATATCCTGGCTTGGGGCCTCCGGATGTAGCCACGTGGGGGTGGTAAACCGGGTTAACAAATCATGGTGTTCTTGTTCTTTCATATTATTATTTCATGTGTTGATTTATTTCTCCATGTTGATAACTGCTTGTATGGGCTAGTGGATGCGGTGACCCCCCCAATGTAGGGACCGCGACCACCACCACCACTTTCACACATTAGTATGATATTGTCCACTTTGGGCCCAGCCCGCACGGATTTGTTTTTGGGCATCCTCCAAAAGGCCTCATACTAATGAAGTGGGTGGGTGCTCTTATATACCTTGCAATTATTCCTCAATTGTCGATGTGGGACTTTGGGTTGCCACCCAACAATACTCCCCTCAAACCAAGGACCACACCGCTATGGCCCGCAGTGTTTCCTCTGGCCCATATCGGCGAAAGCTTGTACCAACCGCCCGCGAAACACCATCGCCCTCGATTGCAAGACTCGATTCGCTATGTCGCACAAGGGGAACCCCACCATATAAAGCACACACACGGTCCACCAGGTCGGGCCCATCCGAACCATGGCTCTGATACCACTTGTAGGGACCGCGACCACCACCACCACTTTCCCACATTAGTATGATATTGTCCGCTTTGGGCCCAGCCCGCACGGATTTGTTTTTGGGCATCCCCCAAAAGGCCTCATACTAATGAAGTGGGTGGGTGCTCTTATATACCTTGCAATTATTTCCTCAATTGCCGATGTAGGACTTTAGGTTGCCACCCAACACCCAATTCCCCAACAACTGGTATCAGAGCTTTGATTCGAGATCTAGGGGAGATCCAAGGTGAAGAAAAGCGTCAACAGATTTTCGTGCAATGCACGTGCAGGCTCGGTGGAGCACACGTGCAGATTTTGTGCAGTGCAGATTCTTCGTGTGGAAGACGTGCAGGGATATGAGAGCTTCTAAGGTTTATGGTTGAAGAAAGACACGTGCCAAATATGTCAACGATCGTGCGGAAGATCAGAAATTCTGAAAAGTTCGTTTGTTTCTTATGAGATCTCCAAAAATTCGAGGTGAAATTTGGAGATGCAGAGATCAAGATGGATCTGGAGGTGTTCAAGGGATCTTGGGGCAGTCAAGGTGGTTGGAGAAAAATATGAAAGAAAGGAGATTGCATCAGGCACTTGCGTAAGCAACCGATGATGCAAAGGTGGGTGGTATAAGCCGGTTAGACCATATGAGAAGAGGAGGACTTCTCACAAACGACGGATGGGGGGTTAGGAGGATGTTTTACTCTACCGACAATATCAAATTCGTTCCGGGTAGGAGCAAGAGGCGTAAAGATCGGCCTATTGGTGTTAAAGAGGGAGACATCAATAAACGGTGTGTTAGGGTGGAGAGGTGAGAATGAGTAGCTGATCAGCAAGGAGACAGTCAAGAGTACCTAACAGAGAGCGAGAAAAGACCACAAGAAGACGATGCAAGAAGTAAGGTGTGTCCGAGTTTCATGGGGAGCATTGCAAGGGGAGTGGATCTAGGAGGGAGAAGGCGAAGTTAGTTTTGCAAAGAAATCTAGGTAGAATTGATTTGGGGAGGCAAGAAGAATCTAACACGGAGAGGTTGAAGCGTCGCTTGGTTTCAACTCGCCTTATTACTTGAACGTGGAGGTTCATGGTGGAGGAGCGTAGAGGCTCAACATGGTGTAATGGTGGAGCGTAGAGGCTAATCATCAACACAATGGAGAAGCTTAGTGCACGGTGTTACAATATTTAAATGAGGTCATCTTCGTGGTGGGAGCTTGACGGGGACGATTACTACGCTTATGAGTTTAGTCTCCAGGTGGGAGATTGTTGGGATTGGAGTCCTAAACTACGAGGAAGCAAAAGGGAGAAGGAGTCTAAGTCGTGGGTGTCGGTGGAGATCAAGAAGGAGTTCAAAACGGAGGAAAATACCTGGACGGAGAGGTAGGCTGGCGCCTGGCCATGACCAAGCGGGCGCTCAACCAGGCAGTAAGATGGTCCACCTAAAACTTTAATTCGAGCGGGCGCCTGGGGGGAGCGAGTGGGCGCCTGGTACGTCGGCCAGAAATTATTTGTGTTCCTATTTTGATGCAATCTCTACCAAATCAACCTAGGGTTTTGATGGATAAAATCCACTGTGTAATAAAAATACCTTGCAAGTGTACATGTGCCGAAGCAGCAGTATACAAAAGTAATGGTCGAACCACAGATACTTGTGGATAAACAAGTTGATTTAATTAATGTAAAGAGTAACCAGGGGGTTTTTGATTTCATTTAATTAACTAATTTAACTACTAAATACTTAAATTAAATACTAAATTAACAAAACAATGATCAACTAGCAACGATGTAAATAGATTAAAGAGATTCACGGGTTGTATTTCACACTATCATCATTCTATGTTATTTTGAAATAAAGTTATTGATTCATTCCAGGGTTCGTTCACTTCTTGAAAAGATTGGGACGGTGAGGCGGCCGGATTGCAATCTTTTTCTCTCTATCTAATCACACTTCGCAAATCAAGTCCATGTAATTATTTAAAGAGTTATTACGTTCTAAAGAACAAATAAACCTACGCCCACTTGATTTCTATCACGGCATCAAATAGATATATTACTCAAAGCATTGGTCTACGCTCTAATCCCCAAATCAATGGCGGAGTTAGAACCCTGAATTGTTAAAAAGGCCAATAATGACTAGTTCAATTATTGAAACCCTAAAAACTTGATTAAAATACTTTGAACAACAAGAATGAAATCAATATGAATAAAAACGTTTATAACATAGAACTAGATAGTGTTTTACATCCAACCCATGAATTAAAAACTTAGCTACTCATATTCAACATAATGAACACAAGTAATAAAATTAAGAACATAAAACCTGGATCTTGAATGATGAAAAGAAAATATTTGGTCTTCTTTTTTACGCTCCCAAAAACCTAGAGAAAAATAAATCATAAGATCCCTAATAGCTGTTGCTGTGTTCTTTTTATACTAGGGTACAATATCTCAAAATAAAGAAAGGAAAGACAATCCTAAACAAAGGATGAAGTCTTCAAAAAGCTGATTCGGAGAAGGGGGCGCGCGCACCAGGCAATAGAGGGCGTGCGCACCCTATTTGATGTTGATAAGCCAAAGCATTCTGACGTATGAGGGCGCGCGCCCCAAATGGGAGGGAGCGTGCGCACCCTTGTTGTCATCCCAAATTCATTCCTTCTGATAAGAGAGGGCGCGCGCACTAGGTGGAAAGGGGGCGTGCGCACCCTTATTCTTTCCTCAGGAATCTTCTTCTTTTCATAATTTCCTGTATAGCCCTTGGCCCTTACATTTTCCAAAATTCCCCTCAGGTCCTTACTCCACTTTTACAGCCAAAAATTCTTCCTTTTTCAACACTTTTCCTTGTACTCAAAGACACTCAAAACAGCCATTAAAACACAAAAATACCCGAAGAAAAGTTCCAAGATAAGCACGAATGTATTCAATATTTATGTGTAAAAACGCATCCATCAAATACCCCCAAACTTATCTTTTTGCTCGTCCTCGAGTAAAACAAACACTACAATTAAACAACTACCACTAAACACAACTAAAAACAAAAGAAAATAATTTTTGGCTTGTTCTTATTACAAATGGAGGTAAAGACATACGAAGTTAAGAAAGTGGACTAAGAAGTCTTCTACAATATGTATATCCTCACAATATGATAAACTCTCCGCTCACCAAATTCCCACACTGTCTCACTGTTGGGTTTCCAAGTAACATGCGCAGCGGAATTTAGCAATTAAAATTTTAAGAAACCCAAAGCTATGGATCCGTTCATATGATTGAATCAAATACAACAAGATGAATAGAGGAATAACTAACCCTTGATGGCTATGAACTTTTCTTCGGTCTTGGTGGAAAAACTTGAAGACTTGATCACGATCACAAAGCTTGAACACGAACTTTGAAGATGATGATTTTCACCCTCTAGTGGTATCCACACTTCGAACGAATATCAAAGGAGCTTCTTTGATCTTGGTTGCTAGACCAATATTATGAAACACACTTTCACAATATAATAAAGAACTATATGGAATTTATTTGTGAATTATTTTGTTCCTCAATCAATGATATCTTAGAACAAAATAAAATCTCTCTCAAACTCTTTGAGACTCACAAAAGCACTAGTTAATATGGTCTGGCCGAATTGGGGTTTTTATACACAATTAAGACCTATTCCAAATAGGAATCTTGTGCCAAAAACCTTCCTAAATCGAATTAGGAATTTTCCTGTCGGCAGCACCAGGCGCCCGCCTGCAAGGGACCAGGCGCCCGCTTGTTTGGACAGAAAGTCCAATTCCTTTCCGGCATGTTCAGGCGCCCGCCTGGTGCAACCCAAGCGCCCGCTTGGTTGACCAGGAGGCCCAAAACTTTCCAGAAATTCCTTGGAAGTCCTCCGACCCTAAATGCCAATATAGTCCTTTTATTTAAGATTCGTTCTATTGTGTGTGACCCTCTAGGATTATACTAAGTTGGAAATGGGCTCAAACATGATCCCATAAGATATGATTAGGTTCTAGCAAACCGTCATACCTACCCAAATAGTATAACTAGATACAAGTTCGCATTCCTTTAGAATATGTCACAATCCCTTTGTCCACGATGTCATTGAACACAAGTCATGGTCAAACAGTCAACTTGTTTTGTTCAATACTTTCTCGATTCCGAATATGTTGATAATTCAAATGCTATTGATCCAATCAATCCATTTGAGTCCGGCCGAACATTTCATTAACATCATTCCTTCGAGGGGCCCAAGCTTGACATCTCTCCGTGGAGGGACAAATCCATTTAGCTTATTATTCTTCCCAACGGGAATCCGATTATGCCAATCATACCCTTTATAACTACCGTGTTAAGGTAGCGTTTGAATATGTCAAACACAATGTTCATCAAGTGGAAGACTATAATAACTTCATGTCTAAGGATTCAAATGACATAACTAATATGAGATATATGTACGACATAGACCATGACATAAATCTCATACAGCGGGTCATGTCCAGTACCTTGTTCCAAACAAGTACCCATAAATCTAACATGATCATCCCATGATCATTTAGCCTTTATACTAGTGCTTAATAAGTACTAGGGACGGGGATTATTATAAGTAAACATGAACAACAATAATAATCAAAACATCTCTTTATTGATATGAAATAAATGATAACAGTTACAACGTTTATTAAACGTGCCTAGGGCACCACTACCAACACTCACCCCCAAACTTGAACTTTATATAATTACACGGGGTGAGACACAATTCCCTATTTCCTGCGGCCTTTTCCAAATCATCACTTCAATACATTAAAGGGACAAGCTTTTTCTCTCTTTTTTTTTTTTACTTACACAAGACAAATGTGCGCTTATTTAATCACTTTGCACACTCATCAATGATCACTTTTTTTTCGTGCCCTTTCTTTTCATTACATACACATATTTCATATCTTTGGCCATAAACCATAATTCCCCAAATCATTCTCCCAATTCTAACCATAAATTCCCATCATTCCCTAATCCACTTCCTCGCCAAGGTGAGTTTAACATATTCTAAGTGCAAAAGGGTAGGAAATCGGGTCTCAAAAGAAGGTGAACGGCGGTCTTTAATGTACCATTCTTTCATCCATTACTAGGCTCAAACGGGTGTTCTAGCGATGATTTTATGTAAGTGACTAGATAGACAAAATAAGGCCAACAAAAGGGTTGAGAAAGAAATGCCATAAATACCGAATAACCTATTGACTTGTTACTGACAACCATGCAACGATGTTCTAAGGTCCCCGAACATACACCAAGTGATCCCATAAATTATTCTTATTTTGATAACATGATCATGGAAAGAAAATGTAAGTGAAAGGTGGTGCAATCATGCCTTTAGTAGTGTTAATGCAGTCCCAACTCTAGGTTAAACAATAGCACCCATAATGACTCAAAATAAACCCTCAGATCATCATTGACCGTGGCCAACATCCCCAAATACAATAAGAACAAATTTTTAAATTTTTACCCTAAAACAAACTAAAACTAAAACACTAATTAAATCCTACTAAAGTGATAGCAGATAACCAAAGCAGATGTACCCCATACCCCCAAACTTAAAAATTTGCATTGCCCCTAATGCAACAAATCCTACAAAATTAGTTAAAGAGTAGGGATACCTCAATCATCTCACTGCGGCTGGGGAAAGAAATGATCCCAAGGACCACTAGGACTACCACCTTGAAATTGTGGTGGTTGAGCTGCTTGCTGCTCTTCCCAAGTAGGGCCAGTCCATTGCATGTTTGGCGGTCTCATGTAGGGCGGATATTGATGAGGGTCAAATTGAGGGGGGTATGGCTCACCAGGAAAGAAATTGGCCATCATCCTCTGTCGAAAATATTGGTTCTCCGCAGCCTCCCTGTTGACTACCTCTTCCAAATTGTCCAACCTTTGATCTGTCCTTGCCTGCCACATGCTGTTGGAATAAGATTCCATCGCAGTTTCTCTTCTGGACTCCCTCATTTGCTCCTCGTGTCTTTTATTTCTGGGTCGGTTCGAATTACGGTGACCTGAGGCCCTTATTGTCCTAAGGGGAACGTAGGCAACGAAAGTACGGTAAAAAAGTTTGTCCGTGTCACCCTAACGGATCTCTCTGAGTTTGTGGGTTTATAGGAGAGTGTAAATAGTGTCACCCTCCAAAAAGATTTTTTTTTTTTTGAGTCATTTTTAAATTTTATAAAGGATATTACGCTTGTGTTTTGTTTTGTGGTGATGTGCAGATGATCAATAGGTGACAACCATTTTGGAGCGGTAAAAACAAGCAGAAAAAGGGTAAAAAATCACTGTTGCACGACTGATCAATGGGTGCGCACGCCCTCACTAAAAGGGTGCGCACGCCCCCTTTGTGAACCAAAACTGGTATTCTTTCTGATTAAAGTTTGCGCACACCCTCACTAAAAGGGTGCGCACGCCCCCTCTGTGAATCAAAACTGGTATTCTTTCTGATTAAAGGGTGCGTGCGCCCCTATTCCTATGGTGCGCGCGCTCTCCCCTGCCTGAATGCGCACAACCGGTTGCATAAAGGGGAAAACGGGTATAATGCTTATTTTTGAGAACCCTAGCAGCCCTCCTCTTTTTCTCTCTCTAGAAATCCTCCCAAACCCTCATCTCTCTCTCTCTACAAATTCTCACCTAATCCACCAAATTCAACCAAATTTCCGGCTAAATCATCTTCCCCTCTATAATCCTCCTCCATTCCAAGAATTTCAAGTATCAATTTCCATTAAATTCCGGGCAATAACAAGATTTTGTACAAGTTTTGAAAGAGAAGAAAAGTGGAATTTTGGAACCTTTCGGGTGAGAATTGAAAGGTGTCGAAGAAGGGAAAAACGATCGTTGGAACAAGAGCTCCCCGAGGGCACTACCTTCTACAACTCCGGCCAAACTCCGGCGACTTTTTCGGCGACTTTTCCGGTCAAGTAAATTGACTTTCTGAGTTAATTTTATAGAGTCTTTCCTTGTGGATTTTGTGACAATGGGTAAAAGCAAGAAGAACACACCCACACTCAATATCTCGATGGAACCCCCATATGATAACACCAAATTTGTGAATGCAAAGGCGGATGAATTTTATAACAATTACAAGGGGAATAGTTTTATGGAGGAAAGGGACTTTGACTGGGAATCTTTTGGTATGAAGGAGGTATTCACTTTTTATAAATGGAAAGAGTTGGCTTCGGATCCGACAGCTAGGGGAATATCTACTGTGGTAAAACATTTCTATGCCAATGTTTTTGGGAGAGGGGACACAGATAATTCATTCGTACACGGTGTAGAGGTGGACTATACGAGTAGAACAATCAATCAATACTACCGTATGCCTGTGGGGATGTCTGAGGAGAAGTGTGCCTATCAGAAACTGTTGAGGGAGATGAATACGGTTAACAAAGTGAAAGAAATGCTTCCTACGTTCTCTGCGACTCTAGGGGTGAACATTGACCCCCATAGGTACCATAAGGGCAACATTCTCAAGACTAGTGAGCTAGTGCCGGAGTTGCAGCATTTGCATCGTTTTATTTGCGAACGGATAATACCCTCTTCACACAAGGGAGATGTCCATTTGCAACGGCGCAAAAAACTTGATGGATAAAATCCACTATGTAATAAAAATACCTTGCAAGTGTACATGTGCCGAAGCAGCAGTATACAAAAGTAAGGGTCGAACCACAGAGACTTGTGGATAAACAAGTTGATTTAATTAATGTAAAGAGTAAGCAGGGGTTTTTTGATTTGATTTAATTAACTAATTTAACTACTAAATACTTGAATTAAATACTAAATTAACAAAACAATGATCAACTAGCAACGATGTAAATAGATTAAAGAGATTCACGGGTTGGATTTCACACTATCATCATTCTATGTTATTTTGAAATAAAGTTATTGATTCATTCTAGGGTTCGTTCACTTCTTGTAAAGATTGGGACGGTGAAGCGGCCGGATTGCAATCTTTTTCTCTCTATCTAATCACACTTCGCAAATCAAGTCCATGTAATTATTTAAAGAGTTATTACGTTCTAAAAAACAAATAAACCTACACCCACTTGATTTCTATCACGGCATCAAATAGATATATTACTCAAAGCATTGGTCTACGCTCTAATCCCCAAATCAATGGCGGAGTTAGAACCCTGAATTGTTAAAAAGGCCAATAATGACTAGTTCAATTATTGAAACCCTAAAAACTTGATTAAAATACTTTGAACAACTAGAATGAAATCAATATGAATAAAAACGTTTATAACATAGAACTAGATAGTGTTTTACATCCAACCCATGAATTAAAAACTTAGCTACTCATATTCAACATAATGAACACAAGTAATAAAATTAAGAACATAAAACCTGGATCTTGAATGATGAAAAGAAAATACTTGGTCTTCTTTTTTAAGCCAAAGCATTCTGACGTATGAGGTCGCGCGCCCAAAATGGGAGGGAGCGTGCGCACCCTTGTTGTCATCCCAAATTCATTCCTTCTGACCAGAGAGGGCGCGCGCACTAGGTGGAAAGGGGGCGTGCGCACCCTTATTCTTTCCTCAGGAATCTTCTTCTTTTCATAATTTCATGTATAGCCCTTGGCCTTTACATTTTCCGAAATTCCCCTCAGGTCCTTACTCCACTTTTACAGTAAAAAAATCCTCATTTTTCAACACTTTTCCCTGTACTCAAAGACACTCAAAACAGCCATTAAAACACAAAAAATACCCGAAGAAAAGTTAAAAGATAAGCACGAATGTATTCAATATTGATGTGTAAAAACACATCCATCAGGTTTCCTTGTACTGCTATATATAAGCATAAGTTCGTCTAGAATATTGTGTACTCTAATAGGAGAGATTTAGGATATCAAAGGAGAGCATAAAATAATGTCTAGGAGGGGGCCGGGGGTGTCGCGCACCAGACCCGTGGTCCTACTTGGCCCCACGCTCGGGACACGATTGGAAGACGTCATAAAACACTTTTAGAAATTTTTTCGAAATATACTTTCATAAAGTTTAACAAAATCCACACTCGAAGTTCAAAGACTTCCATTTAACTTTCAAACAAACTCTTTCACAAACGAAAGTACTTAGCCCGAAGGCTTATACACTATTATACAAATGTACAATTACCACACTTTAACAAAATAAGTGATACACGGATAAAGTCTCGGGTACACTACCCCAAAGGTTATACATTTATATAATGTAACCTTCAAACCACACTTACTTTCCAAATGGATTATCAACCCAACGTCCTCCCTTGTGAAGTGACCTATCCCCTGGACTCGCCTTTATCTAAAACAGTAAACAAATAAGGGGTGAGAATGAATCTCAGTAAGCTACTAAAATACAACTACGTTACATGCTGAAATGATACTCGTAATTGAACAATGTCAATAAACATTCATTTAGAACATAACATGAGAGGCAAAGCCAACTCATCATACCACACATAAGGCGGAAATAAACACTCATAAGTGGATACTTAGCCAAGGTTCTCGAATCAAACATATAACCATAAGAACCAAAGTAACAACGGAGGGAAATATGACACAAAGTCATAACCCAAGGCTCACGCAAGGGAGCGATTCATCCCATCCAAGGTCAATCTGGACTGGGGAAAACAGAAAAGGCAACAGTGGAAAACCTTATAGTGAACTTGGCTAGTGTGCCACTATAATTCTCCCACTACCTGACTCAAGGTACCAATGGAAAACCTTATAGTGAACTTAACTTGTGCCACTATAATTCTCCCACTGCCTGACTCAACAACAAGTACCAGCTGGACTTTAAACACGAGCACAGTAATGAATACTTGCTTAAACAACAACCGGGGCAATGATTCCAAAGTAGGGAACCAACCCAAACACATCACAAAGATGAACCAATCCAAACCACATAAAGAGATGTTCAACAATAACCAATTAATATTTAGTTCAATTCCACAACACATATATTCACAAAGGAACCGTTTCCAATACTCGAATGTACCACAACAACTCTCTAGGTACTCTAGGATATCACCTAAGACCTAGACCAAAATTGAACTCTAAATCACTTGGATTGAAACAACTCAAACTTTTCAGCAGCCCTGGGCGGACGCCCACACCAGACTGTGCGGCCGCCCAAAATGCTCTGTCCCAAGATAAAAATCTTCCAGATAGATGGGCGGTCGCACGCCCTATTTGGACAGCCGCCCAACACACTTGACAGGCCAAAATGCACTAAATTTTACTCCCTTCGTTTCATCATCCCAAAAGTACTACACATTAACACTTATAACATTCCCATACTTCTTCCGAGTACAAACTCTACCCAGAACATACTCTTTAGACACAACCCAACAACTTGGACAATTACTCCCTTTGTCCCAAATTTACAAGTATCACAAATATTATCCAAATCACAAAAATAACAATCACAAGTATCAAATATAACATATATGACTATTTTAACATTTAAAGGGGAATTAGTAACTTACCTATTTCTGGAAAAAGTATCGAGGAAATATGTTTTGTTTGGGTAGGAATGACCTACTCGACGCCCTGATCATTTTTATATAATTAGATTTTAAAACGGAGCAATAAATAAAAAGATAGAAATTAAAATAAGATGAAACTTACCTTTTTCTTCTTTCAGTCAAGAACACAACGAGAGAAAGAGATTTTAGTGTGTGTGTGTGTGTGTGTTTCTTACACAGAGAATGAGAGAAGAGAAGGCATAAGTATGCCATGCTTTTGAAATGTTTCACTAAGGCCCCTTAACTATCATTTTGAGCAAATAACCCCCCTAAACTTGCATTTTCACAAAGGACCCTAAAGTTTTAACTAAGTCAATTAACTCCCTTAACCATTATTACACCCAACCAAATAAATAACACAATTAATCAAACAATATATGCAAATCATAAAATATGATGCAACACATAAAATGCACACATAATAACAAATTAAAATCCCCAAAAATATAAAATAAATAGGGACGGGTTTTGGGGTCGTTACAATCACTCCCCCTTAAAGAAAATTCGTCCCGAATTTTAGGGTAACATACCAAACGAATCAAACAACCAAGGATATTTCCTTTCCATTTCCTCCCGAGTTCCCAAGTTGACTCTTCAACATTGTGATTCCTTCATATCATTCTAACAAGCGGAATACTCTTAGTTCTCAATTTTTGAATTTTAGAATCAATCACTTGAACTGGTTGCTCTATATAAGACATATCGGGTTCTAAATCCTCTGGTATCTCTGATAACACATGACATGGATCATACAAATTTTTACAAAGCACAGAGATATGAAATATATTATGAATTTACCCAAAGAAGATGGCAACTCAAGATAGTACGCAAGATTTCCAACTCTTTCTATAGTTTTAAAAGACCCATTATGACTTTTCCATCGAATAGCAAATCTCAATAGGTAGAAAGTGAGCGGGTTTTATCAATCTATCCATGACTACCCAAACTACATCATGCTTTCAACGAGTACGAGGCAATCCTGTTACAAAATCCATCACAATATGTTCCCATTTTCACTCAAGTATCTTTAGAGGTTGAAGTAGACCGACAGGTCGTTAATGTTCAGCTTTAATCTGTTGATAAGTCAAACATTTTATTACATAATCCGCTATTTCCCGTTTCATATTATTCCACTAAAAATATTGTTTCAAATTCTGATACATCTTGGTACTCTCGGGATGAATAATATACTTGAACTCGAAATCCTCATCAACAACTTTACGTTTAATTCAATCAATATAGGTTACACATAGCCGCCCTCTATAAATTAATACTCCTTCAAGATTAAAAGAGAGATCTTTAGATTTTCTATCTTTGGTTTTATCCACTATCTTTCTCAACTCGAGGTCATTCTTTTGAGCATCTTTTATCTGTTGAATTAAAGTTGGCAATCCTCTGTTATTCGCAAACATACTCCATGTCTCAATTCATAAGGACACCAATCTCAAACATCTTCCATTCTCGGACCATCCTCGAAACTATGTAAGATTTCTGACTAATAGTATCTGCGACCACGTTTGTCTTACCTAGATGATAAGAGATGGTACAATCATAGCCCTTCACAAGCTCCATTCATCTATGCTATCGGTTGTGCAACTCTTTCTAGGATATCTCAATTTTTATGATTTGTAAAATCTCAAACATTGTTCCATAAAGGTAATGTTTCCACTTATTTAATGCAAAAACACTCGCAATAAGTTCCATGTTATGGGTCGGATAGTTCTGTTCGCAAGGAGTTGTCTTCCTCGAAGCATCACTGTAAATAACCAAATTATAATTCCCCTTAGGTAACGCAAGAATAAGTACAATGGTCAATATTTTCTTTAATTCCTCAAAACTGACTTGACATTTTTCATCCCACATATATGGTACATTCTTTTAAGTCCACTGAGTGACTGGTGTAACAATCTTGGAAAATCCCTCAATAAATCTTCGATAATACTCCGCTAAACCTAGAAAATTTCGCAAATAACTGCTTCCAACGGAGTCCAGACAAAACCATTCGCAAATGTTGTTCATGTTCCTCTCAAGATTTAGAATAAACAAGGATATTACCGATAAAGACAACCAAAAATGTATCAAGATAAGGTTTGAAAATCCGATTCATCATATCCATAAGAACAACGGGAGCATTAGTTAACCCGAAAGGCATAACAAGAAACTCATAGTGACCATACCTACTACGAAAAACAGTCTTAGGAATATCTTCAGAATGAATCTGTAACTGATGATAACCACTCCTCAATATCAAACTTCGAAAAGACAACATACCCTTGAAGTTGATCAAATAAATCATCAATGTGAGGCAAAGGATATTTTTTCTTTACAGTCACCTGATTCAACTTTTTATAGTCGATGCATAGTCTCGAAAACCCATCCTTCTTCTTTACAAACAACACAGAAGCTCCCTATGGTGATACACTGGGTCGAATAAAACCACTATCAAGTAACTCTTGCAATTGAACTTTCAACTTTTTCAATTCAAATGGAGCCATTCTGTAAGGTACCTCAAATATCAGGGTAGTACCTGGAAGTAAATCAATGCAAAACTCGATTTCCCTATCGGGAGGCATAGAATACTCAGTTGAGAACACATCAGGAAACTCTATAACAATATGCACATCAGGAATAGATAATGTGACAATCCTTTTATAACAATCAATTGAAGCATGGTAATTATTTACCCAATCCATTCCCAAGATAATATCAAAATCTTGCAATGGCAATTTAACTAAATCAGCAAGTACAACATGCTCACGAATATGCACAACACAAGTGCGCAACACTCTATCAGTTGCCAAACACTCCCCCATATAGGAGTGGACACCTCTAACACATAAGGTAGAGACTCAGGGGACAAATGTAACTGAGGTGCAAAAATGCACAGACACATATAAATGCGATGAGCCGGGGTCTATAAGTGCACGTGCCCTCAAACTAGACATAAAAATTATACCTCCTATCACGGCAGAAGAATCTGAAACCTGCTGTTGATTAATAGTAAAAACACAACTCTGCACCTTAGGCTTTCCCGAGGCATCCCTCTTATGACCCTGTGATGATCCAGTTCCACCCCCAAATGATACATTCCTGGTTCTAGGACAATCCCTTTGAAAATGATCAAACTGACCATAATTCAAACACTTAGCCAACTTCTTCTAACACTTTTCTTCAGAGTGCCCTACCTTTTGACAATAGTTACATATCCTTCAACTTTGATTTCCCGAAGTGTTATCTTGATTGTTGGCAATTGATTGCTCCTGAGGTTGTCCTTTGTTTTGTAATAATATTCCCTGACCTCCTTGATTGTTACCGTACTGTGGTTGAGGTATTCCTTGCCTTCCAGCACCTAATAGTTCAACTTTCCTCTTATGTTCTTCAATACGGTGCTCCACTTGATAAATTCTATCAACTGTATCTTGAAAATCCGGTAACTTGTGGGATATTAGTTGAATTCGGATCACAGTTCTTAATCCTCTCACAAATCGCATCGCCTTCCTTTCCTCAGTTGCAACTAAATGAGTACAGTACCTGGATAACTCTGTGAATTTAGATGTATACTGAGCCACAGACATAACATTTTGCTCTAAGTTGAGAAACTCCATTTCTTTCTTGTCTTGATCCACCTGGGGAATAAAATGTTACTTGAACTTCTTTTAGAAAATTTTCCCAAGTATAGGGTATATGAGTCTCATCCCAACAAGTTTTCAAAGCATTCCACCAATACTCAATAGCTCCACTCAGTTTATAAGTAGCAAACCTAACTTAATCTTCATCAGAACATCCCAAAACATCAAAGATCTTTTCCATCGATTCAATCCACCTTTCAACTTTTGTTTGGTGGTGATGTGCAGATGATCTATAGGTGACAACCATTTTGGAGCGGTAAAAACAAGCAGAAAAAGGGTCAAAAATCACTGTTGCACGACTGATCAATGGGTGCGCACGCCCTCACTAAAAGGGTGCGCATGCCCCCTTTGTGAACCAAAACTGGTATTCTTTCTTATTAAAGTTTGCGCACACCCTCAATAAAAGGGTGCGCACGCCCCCTCTGTGAATCAAAACTGGTATTCTTTCTGATTAAAGGGTGCGTGCACCCCTATTCCCATGGTGCGCGCGCTCTTCTCTGCCTGAATGCGCACAACCGGTTGCATAAAGGGGAAAACGGGTATAATGCTTATTTTTTAGAACCCTAGCAGCCCTCCTCTTTTTCTCTCTCTAGAAATCCTCCCAAACCCTCATCTCTCTCTCTACAAATTCTCACCTAATCCACCAAATTCAACCAAATTTCCGGCTAAATCATCTTCCCCTCTATAACCCTCCTCCATTCCAAGAATTTCAAGTATCAATTTCCATTAAATTCCGGGCAATAACATGATTTTGTACAAGTTTTGAAAGAGAAGAAAAGTGGAATTTTGGAACCTTTCGGGTGAGAATTGAAAGGTGTCGAAGAAGGGAAAAACGATCGTTGGAAAAAGAGCTCCCCGAGGGCACTACCTTATACAACTCCGGCCAAACTCCGGTGACTTTTCCGGCGATTTTTCTGGTCAAGTAAGTTGACTTTCTGAGTTGTTTTTATAGAGCCTTTCCTTGTGGATTTTGTGACAATGGGTAAAAGCAAGAAGAACACACCCACACTCAATGTCTCGATGGAACCCCCCTATGATAACACCAAATTTGTGAATGCAAAGGCGGATGAATTTTATAACAATTACAAGGGGAATAGTTTTATGGAGGAAAGGGAATTTGACTGGGAATCTTTTGGTATGAAGGAGGTATTCACTTTTTATAAATGGAAAGAGTTGGCTTCGGATCCGACAGCTCGGGGAATATCTACTGTGGTAAAACATTTCTATGCCAATGTTTTTGGGAGAGGGGACACAGATAATTCATTCGTACACGGTGTAGAGGTGGACTATACGAGTAGAACAATCAATCAATACTACCGTATGCCTGTGGGGATGTCTGAGGAGAAGTGTGCCTATCAGAAACTGTTGAGGGAGATGAATACGGTTAACAAAGTGAAAGAAATGCTTCCTACGTTCTCTGCGACTCTAGGGGTGAACATTGACCCCCAGAGGTACCATAAGGGCAACATTCTCAAGACTAGTGAGCTAGTGCCGGAGTTGCAGCATTTGCATCGTTTTATTTGCGAGCGGATAATACCCTCTTCACACAAGGGAGATGTCCATTGGCAACGGCGCAAAAAACTTGATGGATAAAATCCACTGTGTAATAAAAATACCTTGCAAGTGTACATGTGCCGAAGCAGCAGTATACAAAAGTAAGGGTCGAACCACAGAGACTTGTGGATAAACAAGTTGATTTAATTAATGTAAAGAGTAACCAAGGGGTTTTTGATTTGATTTAATTAACTAATTTAACTACTAAATACTTTAATTAAATACTAAATTAACAAAACAATGATCAACTAGCAACGATGTAAATAGATTAAAGAGATTCACGGGTTGGATTTCACACTATCATCATTCTATGTTATTTTGAAATAAACTGTTCACTTCTTGTAAAGATTGGGACGGTGAGGCGGCCGGATTGCAATCTTTCTCTCTCTATCTAATCACACTTCGCAAAACAAGTCCATGTAATTATTTAAAGAGTTATTACGTTCTAAAGAACAAATAAACCTACACCCACTTGATTTCTATCACGGCATCAAATAGATATATTACTCAAAGCATTGGTCTATGCTCTAATCCCCAAATCAATGGCGGAGTTAGAACCCTGAATTGTTAAAAAGGCCAATAATGACTAGTTCAATTATTGAAACCCTAAAAACTTGATTAAAATACTTTGAACAACTAGAATGAAATCAATATGAATAAAAACGTTTATAACATAGAACTAGATAGTGTTTTACATCCAACCCATGAATTAAAAACTTAGCTACTCATATTCAACATAATGAACACAAGTAATAAAATTAAGAACATAAAACCTGGATCTTGAATGATGAAAAGAAAATACTTGGTCTTCTTTTTTAAGCCAAAGCATTCTGACGTATGCGGCCGCGCGCCCCAAATGGGAGGGAGCGTGCGCACCCTTGTTGTCATCCCAAATTCATTCCTTCTGATCAGAGAGGGCGCGCACTAGGTGGAAATGGGGTTGTGCGCACCCTTATTCTTTCCTCAGGAATCTTCTTCTTTTCATAAGTTCCTGTATAGCCCTTGGCCTTTACATTTTCCGAAATTCCCCTCAGGTCCTTACTCCACTTTTACAGTCAAAAATTCCTCCTTTTTCAACACTTTTCCCTGTACTCAAAGACACTCAAAACAGCCATTAAAACACAAAAATACCCGAAGAAAAGTTAAAAGATAAGCACGGATGTATTCAATATTGATGTGTAAAAACACATCCATCAGGTTTCCTTGTACTGCTATATATAAGCATAAGTTCGTCCAGAATATTGTGTACTCTAATAGGAGAGATTTAGGATATCAAAGGAGAGCATAAAATAATGTCTAGGAGGGGGTCGGGGGTGTCGCACCCCAGACCCGTGGTCCTACTTGGCCCCACGCTCGGGACACGATTGGAAGACGTCATAAAACACTTTTAGAAATTTTTTCGAAATATACTTTCATAAAGTTTAACAAAATCCACACTCGAAGTTCAAAGACTTCCATTTAACTTTCAAACAAACTCTTTCACAAACGAAAGTACTTAGCCCGAAGGCTTATACACTATTATACAAATGTACAATTACCACACTTTAACAAAATAAGTGATACACGGATAAAGTCTCGGGTACACTACCCCAAAGGTTATACATTTATATAATGTAACCTTCAAACCACACTTACTTTCCAAATGGATTATCAACCCAACGTCCTCCCTTGTGAAGTGACCTATCCCCTGGACTCGCCTTTATCTAAAACAGTAAACAAATAAGGGGTGAGAATGAATCTCAGTAAGCTACTAAAATGCAACTACGTTACATGCTGAAATGATACTCGTAATTGAACAATGTCAATAAACATTCATTTAGAACATAACATGAGAGGCAAAGCCAACTCATCATACCACACATAAGGCGGAAATAAACACTCATAAGTGGATACTTAGCCAAGGTTCTCGAATCAAACATATAACCATAAGAACTAAAGTAACAACGGGGGGAAATATGACACAAAGTCATAACCCAAGGCTCACGCAAGGGAGCGATTCATCCCATCCAAGGTCAATCTGGACTGGGGAAAACAGAAAAGGCAACAGTGGAAAACCTTATAGTGAACTTGGCTCGTGTGCCACTATAATTCTCCCACTACCTGACTCAAGGTACCAAGGGAAAACCTTATAGTGAACTTAACTTGTGCCACTATAATTCTCCCACTGCCTGACTCAACAACAAGTACCAGCTGGACTTTAAACACGAGCATAGTAATGAATACTTGCTTAAACAACAACCGGGGCAATGATTCCAAAGTAGGGAACCAAGCCAAACACATCACAAAGATGAACCAATCCAAACCACATCAAGAGATGTTCAACAATATCCAATTAATATTTAGTTCAATTCCACAACACATATATTCACAAAGGAACCGTTTCCAATACTCGAATGTTCCACAACAACTCTCTAGGTACTCTAGGATATCACCTAAGACCTAGACCAAAATTGAACTCTAAATCACTTGGATTGAAACAACTCAAACTTTTCAGCAGCCCTGGGCGGTCGCCCACACCAGATTGTGCGGCCGCCCAAAATGCTCTGTCCCAAGACAAAAATCTTTCAGATAGATGGGCGGTCGCACGCCCTATTTGGGCGGCCGCCCAACACACTTGACAGGCCAAAATGCACTAAATTTTACTCCCTTCGTTTCACCGTCCCAAAAGTACTACACATTAACACTTATAACATTCCCATACTTCTTCCGAGTACAAACTCTACCCAGAACATACTCTTTAGACACAACCCAACAACTTGGACAATTACTCCCTTTGTCCCAAATTTACAAGTATCACAAATATTATCCAAATCACAAAAATAACAATCACAAGTATCAAATATAACATATATGACTATTTTAACATTTAAAGGGGAATTAGTAACTTACCTATTTTCGGAAAAAGTATCAAGGAAAAATGTTTTGTTTGGGTAGAAATGACCTACTCGACGCCCTGATCATTTTTATATAATTAGATTTTAAAACGGAGCAATAAATAAAAAGATAGAAATTAAAATAGGATGAAACTTACCTTTTTCTTCTTTCAGTCAAGAACACAACGAGAGAAAGAGATTTTAGTGTGTGTGTGTGTGTGTGTTTCTTACACAGAGAATGAGAGAAGTAAGCCCCCTTAACTATCATTTTGAGCAAATAACCCCCCCTAAACTTGCATTTTCATAAAGGACCCTAAAGTTTTAACTAATTCAATTAACTCCCTTAACCATTATTACACCTAACCAAATAAATAACACTATTAATCAAACAATATATGCAAATCATAAAATATGATGCAACACATAAAATGCACACATAATAACAAATTAAAATCCCCAAAAATATAAAATAAATAGGGACGGGTTTTGGGGTCGTTACAGGGGGCCTAGGAGAGCCATGGGGGGCGATCCTAAAACCCGGCCATGATCATGTTTGTGTGTTCATGGGGAGAGATAATGATATGTAGGAGAGGGTTGTTCATGGGAGAGTATACATACTAGATTTGTGTGAGTGTATGTGTAAACTGTAACAATCAACATATTATTATAGTGATATCCTGGCTTGGGGCCTCCGGATGTGGCCACGTGGGGGTGGTGAACCGGGTTAACAAATCATGGTGTTCGTGTTCTTTCATATTATTATTTCATGTGTTGATTTATTTCTCCATGTTGATGACTGCCAGTATGGGTTAGTGGATGCGGTGACCCCCCAATTCCCCAACAACTGGTATCAGAGCTTTGATTCGAGATCTAGGGGAGATCTAAGATAAATAAAAGTGACAACAGATTTTCGTGCAGCACATGTGCAGAATTCATGCAATGCACTTGCAGGCTCGGTGGAGCACACGTGCAGATTTCGTGCAGTACAGATTCTTCGTGTGGAAGACGTACAGGGATCTGAGAGCTTCTAGGGTTTATGGTTGAAGCAAGACACGTGCCAAATAGGTCAACGATCGTGCGGAAGATCAGAAAGTCCGAAAAGTTCGTTTGTTTCTTATGAGATCTCCAAAAATTCGAGGTGGAATTTGGAGATGCAGAGATCAAGATGGATCTGAAGGTGTTCAAGGGATCTTAGGGCAGTCAAGGTGGTTGGAGAAAAATATGAAAGAAATGAGATTGCATCAGGCACTTACGTAAGCAACCGACGATGCAAAGGTGGGTGGTATAAGCCGGTTAGACCACGTGAGAAGAGGAGGAATTCTCGCAAACGATGGATGGGGGTTAGGAGGATGTTGTACTCTACCGACAACATCAAATTTGTTCCGGGTAGGAGCAAGAGGCGCAAAGATCGGCCTATTGGTGTAAAAGGGGGAGACATCAATAAACGGTGTGTTAGAGTGGAGAGGTGACAATGAGTAGCTGATCAGCAAGGAGACAGTCACAAGTACCTAACAGAGAGCGAGAAAAGACCACAAGAAGACAATGCAAGAAGCAAGGTGTGTCCGAGTTTCATGGGGAGCATTGCAAGAGGAGTGGATCTAGGAGGGAGAATGCGAAGTTAGTTTTGCAAAGAAATCAAGGTAGAATTGATTTTGGGAGGCAAGAAGAATCTAACACGGAGAGGTTGAAGCGTCGCTTGGTTTCAACTCGCCTTATTACTTGAACGTGGAGGTTCATGGTGGAGGAGCGTGGAGGCTCAACATGGTGTAATGGTGGAGCGTGGAGGCTTATCATCAACACAATGGAGAAGCATAGTGCACGGTGTTACAATATTCAAATGAGGTCATCTTCGTGGTAGGAGCTTGACGGGGACGATTACTACGCTTATGAGTTTAGTCTCCAAGTGGGAGATTGTTGGGATTTGAGTCCTAAACTACGAGGAAGCAAAGGGGAGAAGGAGTCTAAGTCGTGGGTGTCGGTGGAGATCAAGAAGGAGTTCAAAACGGAGGAAAATACCTGGGCGGAGAGGCAGGCGGGCGCCTGGCCATGACCAGGCGGGCGCTCAACCAGGCAGTAAGATGGTCCGCCTGAAACTTTAATTCGAGCGGGCGCCTGGGGGGGAGCGAGCGGGCGCCTGGTACGTCGGCCAGAAATTATTTGTTTCCTATTTTGATGCAATCTCTACCAAATCGACCTAGGGTTTCCTTGTACTGCTATATATAAGCATAAGTTCGTCCAGAATATTGTGTACCCTAATAGGAGAGAGTTAGGATATCAAAGGAGAGCACAAAATAGTGTCTAGGAGGGGGCCGGGGGCCTAGGAGAGCCATGGGGGGCGATCCTACAACCCGGCCATGATCATGTTTGTGTGTTCATGGGGAGAGATAATGATATGTAGGAGAGGGTTGTTCATGGGAGAGTATACATACTAGATCTGTGTGAGTGTATGTGTAAACTGTAACAATCAACATATTATTATAGTGATATCCTGGCTTGGGGCCTCCGGATTTCCCAACACTTTTAATCCGTAGCAAAGGTCCCCATTTGTGTGTGAAAAAAGGTAGAACAATTGTAAGCACAATTCCTATAGCCCAACGTTTCCTGCAGAAGCAAAAGCTAACTAGATCATGATACAAGCAAAATACAAACAATACAAACAAGTAAAATTTTAAAAACATTGACAAGTCTGTTGCGACAGTTAATGTGAGACATGAAGATTACAAAAAAAGAGTTAATCAGTAGAAAATAAATTTGCATCCATAAATAGCTAAGAAGCTTATAAATCAAAATTTATCTAATTTAAACTTACCAAGAGCTAGGGAGATATCTAGACGGAAGAGGAAATCCGGCCAGTAGCATATTGCTGAATACAGTAAAGTCCTTTCGCGCTTTCATGGTTGACATGAGGTCTGCCTATCAAACTGTTAGAACTTACAATGTTAGAATGAAGAAAATGAAGGAGTTTCTTGTAGATTAATTAAGATAATTTTTAGAATTATTGATAAGCCAATCTCGAGTGACTTATATAATTGTTTGTATGACATGTATTTGTTTAATTATTACTACAAAAAAATATTTTAAATGCTTGTAGTTGAATTGTCTGTGGAAATAAATTGAGTTGATTAGTTCCAAACCTTGAGAGTCAGGATTGAGTGAAAATTATCTAAGTCAATTTTGAGGTGTCCTATTAGCTACTTAATTAGCCGCCGTTGGCGCCTTAGGGCTTTTTAAATCATCAGTTTTAGATGTAATTTTATTATATGTTCTCTGCTTCAAATGAAGAAGGCCAATCAAATTGCCTTCAAATGATTAAAGATAAATTAATTTAGACATTCGTTTTAATATATCAGAACAACATGTAGTTATTTGTTAAGACGTTAAATATACGTGTAAAAGTGCATGTGGTCAATGTTATTAACTCGTTTCCTGCAAATGCAACTCTTCTTTCGGGGCGGTGGCTTGGATAAATATACATAATTTATTACAACTGGATATACTATATGTAAAGAAACATGTTATGTACACTAAACTCAAAAAACAATAGGAGAGTACCTGTCGTTTTTCCCTGCAACTAGGGGTCCACAATGGATCACATTGACTTGGACTTTTGAATCCTAACTTCCACTTATGAATGAATGCAAAATGAATCTGATATGGTACCAAAAAAATAAATAAAAAAAAATCCCTCCAATGTATAAAGTTTCAGCCAACTTATAAGATCTCTTTTAAAATTGTGCTATATTTATTTATTATTTATATTATATTATATTAAAATTACACTAAAAATATACTAGTATTTTATTTTACAGGTAGGTATTGGCTTTGTTTGACGGAATTAATAGCATTCCGAAAATGATGATGATGATGATGATGATGGTTAGGCCGCTGTTGTTTTGATTTTGGAGGCTTCTAAGAGAAATTCTAGAGAATGTTTGCTGTGCGGCTTTCACAGTGAGTAGGTTGTATAGCACATCGTGTTCAAGCTAAAGTATGGATGAAAGGGTACTCCAAATGTAAGTTTTCTTTATGTCCATTCTCTAACCATGCATGTTGATGTGTTTCTAGTATTTATCCTCATACGAAATGTTCAGGCGGAAAACTTGGATCTAAACTATGATGGCCAAATTTATTTAATAAGTTCGACACAGATTTAATTGCCGAACCATTGTAAAGTTATCGGTAACTAGTGGCTTGGCTGAACCTTTGAAATGATTTGGACAACTGTTGCCAATGATTTAGAGAGCGACAGTGGCGGATCCATGAATTGTTGTCAGTGGGGGCAAAAAAATAAAATATGTGCCCGACGCTATTAATAACGTTTTTTGTGTGTTTACTATATTCAATGTATAATAAACAATTGACATGATAAATGCAAGATATTAAATACTCTCTGCGTCCCAAAATGAATGTCCATAATATTTCAAATTCGATTTTGACAAGAACAATTTTGAAAACTTTTTAGATATTCATTTCGACAAAGAGAGTATTTAAAAAAAAAAGGAATGGTCATTCAAATATTATTTATATAAACTATTGTGCCCTTTTATAATACTCCATGCCAGAAGAGCACCAAAATATTATATACTTCCTCCATCTCAACATGAACGTACAATTTTTTTTTAATTTTTTTTTTTAATTTTTGGAGGGAGTATCTTTATTCTCAATTATGATTTTAATGTAAATTTATAAGTTGTCTATAAGTTTTATTAGTTGAAATGAAAAAAAGATAAAAATAATAGAATTTTATTCAATATTATTTATCTTCGTGGTAAAGAAATGGCATTATAACGTACGATTTTTTCAAAATGGGGTACATTTTACGAGTTTAAAACAGCTGTAGTGGCTTTTAAAGAATAAAAACAGTTGTAGTGGCTTTTGAAAGATAAGTGAGTTTTCTAAAACGGAGAAAAAAAAATTAGAAAGTAGGAATTGGTGTGGGATGGGTTTGAACAAGAGACAACTGAGTCTTATGAGTCTTATGCACCTATAATTACTCTTTCCGTTTCAAAATAAATGATGTTTTAGGAGCTAAGAGCATCCATAATGGTAAGAGTTTTTTAGAAAGCTTTTTTACAATTTCAATATGCCAAATCATTTTAAACTATATAAAAAGGCTTTTTAAAAACTTTCACAATGGTAAGAGCTCTTTCATTACTCAAGGAGTTGGTGAGTATTAATGTAAAACTTACATGAAAGAGCTCTTTCTACAAAGAGAAACTCTTTAGTCAAAGAGCTCTTTAAAGAGTTTCACAATGGTAAAAAGCTCATAAAAAGCTCTCATTGTGGATGCTCTAAATTTTGTTTCAAAATACTTGACGTTTTACTAGTTCCAAGACATTTTTGCTCTTGTATGCCAATTATACCCTTATACATTCTATTTCTTGTTTAAGCATTTAATTGCATAGGTAATTTGATTATTTTAGGGATAGACAAGTCTTTTTTATATGTACTAATTGCATTTCTTAATATGTGTAAAAAAAAGTCTAAAACGATATGTATTTTGAAACAGAGGGAGTACCAATTTGGCAGACAAAGCATTTATATACATGAGTGTAATGATTTTATACTAAGTATTTTTAGTGGGACCTACATGTCACACTCTAATTAAAAAAAAAAAAAAAAATCCCTTTTGGGTGTCCCATTTTAAACTTCAAAATCCAAAAAAGGAAAGTTATTTATATTTTTTTTATTAGTGAGACCTACATGTCATACACACAACAACTATCCACTAAATATTCCTTACCCCACTTTCTCTCTCCTACCCACTTTCTATACTCACAACACTCTACCCCACTATCTATATTTTATAGTATAAAGATTCTCATCTTAATTATTGTGCTAACTATTTTTTTGAAGTTTAAAATAAGACGGATGGATGGAGTATATATTGCACTATTTCATCCGGTGACATGGAATAAAAATTATAGAGGGTAAATATAAAGTCACAAAAAATTGTCAAGTTTATTGCCACTTTGACCTGCGTACTATTAAAAGATTGACGATTTGCCCCGTACTAAAGAAACTCACACTATGACATACGTTCTATGGTTTTAATAAAAAAGTGCCCAGGATAACGATGACACGTTAGAAATCTAACGGGCTGTCAGCATATGTTAAGAATTTAACATATTTGCAATAAAAAAAAATTCAAATCTGACTCTGATAATGATATTATTGTTGTAATGGTCCAAAATTTATTTATATTTATATTTTTTTTTTGAATTGTTTTATATTAATAAATTGGTATACTCACTTTGTCCCAAAACAATTTTGATCCATATAATCCCTTGTCACTTTAAATTGTACTATGCACACCTCTTTTGACCCAATTACTTGACCCAACCAAAAGCATCGTCCTCTCACCTCTCCTCTCCTCTCCTCTCCTCTCATTCAACGCCGTCCACCCGTACGGAAACACCACCGTCGTTTTCCTCAACGGCGGGTTCTTCAAATTCAATTTCCCCTCATCTTTCCCCCAATCGAACATCCCTTCTCCGTACCCCAACACCCAGAAATCGTGCCCGTGCAAGTGCCACAGGTGGATTTCGCTCACGTCGTTCGCCAGCGCGTTTGCGTTCTACAGGAACACGTCGACGGTGGAGTTGAATTTCAAATTGTAGATTCCGCTGCCGTACGTTGAATTGGAGTTTGTCGGCGGTCGCATCACGTTGTATGAGGCGGAGAAGTTGTCCGGCGGTGGGTGGGAATCGAATGCGTTGGTTAGGCGGTGTTTGATTGCGCCCAAGTACGGGGTTGACGGAGGGTTAGGGAAATGTTGTTGATCGCCCATTTTATGTGTCCGTCGATTCGATTTTGGGTGTTTAGGAGGGAGATTTTTGGGCGGAGGTAGGGATTTAGTTGGGATTTTGGGGATGATGATCCGGTGAGGGAGACGATCTTGTTCGTGAATGATTTGTTGTGGGTGTAATTGTTCCAGAGAGGGGTGGTCGGAGGTGGCGCGTTTGGTAAAGATGAATATAAATATTTTGGACCTTTATGACATTAATGTAATTATCAGGGCCACATTTGATTTTTTCTTATTATAAGTCTGTTAATTTTTTAACATATATTGACATCCCGTTAAGTTTCTAACGACTCAGCGTTATCCCTGGTCACTTTTTTATTAAAACCATAGTACGCAGGTCATAGTGTGAGTTTCTTTAGTACGAGGGCAAATCGTCAATCTTTTAATAGTACGCAAATCAAAGTGGCAATAAAGTCAAAAATTGTCACAAAATGTGGCTTACAAAATGATGTGTCAAAATTCTATTATGGTTTTTAATTAAAATGTGCCGGGTCTACAATCGATGCAACCAATAAAATATCGTCAACTCATTTTTTATCCATCATTTTATTTTATGAACTTCTTTTTGCCCCTAGCATTAGCATTATAGAAGACCAATTTGGCCGTCCGTGTTGTGTTGTGTTGTATTGTGTTGCATATATATACCCCTGGGCCACCCAGTGAAAGGGAAATGCTCAAATGCCCCTCTTGTCTGTTTAAGCGCCGAAGACGATTAGGGTTCGTCCGTGTAATTCGATTGTCTTTAATTCTGCTGTTTGTTTGTAAGGTACTTGTTCATTAAACATCTCCCTTCTTCTTAATTTCTTATACTCTTGTTTGTAATCTATGTATGCTGATATTACTGATTGAACTGGATTTAATCGGAAAAAAGCATAACATTCATGTGAGTTTATGTCTCCTGACATCCCCAATTAATACCATTTTTTAAATTTGTAATTTTATTTCCCTTCCTCTATAAGGTTTCAGAACTATTAATTTGTAAGCTGTACTGAAAATATGTAAATTTCCTAAATTATTAAATACTAATGTCAGATATTCAAAGTTGAGTCCTGCAAATTTCACGAGGGTTTGGGGCCTTTAACATCCTACTGTGAACCAGTCGGGATGTTGGCAGTTGGATGCAATTTCAGGGACATGATTGTTCTTTGACCACTTCCACCCCCACCAATTGCGGCCATCAATGTTATAATGGATGGCGGATTGCACCGCAGTCTGAATGTGCGCCCCGCTTCCCTTTCATGATGCCCTTGCTTGTACATTTTTGGGGATGGGGGTGGTTGTTATTGCTAGATTCATGTTTAAACTGTCTGTTGTAGGTTACCTGAATGAGTGCCAGTGGAGCTTCCCGAAAAGGAAGTTAGATTTTTACAAGGAAGACGACGGAAGTACCAAATATTTACTTACTTAGTCAAACCAGCTGCCTTTTGAAGGTGAGTTCCAGCTAGAACTTCGCTTGCAGTATTATACTCCCTCCGTCCCAAAATGAATGTCCAAATAAATTTCAAATTTGCTCGTGATCAAGAGTAAATTTGCACATCTTCTGGACATTTATTTTGAGATGGAGTGAGTACCTCTTTATTAAGTCCATCTTAAGTATGAAATTTGCTTTTAGGTTTTGGTGATGAGGTAGGTTTTGTCATCCACACCTTTTCAATGGCAATGAAGAACACAGAGGTTAAATTGGCTGCTAGTGCTAGATTTGAAGAAAAGTGAAGTATTACATCACATTAATGGAGACTTTCGTTGAAACTTGAAAGCATTCATTGCTTCAATGTGAGGAGTTAAGTTCTTGAACAAGATGAAAGTGGATTACACTATAGGCAGAAATGAAATGTGAGTATGAAAAATAATACTCCCTCTGTCCTGGAAAGTTAGTCATTTTTCGGTCGTTTACTTGAAACAACTTTGAGCAATAATTTAATTTAGGTTAGTTCTAACTATCCTACTAAATATCTAAAACTTGTTATTGATACATCATTGTATAAACTATCAATAACATGTTATAGACTTTCATTAGGCTAAATTATTACTCAAAGTTGACTCAAGTTTTAGACTTTCATTTGGAGCCATGGAGGTTTTAAATTAACGTATTGTGGCTGATTTTGGGATTTTCAGCAGTCAGTATTGTTATTTCCATTTTCCAGTATGAATGCATTCCTTCATTTCCCTTCCTAACAAAACTTTGAGAAATAAACAAAAGGGAAGTTGAGCTACCAAAATAGGAGTAGAAAATGGTGAAGTCATGAGCTATAGGAAATGGATGTGTATTGAGAAATCAATCTAAACAAAAAAAAGAGAGGAATGAAATTGTTTCCCAAGACTCTCCTGGCCATATTTAATTGGTTGAGTAAACTTGGTAGATAGAAGGTCCATTTACAATTATAGGTTACCCTCACTTGGTCATGCCACCCGGCCACAAGAGAATGAATAATACTCCCTCCGTCCCGATTTAAGGTTCCTACGGGGATTAAGAACAAGAAAATGTTGTGAGGATGAAAGGTAAAATAGGAGAGAGAAAGTGAGTAGGGGGTTTTTGTTGTGAGAATGACAAGTGACCTATTGTCCATTTTAGGTCGTGATAAAGTAAAGTAATCAAAAAGGAAAGTAAGAGGAGAGTATATAAAAATAGATTAGACATAATACCAAACACACACAATTATTATCATCACTTATGGAGATTATACTGTGTGTGGTCGGAACTAATACCCAAAAGAATCATTAATAATGCATATTATATGCTAGTCTATAACGTTGATACAGTAAATGTTTTGTTCACTGAATGAAGATCTTAAAGTACAAGACTTTCAGCACAAATGAAATGCTATAGTGCCTTAGTATTTCTTGTAGCATGTCAGTGGTCAATTTACTTTTAGGAAACATCCGTATTATCTATTTATCTGAATGGAGTGTCTTTTGAGAAAGTATTTCTTTGAACCTCTTGACTATTTTGACAACTTGTCATCTTCAAGAATTGGTGAAACCTCTATTACTCCTCCGTCCCAAAATGAATACCCTTATTTTTTTTTATTAAACTTACTCTTGATCAAAAGCAAATTTGAAAACTTTTTGGACATTCGTTTTGGATCAGAGGTACTCCATCCCGAGAAACAGTCTCACTTTGACTTTAGTAGTCAACTTGATTGAAGTTTTACCGAGACTTTGAGAAACTTTTAGTATCATTACATTTATCTCTGGTCACTCGAACAGTTACTAATTAAGATTGTGAAATATTGATGATAATGTGTTATCTAACCATTATAATCAAGCATAGACTTGTGAATAAATTCCTTCCCCACATTCATTTTTTTTTCTCTCACAGCACACCTGCCTCATACAGCAAACAAACCAACACGTCAAATCAATTCAAAAGTCTTCCATTTCACCTAATCCTGAAAGAGATGTTACGCAATTTTACTTAGAAAGTTAAATAAGATAATAACCTACCACCCTCAAATCCTCTATTATTCAACATTAATAATCTAATAATCAATTATGCAAGTGAAAGTCTATGTTCTTTCCTTTCCCTCTCTAAGTAATTCCAATCCTTCAAAGTGTCAAATATGGCGATGAAGCATAGGAAGCTTTTTCCATCCTTAGCAGCAAACCAAACTGATAATTTTGACCCTTCTTGTCCGTATGGCTGCGAACCCTACTCGGACTTCTATTTTTCCCCACCACCGCCATCACCGCCGCCACCACCACCACCTCTCTCTGGCAAGCATGGGGACCACCCATCGCTTTATGTTATTATAAGTGTAACCTTTCTTGGCAGTATTTTTGTTCTTTTCAGTTACTATGCCATCATGAGGTTAAGGCGGTCTTCAGCACGATCAGACGGCCCAGGGGAAGAGTTTCTTGATCACAATCATGGCCCAGCAATCGATCATCCCATCTGGTACATTAACACGATTGGCCTTCAGCCGTCAGTGATCAATTCCATTACGGTTGTCAAGTACAAGAAAGATGATAGCTTGATTGAAGGTACGGATTGTTCAGTTTGTTTGAACGAGTTTATAGATGAGGAGACATTAAGATTGTTGCCAAAGTGTAACCATGCTTTTCACATTCCTTGTATTGACACATGGTTAAGGTCACACACGAACTGCCCTCTTTGTCGTGCGGGCATCTTTTCAAATACATGGAATGTCGCATTAGCTTCTTCTAATGATCAAGCTTCCCAAAATTTGGGTTCAAATGGAAATTCTCAGTTTGAGAATTTTGAAAATGTTAATGAATTTGATGGGGGTCAAGTTGGAGATGAGAACAGAGCAGAAACAGGGGACGGAATTGATTTTCCACAGGCTGAGGATGAGTTGAAAGAAATTGAGAATGTAAAAGTGACTCAACCAATGAGAAGGTCTGTTTCCATGGATGGAGCTTCGCAAATTACAGTTGTGGTGAGAGAATTTCGCAGCGTTAAATGTGAAGGGAGTTCGATTGATGCAGAATCTCTAGATAAAGGACCAGTTTCGGTAAAAAGGTCAATTTCATGTGGTGGAAGGTCAGTCTTCTCAAGGCATTGAAAATTTGAAATTTCTAGGTCATATTTACTGGTTTTGGGATTGAGTTCAGATTGTCATTTGCAAGCATGCCTGCAGATTGTCATTTGCTTGAAGCTTCTATGTGAATACGTTCACGTTCTTGATCTTTCAAATGGACGGTAGAGAGAGATTAAAGGGTCTAGCCATAAAACTGGGGAGATTTCATTCTTCATTATAAGGTGTTTCGTTACATTCTCCTCGTAGAGGTGTTCTGCGACATTCTTTTGGTTAAATATCGTGTTTGCGACCAAGTATACATATAATATACACTTCATCCGTCCCTGAAATCAATATATGTTTTTGTTTTGAGCAAGAACAAAATTTGACATTTATTTTGGGACGGAGGAAGTGCATGTGGGTATTAAGTTTCTGTAAATTTGGGAAAGTGATATGCAGGATTAGCTAATGCTCAACTTATAATTGGGAATGCCTGGCACAAGAAAAAGGCTTTACATTCCACCATTTAGTCTAGGAAACATTTCTTGAAGATGTTATATGAGCTTGAGTTTGTGGGTGTGAAAACATAAGATAAATGAAATAAGTTCATTTTGATCTTATGTCTCGGTGAACCCTTTTGCGTTCATTAATTTTGAGAATATTCATGGATTCTCCTCTCCAAACATGAGTTTTATACTCTACACGTTCTAATCCTACTCTTTTTTGGATCTAAGGGAGAAATTTTCCATCCATGAAGCTTATTTTTTATATGGTTAGTATTATCATTATTATTCTTAGGATTATTATTCTTAGGATTGTTACTAGGGTGCAGTGGCGGATCTAGGAATTTTGGTCAGGGGGGTCAAATTTTCGTAGAAAGAAAAAAAGGTACGATCGTTACTAGATAGAAGTTAAAGCCATAAATTACGAGAAGTACAACATTAGCAATGTCATCGACAGACAAATCAGTGTCACCGAACCTGTGATTTGAGAATGTCATCGGCAGCAATGTCCTTCAACTGGAATGGAGGGTGAATCATTCAAACAAGGAGAGCACATTCTTTAAAATATTGACAAATCAAATAAACATTTATTTTGAGACACGTGAACTTTCAATTAAAGAAAAAGAACCGACACATCTTATTGTTCATTCTTTTATAACATTTAGTGATTCTAGCTCCAATTTTCCCTTCCTTTGACAGTACTCAGGTTATCAAGTAACTTTCAAACAGAGATCTAAAAGCATCAAAATCTGAAAACACTCATACAAACAGGAACCGTAATTCAGAACGACCAAATTTGGATATTATTATTCCTAAATCAATTTTCATCACCAACAAATAAGAATTCCTCCAAGTAGCAGCAGCATCATCACACTCAAAACTATGCCGAACTCAACTGAACTCTATCAGACTATCACCACTTTCACCAGTAGCCTCGACGCCCATATAAACCCCATAGGAAAATGCAGCTTTGACCTCTAGCAGTAACACGTCCTACCCTTTTACCAAAGCCAAAAATGAAAAAATGCAATGTGATTCACTACCTTCAAATCTTAAGTGTAAAGATAAGCAAAAATGCCTGCATATCCATGTTGGATAAAATCTTGTAAATATTGAAAGGAAAACAATTACAATATAATATAATTATACAACAATTATGAAAAACATAAAAGGAAAGATAGAACCATAAAATTGATCGTTGTTTGCACGAGCCCAATGCTAGTCACTGTCTCCTTAAGACTTATTCGTCCCCTCACCACGTGTGCTTGAGTTTGCTCGGAACGCTAGTCTCCCAGGATAGAACGTGCGGACCGGGGGCACTTTGCACCTAAGTTTCCCGGCGAGCAGAACTGTGCTTAGACAGTATCACCTTTTCATATTATGCTAGGAGGCCAAAGGAAGAAGATGAACAAATTGCAAGAGGGAAGAAGAAGATTGATGGAAAAACTCTCTTTTTTCATGTTGTTGTAGGTTTCTCAATATATAGCTCAATCATATATAACCAAATGAATGCCCAATCAACCTCTATTAATATGAGAGTCATTACTCTTGTATTCATGTGATTTTATTCCACATTTTTGTAACCACAACTCCAAGGTAATGATCCCAATTAATCCATCTATTAATTTGGCTATCATGGCACATAAATGGTAGGGTTAAATTCTAAAGTTACAATTTCAACCCACCAACTTTGAGCTATCATATCTTTCTCATCCAATTTTAAATTGGATATATAGATATACTATTTCAATGTTCACACGGAGTGAACCTTGAACCCACAATAATCTTTGTCCAACAACAAACGATTCTTGCTAGGAAATACACACAATTTCCTTCACACACAACATATTTTTCCAACAATCCCCCACATGAAGGAAATTGATGAGGATAGGTGATAAAGTCCGGCAGTCGAAAACCTGCATAGGATAGGTAGGGTCTGCCCTTTGAACCTTCCCTTGCAAGATATATTTACTCTACTCGCTAATCAGTAGACACGATGTCCTTGAACTGCTAGCTTTTTGTGTAGCCGATCATATATTTTGCACAGGTATCGCCCTAACACAATCCAGCTCTCATAGCTGTGTCCATTATGGCCCTGGAGCACAATGCCTGGTTCTGTGAGAAGGTCTAAGAATTAAGCCTCACATAATTCTTCTCAAAGCGGCCCACACTTCTTTCTCACATAGGTGATTCTTTTAAGTAACCCGTTTTACTTCACATAAGAATCATTAAAAGCCAACGGCTTAACCTCATTCCTCTCGGGATGTCACTTTTATGAAATGGGTATGGGGTAACCCCCACAGTGACGCTATAAGTCTTTAACGTTGTGTTGACAAATATAAGAGGTATTCTTGAGAGAGGTTGTTAAAACCTATTATTGTCAATGGTGACAAAGGTCATAAAGATTAACATAATAAGGCTTGTTGAGAATGGATTGCAGATTACATGGATCTTGTGGCGTGGTGGCTACGAGAGAAAGGATGAAAGACGATGAGAAACAATGAGAAAGAAAGCAAGAAAATTTCTGCACAGATTTTTTTTTGGCCAGCTGTATTAAAACAGCATTTCCCGCTTCGTTAACCGTTGGATTGGGCTGAAACTTTTTGTGCATGTTCACGACCCTTAATAGAAGATTCTGAACGGTGACGATTGGAATCTATAATGTGAAGATGGAGATAAAATTTTCGGAACAGAGCAGTTTCGTAAAATAAAAATATTTTCTTTCCACTTATTTAATGAAATTAACAAAGATGGAAAGATTGATGCTTCGTGACATCAACTATGTTTCAATGGTTGTATTTACTTGTTAAGGCTACGCCTCTTCTAAGTGGAAATACATCATGTGATATATCTCTTATGGTTCATTTCGTATGAATCATAGTGAAGAGATTGAAAAGTTTATTGGAATTAAGAAAGTTGGAAGATTAAGTCTTAAGATTGTTGGATAAAATCTTGTAAATATTGAAAGGAAAACAATTACAATATAATATAATTATACAACAATTATGAAAAACATAAAAGGAAAGATAGAACCATAAAATTGATCGTTGTTTGCACGAGCCCAATGCTAGTCACTGTCTCCTTAAGACTTATTCGTCCCCTCACCACGTGTGCTTGAGTTTGCTCGGAACGCTAGTCTCCCAGGATAGAACGTGCGGACCGGGGGCACTTTGCACCTAAGTTTCCCGGCGAGCAGAACTGTGCTTAGACAGTATCACCTTTTCATATTATGCTAGGAGGCCAAAGGAAGAAGATGAACAAATTGCAAGAGGGAAGAAGAAGATTGATGGAAAAACTCTCTTTTTTCATGTTGTTGTAGGTTTCTCAATATATAGCTCAATCATATATAACCAAATGAATGCCCAATCAACCTCTATTAATATGAGAGTCATTACTCTTGTATTCATGTGATTTTATTCCACATTTTTGTAACCACAACTCCAAGGTAATGATCCCAATTAATCCATCTATTAATTTGGCTATCATGGCACATAAATGGTAGGGTTAAATTCTAAAGTTACAATTTCAACCCACCAACTTTGAGCTATCATATCTTTCTCATCCAATTTTAAATTGGATATATAGATATACTATTTCAATGTTCACACGGAGTGAACCTTGAACCCACAATAATCTTTGTCCAACAACAAACGATTCTTGCTAGGAAATACACACAATTTCCTTCACACACAACATATTTTTCCAACAATCCAGATATTGATTGAATGTAAAATAAACAACTTAAATAATTATATTACCATAATAAACATACTTCCATAATCTTTATCCAAAACAGAAACTAGAGAAATAACCAATGTTGAAGAAAATCAATCATATAATAGCATGCGGATTTTTCTAGTTTGTCGTATACTCCGTCCGTCTTGTCATGAATGTCTGAAAAACTTTCAACTTTGCTCTTGAGATAGAGAAAACACACCTAAATAAACCAGACAGCAAACAATAATAATGTCAAGTATAGAGTTACAAGGAGATTTTTCTCACTGAAGCAAAACCTATGCTAATATCACCGAGATCCCCAAAAATTGAGGTTGACTGTAATCCACTTGCAAACTCAGGATCAGCAAACGCATATTGAGTGTCTTAAAGTGTGAAGAGCCCAGTGAACAAGAATAACTTTATGCAACTATGGAAAGGTCAATCAATAAATGTGTCTGCACTAATTTGAAGTTGCTTTGTGGCTGTGCATAATTGATTTGAGATTTATACAAATTTATATACTCCATTCAATAAGATTATAAAAAATTAATGGGATTAAAGAAATTGTTTTCAATTCTAAAACCCTAATCTTTTTGGGATTTAGAAATTTGGGGATTTTCGGATTTGAAATCAAAGAGAGGAGCCGATAACGAGAGAGAAAGACCTGTTCCAAGCGACAACAATGGTGCCTGCGCTGCCTGTGATTCTTCCGTCTCTCTGCACTTTTTCTACTCGACTCACAATCGCAAGAAAATCTGAATCGAGAGCTACGCAAACTCGCCAACGGCAAACTAAATGAATAAGTTAAGGTGTGTTGTGTAAAAATTTAGTTTATATATGTAGCGTTTAATGTAAATTTTAAGGGGGGTCAATTGTTTTTTTTTCCAGGGGGGTCAAAGCCATAATCTCAAAAAATTTAAAGGGCCAAACTGGGTATAAACGGAAAATTCAGGGGGGTCAGGACCCTCCCCCTTCTAACGTACATCCGCCACTGCTAGGGTGGACTTCTGTAAGAATTGTGAGACGGATCATTCACGGGTCGCCCCACCCATTTGCCTAGCCCATTGTGACCTGCCTCTTCACTTGTCGCCACATGTCAGACTCGCCAGCCATGTCTGACACGCTCGCACCACAGCGCGCCACATGGCGATTTTTGGGGGGGAAAAAAACCCCAATAACTTTAAAATGTAATATTTTTAGATTTTGAAGTTGAAAAAAATATCTGAAAACACCATTGTGTTCGTTTCATCGAGACGAATTAATCTAGAAAGGTTATGATATGGTTTTCAATTAGTTTCTTAAAATCATATTTTTGACACACACACACAAAAAAATTGAGCTGCTCATCGCTTTAGATGTAACACTTTTTATGAAAAAAAGTAACAGTTTAGTATTGAGAAAGTAACACTTTTATTGTAAAAAAGTAACAATAATTTGATAGGATTTTTTTGTCAGAGAAAGTAATAATTGAAATGTAACAGAGTGCACATATGATTATAATTTGATATATAGATGAATGTATCTGTTTTTATAGAATAAACATTACTTTTTTTTTCTTTTAAAAAAGTAACACTTTCTTTTTCAGAAATGTAACCATAATTTTTGCATAAATGGATTAAGGATAGCATAAGATTTACAACAAACACTAATGTTATATTTTATAATAAATGAATGAATGTAACATTTTTTTTCCCAATTAATTGTAAGCGTTTCTATTTTGAAATGTAACATTTTTTTTTCTGAAATGTAAACTTTTTCTTTAAAGAAAAAAAAAAAGAGGTAACATTATTCTATAAAACTGTAACATTCATCTATATATCAAATTATAATCATATATGGACTCTGTTACATTTCAATTATTATTTTTTTAACTACAAAAACTATTTATTTATCTTTTTTTGCAAAACTACTGTTACATTTTACAATAAAAGTGTTACTTTTTAAAGACTAAACTGTTACTTTTTTTCATTAAAACGTGTTACATTTTGACAACGAAAGAGAAAATTTTGTTTTTTTGTTAAAAAATATATGTTTAAAAAAATTAAATTCAAACCATATCATGACCTATGTAGTTTGATTTGTCTCGTTGAGACGAACGCAACGGTATTTTCAAATTTTCTTTTCGACTTCAAAATCTCAAGATATTGCATTTTAAAATTATTAGAGTTTTTTTTTTTTTTAAGAATCGCCACGTGGCGCAAGCTGAAGGAAGAAAAAGTTAGGCGGACGGATCTGATTTAAACAGGTGGGTTCAACATATGGGTGGATTCGTCTCACATGCTCACCCGAGTATTTGTATGCTATACTACCCTGCTCCGTAAAAGTGGCCTTTTGCTTTTTAAAATGGGTCAGTCTCCTGTGAGACCATCTCACGTCGTGAGAGCCTAGCCGCTAAGCCAGCCACGCTGAGCCAAGCCAATTTTTTTTTTTTTTCCTTTTTGCCCCTCCAACTTTTTTTTCCTAGCCATTTTTTGTTCGCCAGCAAAAGTAACACTTTTTATAAAGATTTTTTTTTTTTCAAAACCGTACCACAATTTTGCTGAAATAGATTAAAGATAACATAAGGTTAAAAACTAAACTAATGTTACATTTTTATAATAAATGAATATATATATATTTTTCTAAATTGTAACAATTTTATAGGGTTTTATATTCAATTGAAATGTAAAACCGACTATATACATGAGTTTTTGCTCTTTATTTAAAGAAAAAAAAGTAACATTTACTAAATAAAAATGTTGCATTCATCTATATAAAAATTATAATCATATATGCACTATGTTACATTTCAAATATTACTTTTTCTAACCAAAAAAACTATCAAAACTATTTTTATTTTTTTTGCAAAACTGCTGTTACATTTGACAGTAAAAGTGTTACTTTTTGAAGATAAAACTGCTACTTTTATCAGAACAGAGTGTTACATCTCAGGAGACTAGCAACCAGAGGCAGACACAAGGGTATTAATGTGGGGACAAGTGTACCCAATTAGTTTTCAACATTCAGTGCAAAATATAATTCTTTTAATCTAACATTAGCATTATATTTGTAAAAGTATACTCACTTCAATAGATGAATACTTGTAGTTCAATGGTTAGAAGACTAGTTATCAAGAAGGATGTCTCAAGTTCAATTCTTGTATGGATAATTTTTTGTTGTAGTTTAAATTTTGTTTCTTTGTGTACCCACTTACATTTTTCGCTGGGTCCGCCACTACGAGCAACCCAATTTTTTTGTGTGTTAATAAATACTCCCTCCGACCCACCCGAATTAGGATTTTTGGGTTGAGCACAAGGATTAAGGAAAAAGTGTTAGTGGAGTAGGTGTTGTGAGTAAGTAGGAGAGAGAATGTGGGGTAGAGAATAATGAGTGGAAAGTTGTTGTGAGTGTGAATGTGGGTCTCATTAAATAAAATACTTCTATTTTTGGGTTGTCCTAATTCGAATGGGACACCCAAAATGGAAATTTGTCCTAATTCGAGTGGGACAGAGGGAGTATGTGTAAAAAAAAAAAAAATCAAACTCTATCATCACCTATCTAGTTTGATTCGTCGAACACTACGGTATTTTTAATTTATTTTTTTTCCGAGTTCAAAATCTCAAGATATAGCATTTTAAAGTTATTGGAGGTTTTTTTTTTTTAAGTGACACGTGTTGGGTTTCGTAGCAACATGCGCAGCGGAAGATAGCATTTAAAATTTAATGAAACCCAAAGCCCATAGATCCATTCATATGATTAAGTCAAATACAACATAATGAATACTAGAATACTAACCCTTGATGCCTTTGATTTTGCAACCTTGAATTCGATAAAGGCTAGAAACCATGATCACGAACATAGTAAGAATCACGAACTTTGAAGATGATAAGTTTCACCCTCTAGCGGTATCCACACGCGAACGAATATCAAGAACACTTGATCTTGGTTGCTAGACCAAAATTGTGAAACACGTTTTCACAATCAATATGAACTATATGGAATTTTATTTGTGTATTATTTTGTTCTTCAATCTAGGATCTCTTAGAAAAAAATAAAACCCTCTCAAACTCTTTGAGACTTGCACAAAAATCATTAGCTTTGATTCTGGTCGAATTTGGTTGTTTATATACAAGTTAGACCTATTACAAATAAGAAACTTGCGTCTAAACCCGTCCAAAATTCTTTTCCAAATCAAATCAGGAAACCAGTCCCGTCATGGTGTGCGGCCGCACATCTATCTGGAAGGTTCTGGTACTATTTGACCCAAACTGTGCGGTCGCCCAACCCATCTTGTGCGGTCGCACACTTGTCCAGATTCCCAAAGTTTCCAAAATTCCAATATAATCCTTATTTAAGATTCGTTCTATTGTGTGTGACCCTCTAGGATTATACTAAGTTGGCAATGAGTTCAAACATGAAACCATAAGGTATGATTAGGTTCTAGCAAACCGTCATACCTACCCAAATAGTATAACTAGATACAAGTTCACATTCCTTTAGAACATGTCACAATCCATTTGTCCATGATGTCATTGAACACAAGTCATGGTCAATAAGTCAACTTGTATTGTTCAATACTTTCTCGATTCCGAATATGTTGATAATCCAAATGACATTGATCCAATCAATCCATTTGAGTTTGGCCAAACATTTCATCAACATCATTCATTCGAGGGGCCCAAGCTTGACATCTCTCCGAAGAGGGACAAATCCATTTAGCTTATTATTCTTCCCTACGTGAATCCGATTATGCCAATCATACCCTTTATAACTACCGTGTTAAGGCAGCGTTTGAATATGTCAAACATAATCTTCATCAAGTGGAAGACTATAATAACTTCATGTCTAAGGATTCAAATGACATAACTAATATGAGATATATATATGACATCGACCGTGACATAAATCTCATACTGCGGGTTATGTCCAGTACCTTGTTCCAAACAAGTACCCATAAATCTAACATGATCATCCCATGATCATTTAGCCTTTATACTAGTGCTTAAGAAGCTCTAGGGACGGAGATTATTATAAGCAAACACGAGCCATAATAATAATCCTATTATCTCTTTATTATCATGATAACTTACAACGTTCAACAAACGTGCCTAGGGCATCAACACCAACAATCTCCCACTTACCCTAGGCCCAATTCCCTAGGTATCCAATACCCATGGACCTAACATGACCATCATGTTTAGCTTTATGGAAGTCCCATTGTTTAGCGTGTCTGTAACGTTATCATTACTAGGTACTTTGCATATATGTACGTCTCTCTTATCAACGATTTCTCGAACGATAAGAAAACGCCTAAGTATGTGTTTGGATTTAGGATGTGCCCTTGGTTCCTTTTGCTTGATCAATAGCACGACTATTATTGCTAATAAAGTCTATTTGATTAACAATGCTAGGAACCATCTTAAGTTCACCCATGAACTTCTTAATCCAAACAACTTCTTTTGCAGCATCCAATGCAGCAATATACTTAGATTTTAATATGTAGAATTAGTGACTATACTCTGCTTGGAACCATTCCAACTTATAGCTTCACTATTGTTATTAAAACTCAATTGCGATTTTTATCATCTTTGTCAGTTTGGAAGTATGCATCTGTGTACCCATATACACCGAGATCATCTTTCATCCCTCCATAGATCATAACAATTCTTTAGTCCTTCTAAAGTACATTTAAGAATTGTTTCACAGCCTTCCAGTGATTCTCACCGGTTGTCGGATTGATATCTACTCGTCATGCTCCAAGCATTTAGATATATCCGGCTTAGTACTTATTATGGCATGATGGATCCAATTGCCGAAGCAAAATGGCATCCCATTCAGTTTTCTCATGCTCATCATTTGTCTTAGAACATTTGAGTCTTTGCGTCGAAAACTCCATGTAACATTGGCAATGGTCCTCTCTTAGAATTTTCCATGCGGAATCTTCTAATGACTTTGTCAATGTATGTATTTTGGCTTAAACCAATTAGCTTCCTTGATCTATCTCTATAGATCTTAATGCCAAGAACATATGTAGCTTCATCCATATTCTTCATTGCGAAACACTTTCTTGACAAAGTCTTTACAGACTAACGTGTAGGAATGTCGTTTCCAATGAGCAATATGTCATCCACATATATTAAATAAGGAATAGAACTATGCTCCCACTAATCTTCTTGTATATACAAGGTTCATTTTCGTTCTTGATCAAATCAAACTTTTGACTTATCAAAACGGAGATTCCAACTCCCAAAAGCTTGCTTTAATCCATCCAATGGATTTCTGCAACTTACATAATTTATTAGAATTTTCTTTGCCTATCAAAACTTTTAGGTTGTATCCAATACATCCTTAAATGAGTTCTTATTAAGGAACGCATGTTTTGACATCTTTCTGTCAAATTTCATATTCCAAATATGAAGATATGACAATGAGAATTCTAATAAGTTCCTTGCTACCCATGTAAGTTTTCTCCAAGAAAACTTCAATCTTATCCTTTGGTTTTTATACCTTAGGTTAAAATGATCAAGTTCCAAACTTGATTTTCATACATGGATTGCATTTTAGATTTTATGACTCCAAGCCATTAATCTAAGTATGGAGCGGATATTGCATCTTTGATATATGGTAAATGCTTCATTCCAAATGAACTTTACCTCAACACTTTCTATTTCGAAATATCCAATATTTCTTGCAATAGATTGTGTCTTATCATGTGTGCAAGTACTTGTATATCTTGAACGGATTTTCACAACCCCTTGTGAAAACTTGTTCAACTTCCATCATAGGTTAAATACTATTTTCTGGGTCTCGAACCATTCGAGATATGTTTTACTCCCACTGATTCTTTTAGAGATAAACCTTTTATCTAGAAAAGTCTCATCATAAGCAACAAACCATTTGTTTCTTATGAGTAAAATTTTATCCTCAAGTTTCCTTTGGATATCCCATGAAAATATATTTATTAGATTTAAATGTGAGTGTGTCCCAGATAGCTCTTTTCCAAAAGGTCTTACCATCTTAAATCTTTACGAAAGACAAACCGAGTTTTCTTTCATTATTTAACCTCTTTTGATGGAATTCAGATTAGTATAATCATAGCGGTTTTAAATACATAACCCCAAAATGAATAATGGAAGATCACTTTGACTTTGTCATCCAACGAACCGTATCCAATAAGGTTCTTATACTTCCATGCAGACATATCATTTATAATGATATTCTCAGTGAAGTTAATTTGTGAAACCATTTCACAACTTTAATGATGACTGTCAAATTCTTGGTTTAATTATTCATCATCATGATCCAATCATATTTTTTTTTGAATAGTTTTACCATGTATAACCAAAATTCTCTTTTAGCATTTCTTCTTAATGCACTATACACATCGAAATGTATTAGGTCAATTAAGACATTAGCCTTTTTACCAATCATAGTAAAAGATGTCTTGATCCAAGTAAATAAGATTTGCATAAATCATGTGATTCCAAATCATATGACTTAAAACTCCGTCCCATGGAATTTTAGATATGCATTTCTCATTTATTTGATCAAAACAATAATGCATAAAGAATTTTAATTATTTATGTTACAGTCTTTATTACTTTGTTCTTCAAGATTTAGGATATAAGATTTATTTATATGATAACACAATGAAGTAAATCATAATAAATAAAGCACTTTTCTTATTCCAAATAAGAAATTAATATCCTTCATTATCTTATAACAAAATAATGTTTTCTACTTCATCAGTAAAGTCACTCTACAAGTGTTCTACGAACAATGTTGCAACCATTGCATCATTACTGTTTGTAGATAAAACTCTACTATAAGTAGTCTTTCATATTACTAATTATTCTGGTATCCAATACCCAATAATTAAATTTAGAAAGAATAATTTATAACATAAAATTCTCAAGTGGTAGTCTCACTACCATTCCTTTTATTGATCATCCAGAATTTTGACTACAATTCTAAATGGTCAATCCAATTGCCATATTACCAAATTGCATCAATTTAGAGTTATTATTATAACTATAATTATTTCTTTTAGGTTTGACAACTCTTGTCTCACCTTTTGACTACAATTTTAAATGGTCAATCCAATTGCCATTTTACCAAATTGCATCAATTATAGTTTTAGGTTTTGACAACCCTTGTCTTACCTTTCTTTTGGCATTTGACCCTTTTCCATTATGAACCATGAGCTCTGGAGAACCATTCTCTAATATCTCCATCTTCGCAGTTTCTCAGCATGTTATTGCAACTCGAAGAAATTCTTATTCATTTTAAGCATGTTATAGTCCATCACTAAGTGATCATAACATTTAAACAATGAATCAAGAATGAGATCAATGGCTTGCTCCAATCCAATTCGACAACCAAGTTTCTCAAGATGCTCTACGTAGCCTTTATCTTAAGCATGTGAAGTTCCATTCTTTGCCCTTACTCATTTTGCAATGAGTGAATGCAACAATGGTTTTATACATTTCTTGCTTAGATTGCTCTTTGAAACATGTAACTCAACTCCACGCCTATCTAATAGGCTTCCACAAGTTCCAAACTTTGTTGGAGTTTAAGAGCACATAATCGTGAGCATAAGACAACTCACACTCCTAGAATCATACTCATGATTCTTGTGATTGTCTATTCCGGCTTTAAGGTTCTTTTAGGAATAGGCCCATCAAGAATGTACAACCCATCTTCTTGCCTTAGAACGATTCTTAGGCTTAGGATCCAATCCATGAAGTTTGTACCATTCTCTTAAGCTTATCCTTATCAAGGATTAATCGCAATGATTTTAGTTGTCATCTACAACTCATGCAAAATTTCCAAAATTTTACAAGTACCAATCTCATTAAAGAGATAAATAATGTATTTTTCAAAAATACTCCCACTAAATTATATAACCTTCTTATACATCCAATGTATAATATAATTTAAATGGGCTAAGATCCAACTTTAATTTAATTTTAAGTCCGCTATGGCGGATTACACAAAATCAAATTAATTAGGTAGACAACCCTGTCAATCATGTCTCATATGACTCTTAGATCCTTTTATGAGATTCTTTTGAAATTGGGCTAAGATCCAACTTTAATTTAATTTCGAGTACGTTTTGGCGCACCGCTCAAAATTAAATTAATTAGGTAGACAAACATGTCAATCATATCCCATATGATTCTTAGGAATCCAATTTTAAAAGCATGTTTAATCTCATCTTTGCCTAAGGCCCAAAACTGTTTTGACGCCCAATTAAGTCTAACCATTTTAAACGCATGGTTGATGTGCCTCGCTAGGGCGTGCCCACATCATCCATCTTGCTCATACATAGATAAAATTAATGCACCTCGCTAGGGCGAACCCACATTAAAATCACCCATACACTAACAAGTGTTTTAATCATGGCGTGGCAAAAATGACTTAAAACTTTCTTAAAGGTTCATCATCATATAGCATACAACACATTTATGAGCACACAAGATAAACATGTTACGCATCAAGTTTAGCCACTAAATTAATAATCATTAATTTAAGCATAATATTTATGTGTCATTAGTTTCTCTATAATTATGAGGATGAGACTCTTTGAACTTTGATTATCATCTCCAAATCAAGACAACAAGAAGTGCGGTCGAACTAAGCCATTAGGCAACCACAATCCCGCACTAATTCAAGAAACCAAGAAAGTAGTCTATGTGGCCGAAACTAAGCAATAGATGGTCTCGATGAACGTAGGCCAATTGCATCCACAATTCCACATGGATCTCCAATCTTCGAATTAAGAACTTTGTTTCTCAATTTTTGCAATTATGAACTCTTCATAATTCTAACTTCGTTTTATCTTTGAAACTTTGATTGCGATCAAGTTTGGGAAACACAATCTCGTTAAACGCAGATTAGCCATTCAAACCTTGAACCAATCTTGGAATCACAAGACTAAAACAAATAGGAAAATCAAACCCCAAGATCCACACCCAAACCAACTACCCAAAACCCATTCCAGATCAGCAGGTCTGGCCTGGTTTTGTTACTGGTTCGGTTGGACCTCTCGAAAATTCCAAATTCATATTTTCACCAAAATCAGAACAGAAACCTGGTACTGTACGGCCGCCCAGAAGGCATTGTGCGGTCGCCCAAGAGTGTGCGGCCACACACGTGAATCTGTGCGGTCGCCCAAGTTGATGAGAAGGAACTTTTAAGTTTCGAAAATTTGTCTCAAAATTGTTTTTCCCCGATTATTAAAACCATGATCCAATCAGAATTAATAATCAAACAATTCAGAATCCATCATAATATTTATTGCGATTGAATCGTGCGATTAAAGTTGTAAAACAATAAACCACATAAAATCACATAACACATAAACATCATATAATCCAATATTCCTATCATGCTAGGCACATAAACAATTTATATACACATAACATGATCTAGTATTGAAATAATCAACATGAACGGGGCTCTGATACCACTGTTGGGTTTTGTAGCAACATGCGCAGTGGAAGATAGCATTTAAAATTTAATGAAACCCAAAGCCCATAGATCCATTCATATGATTAAGTCAAATACAACATAATAAATACTAGAATACTAACCCTTGATGCCTTTGATTTTGCAACCTTGAATTCGATAAAGGCTTGAAACCATGATCACGAACATAGTAAGAATCACGAACTTTGAAGATGATAAGTTTCACCCTCTAGCGGTATCCACACGCGAACGAATATCAAGAACACTTGATCTTGGTTGCTAGACCAAAATTGTGAAACACGTTTTCACAATCAATATGAACTATATGGAATTTTATTTGTGTATTATTTTGTTCTTCAATCTAGGATCTCTTAGAACAAAATAAAACCCTCTCAAACTCTTTGAGACTTGCACAAAACCATTAGCTTTGATTCTGGCTGAATTTGGCTGTTTATATACAAGTTAGACCTATTCCAAATAGGAAACTTGTGTCAAAACCCGTCCAAAATTCTTTTCCAAATCAAATCAGGAAACCAGTCTGTCTGTCTGGTGTGCGGCCGCCCAAAACAACCTGTGCGGCCGCACATGTCACGACCCGAAAACCCCGTCTCTATTTTTTAGTAATAAATAATTATAAAATTATTTACTTGCTTAATTATTTATCTAATTATTTATTATGTGTGCATTTGGTGTGTTATAATATTTTATGCCTAGCATTTAATTGATTTTATGCTAGTGTAGGATAATTGGGTCTTAATTGTTAGTGGGGAGTTTATTTGTAAGGGTAGTAGTGGAAGAGGGGGCCTATGTGTAACATTTCAAAATAATCAACTACTCCTTCTCTTCTCCCTCACCTCTCCCTTCCCTCACCTCTCATTCCCAGTTCTTTCTCTCCCTCTTTGTCCATTGAAAGGTAAAACTCTCTTCTTCCTTCTCTCTTCATTTCAATCATCTTCCCCTCCTGATCTCTTATTGCTCATGTTATATCAAATGTTTAGATCGTCGCTAGGATCGTTTGGAGCTAACTAGAAGTCATTTTGGTTGAGTTTGATTTCCTTTGGAGGTAAGTTACTAACCCCCCCCCCCCCCCTATAGCTTAAAATTGGTCATATATGTTGAATGTGATCTTGAGATGATGATTTCATGCTTGATTTTGAAAGTAAATGTTGATTTGCATTCTTGTTCACATTTTGTGATTTTTGGAAAATGTTGAGATCAAATCTTGGTTGGGGTCATTGTTGATGTTGTTAGGGTTTCTTTAACTTATATGTCATTTGGGTACTTAGATATACCACTATGAAGGTTGAGATTGCTGGGTTTTGGGAAATGGTAAGGTTTTGATTTGTTTTGGGAAGAACATGGATGAACCCAGCTGCACATTTTCTGTTCGACCTAGGGGGCGCACGCACCCTTTTTAAGGGGGCGCGCCCTCCTATGCCCTGAATGACCAAAACAGACTGATCTAATGGGGCTCACGCACCCTTTATAAGGGGGCGCGCGCACCCTCCAAATTCTAGGATGGCCAAAGTAGACTGATCTTGTGGGGCGCGCACACCCTTGTTGAGGAGGCGTGCGCACCCTTCTCCCCTGTGGTGATAATTGTTCTTTTATGTTCAATCTTCGATGAGTCATAACTTTCTCACCCGAACTCCGTTTTGGGCGTATAAACTATCGTTTTAAAGCCCTCGTAGAGTACTTCAAGATGAGAGGGTTGTTTAATTGGAATTCTTAAGTATTGTTTGAGAGTGTTGAGTTTGGTCCGTTGTGATCATGTTTGAAGGTGTGTAACTATTGTGCTCTTTCGAGTAACTTCATCTGTTGATGTGGTTGTTGATCTCTTCATGAGAAATAGTTTGCATCTTTTGTGATGAGCTTGGCTTGGTTCCCTACTTTGGAATCAGTGCCCCATTGTTGTTTCAAGCGAGTATTTATTACTATGTGCTTGTATAGAGTCCAGCTGGCATTGTTGTGTTTGTTTTGGGCAGTGATGTATATTATAATGGCACGAGCCGAGTCCAGTATAATGTACTTCACTGGTAACCCAGTTTCCCCATGTTCAGTGGCCTTGAGTGGGATGCCCCTTTCCCGTGATCGTGGTTGGGATGAGCTAGCTCCTATGGTGAGTATTCTAGCTACACGCTTGGGGGTATGACTATGTGTTATTTCCCCCACTACTGGTTGTTGTTGTTATTGGTAGTGGTGCCCTAGGCACGTTTAATAAACGTTGTAATCGTTATCATTTATTTCATATCAATAAAGAGATGTTTTGATTATTATTGTTGTTCATGTTTACTTATAATAATCTCTGTCCCTAGTACTTGTTAAGCACTAGTATAAAGGCTAAATGATCATGGGATGATCATGTTAGATTTATGGGTACTTGTTTGGAACAAGGTACTGGACATGACCCGCTCTATGAGATTTATGTCATGGTCTATGTCATACATATATCTCATATTAGTTATGTCATTTGAATCCTTAGACATGAAGTTATTATAGTCTTCCACTTGATGAACATTATGTTTGACATATTCAAACGCTACTTTTAACCGAGTAGTTATAAAGGGTATGATTGGCATAATCGGATTCACGTAGGGAAGAATAATAAGCTAAATGGATTTGTCCCTCCTCGGAGAGATGTCAAGCTTGGGCCTCTCGTAGGAATGATGTTGATGAAATGTTCGGTCGGACTCAAATGAATTGATTGGATCAATGTCATTTGGATTATCAACATATTCGGAATCGAGAAAGTATTGAACAAAACAAGTTGACTCTTTGACCATGACTTGTGTTCAATGACATCGTAGACAAAAGGATTATGACATATTCTAAAGGAATGCGAACTTGTATCTAGTTATACTATTTGGGTAGGTATGACAGTCTAGAACCTAATCATATCTTATGGTTTCATGTTTGAACCCATTGCCAACTTAGTATAATCCTAGAGGGTCACACACAATAGAACGAATCTTTAAAAGGACTATATTGGAATTTTGGAAATTCTGGACATTCTGGGGAAGTGGGCGACCGCACAATATGGAATGGGCGGCCGCACACTTAGCCCATTTTTGTACCAGTTTTGTTTCAGATAGTTATGCGACCGCACAGAGGTTTTTTGGGCGGCCGCACAGTACTGTCGGGTGGCAGATTCCTAATTTGATTAGGAAACGAATTTTGGACGGATTTTGACACAAGTTTCCTATTTGGAATAGGTCATACTTGTGTATAAAAGACCAAATTCGGCCAGCACTCTAGGCTAATGATTTTGTGAGTCTCAAAGAGTTTGAGAAAGGGTTTATTTTGTTCCAAGACATTCTTGGTTGAAGAACAAAATAATACACAAAATAAATTCCATATAGTTCTTTTGATTGTGAAAAAGTGTTTCACAATTTGGTCTAGCAACCAAGATCAAAGAAGCTCTTTGATATTCGTTCGAAGTGTGGATACCGCTAGAGGGTGAAAATCATCATCTTCAAGGTTCGTGTTTAAGCTTTGTGATCGTGATCAAGTCTTCAAATCTCCACCAAAGACCAAGAGAAAATTTGATAGCCATCAAGGGTTAGTTTATTCCTTTATTCTTATGTTGTATTTGATTTAATCATATGAATGGATCCAAGGCTTTGGGTTTCAAAATTTTAAATGCTAATTTCCGCTGCGCATGTTTGATCGAAACCCAACAGTGGTATCAGAGCCCCGTTCATGTTGACTATATCAATACCTAGATCATGTTATGTGTATATAAATTGTTTATGTGCCTTGCATGATATGAATATTGGAATATGTGATGTTTATGTGTTATGTGATTTTATGTGGTTTATTGTTTTGCAACTTTAATCGCACGATTCAATCGCAATAAATAAATTATGGTGGATTCAGAATTGTTGATTATTAATTTTTGATTGGATCAAAGTTTTAATAATCGGGGAAAAACAATTTTGAGACAAAATTTTCGAACTTTGAAAATTCTGCACATTCTGATGGAACCGGGCGACCGCACAAAACGCCTTGGGCGGCCGCACAGTTTTGGGCGACCGCACAGGGGTTTTTGGGCGGCCGCACAAGGGGATCAGAAGGTCTGATTTTGGTTGAAAAACAGAATCTGGAATTTTTCGAAAAATTCAACAAAACCAGTAACAGAACCAGTCCAGTCTTGCTGATCTGGAATGGGTTTTGGGTAGTTGGTTTGTGTGTGGATTTTGGGGTTTGATTTTCCTATTTGTTTTAGTCTTGTGATTCCTAGATTGGTTCAAGTTTTGGATGGCTAATCTGCGTTCATCGAGATTGTGTTTCCCAAAATTGATCGCAATCAAAGTTTCAAAGATAAAACGAAGTTAGAATTATGAAGAGTTCATAATTGCTAAAATTGAGAAACAAAGTTCTTGATTCAAAGTTTGGAGATCCATGTGGAATTGTGAATGCAATTGGCATACGTTCATCGAGACCATCTATTGCTTAGTTTCGGCCACATGGACTACTTTCTTGGTTTCTTGAATTAGTGCGGGATTGTGGTTGCCAAATGGCTTAGTTCGACCACACTTCTTGTTGTCTTGATTTGGAGATAATAACCGAAGTTGAAATAGTCTCATCCTCATAATTATAGAGAAACTAATGGCACATAAATACCATGCTTAAATTAATGGAGATTAATTTAGTAGCTAAACATGATGTGTAACATGTTTATATTATGTGCTCATAAATGTGTTATATGCTATATGTGATGAACATTCAAAGAAAATTTTAAGTCCTTTTGCCATGCCATGATTAAAACACTTGGTTATACATGAGTAATTTTATGTGGGCTCGCCAAAGCGAGGTGCATTGATTTTATTCATGTTTGAGCAAGATGAGTGAATAAGAGTTTCCTATGCGTTTAAAATGGTTGGACTTAATTAAGCGTCAAAACAGTTTTGGGCTTAAGGCAAAGATGGGATTTAACATGCTTTTGAAATTGGATTTCTTAAAGAATCTCATGAAAAGAACTGAGAGTCATATGAGATATGATTGACAAGAGTTGTCTACCTAATTGATTTAATTTTGAGCGGTGCGCCAAAGCGTACTCAAAATTAGATTAAAGCGGGATCTCAACTCATTTAAATTATACTATACATTGGATGTACGAAGAATGTTGTATAATTTAGTGGGAGTATTGTTTTAAAATACATTAATTATCTCTTTAATGAAAATCGGTACTTATTAAATTTTGGAAATTTTGCATATTTGTAGATAATGACTAATAACACTCAATCAATGTCGTTGCGATCAATCCTTGAGAAGGATAAGCTCGAAGAGAATGGTACCAACTTTATGGATTGGATCCGTAGCATAAGAATTGTTCTTAGGCAAGAAGATAAGTTGTACATTTTCGATGGGCCTCTCCCGCTGAACCACCACCTACTGCCCCTAGGGTAGAAAGAGACAATTACAAGAAACATCGTAATGATTCAAGAGATGTAAGTTGTCTTATGCTTGCTGCTATGTGTTCAAAACTCCAACAAAGTTTGGAACATTTGGAAGCCTATGAGATAGGCGTGGAGTTGAGAACCATGTTTCAAGAGCAAGCTAGGCAAGAGAGGTACAAGACCATTGTTGCATTCACTACTAGTAAAATGAATGAAGGGCAACAAGTGAGTCCTCACTTTCTTAAATGAAAGGTTATGTAGAGCACCTTGAGAAACTTGGCTATCCAATCCCATTGGAGCTAGCCACGGATCTCATTCTTAATTCATTGCCTAAAAGTTATAATCAGTTTGTAATGAATTATAACATGCATGGAATGGATAAGAATCTCTCTGAGTTGCATGGGATGCTCAAAACTGCAGAGATGAAAATTGTGGAGAAAGGTTCTCCCATGCTCTTGGTTCACGATGGGAAGAAGCCTGGTGCCAAAGGCAAGGGTAAGGCAAAAGTTGTCAAACCCAAGATAAGCAAGGCAAAGGTTGCCAAGGCTTCTGAGGCAAAACCCGATACACAAAAGGATGCAATTTGTTTCCATTGTCAAGAAATTGGTCATTGGAAACGTAATTGCAAGGCTTTCTTGGAAGAGCAAAAGAAGAACAAGAGCAGCAAGGCTGCGTCGACTTCAGGTATCTATATGATAGATATTCTCCTTTCTACCACTGATTCTTGGGTATTGGATACCGGATGTGGTTCTCACATTTGTCTAAATGTGCAGGGACTAAGGAATAGGAGACTGCTTAAAAAAGGTGAAGTAGATCTACGTGTGGGGAATGGAGCAAGAGTTGCTGCATTAGCCGTAGGGACTTATGAAGTCACTTTACCTTCCGGATTAATTCTTGTTTTGAACAATTGATATTATGTTCCGGATTTAAGCAGAAATATTATTTCAATTTCTTGTTTGGATAATGAAGGTTTTAAGTTTCTTATTGAGAATAAGAAATTTTCTATTTATTTAAATGATGTGCTTTATGGTATTGCTAATTCATTTAATGGCATTTATATCTTGGATGTCAAGAATGAAAATAATGTCTATCATGTAAATAAGAAATCTAAACCTAATGATGTAAATCATACTTATTTGTGGCATTGCCGTCTTGGTCATATTAATGAGAAGCGTATCTCAAAACTCCATGGGGACGGATTTTTGGGTTCATGTGACTTAGAGTCATATGATACTTGTGAGTCGTGTCTTCTTGGAAAAATGACTAAGACACCTTTTACCAAGTTGGGTGAAAGGGCAAGCGACTTATTGGGGTTGATACATTCCGATGTATGCGGACCATTAAGTAGCAATGCTAGGGGAGGATTTCAATACTTCATAACCTTCACTGATGATTATAGTAGATTTGGGTATGTTTACCTAATGAAACATAAAAGTGAAGCATTTGAGATATTTAGAATATTTCAAAATGAAGTAGAAAAACAACTTGGCAAAAGTATAAAGGCACTTCGATCAGATCGAGGTGGTGAATACTTGAGCCAAGAATTTGATGATCATCTAAAGAATTGTGGAATAGTTTCACAATTGACTCCACCTGGAACACCACAATGGAATGGTGTGTCCGAGAGGAGGAATCGGACTTTGTTAGATATGGTTCGATCAATGATGAGTCAAGTTGATCTTCCAATATCCTTTTGGGGTTACGCTTTAGAAACCGCTGCTTTCACACTAAATCGTGTTCCAACTAAATCGGTTCAAAGACTCCATATGAGATGTGGAGCGGAAAGAAGCATTGTCTATCTTTCATGAAGATTTGGGGTTGTGAAGTTTTTGTCAAAAGACTTATCTCAGACAAACTTGCACACAAATCTGATAAATGTATTTTCGTGGGATATCCTAAGGAAACTAAAGGATATTACTTTTACAACCGAGAGGACAACAAAGTGTTTGTTGCCCGAACTGGTGTCTTTCTAGAGAGAGAGTTTCTCTCCAAAGAAATCAGTGGGAGTAAAATAAATCTTGAAGAAATTCGAGACCCAGAAAATAACATTGAACCAATAGTGGAACAAGAACAAGAACCACAAGGAGTTGTGGAACCTGTTCAAAATACACAAGCAACTCGCAGATCTAGTAGGTTACGATCCGAGCCCGAGAGATATGGATTTCTCGTAACGGATAATAATGAGGTAGAAATCATTGAGAATGATGAACCGTCAACCTACCAAGAGGCGATGTCCTCTCCTGATTCGGACAAGTGGCTTGGAGCCATGGAATCCGAATTACAATCCATGCAAGACAATCAAGTTTGGAATTTTATTGATGCGCCCGAAGGTGTAAAAACCATAGGATGCAAATGGGTCTTCAAGAAGAATACTTACATGGATGGGAAGGTGCATACTTACAAAGCTAGGCTTGTAGCGAAAGGTTATAGGCAAGTTCATGGTATTGACTATGATGAGACCTTTTCACCCGTAGCAATGATCAAGTCTATAAGAATTTTGCTTGCCATTGCCGCATATCATGACTATGAAATATGGCAGATGGACGTCAAAACCGCTTTCCTGAATGGAAAACTACAAGAGGATGTGTATACGACACAACCAGAAGGTTTTGAACAAAATTCTAAGGTATGCAAATTGCAGAGATCCATCTATGGATTGAAGCAAGCTTCTAGGAGTTGGAATCTCCGTTTTGATGAATCGGTCAAAGAGTTTGGTTTCATCAAGAACGAAGATGAGCCTTGTGTATACAAGAAGATTAGTGGGAGCATAGTGCTATTCCTTGTTTTATACGTGGATGACATATTACTCATTGGAAACGACATTCCTACACTTCAGTCTGTGAAGACTTGGTTAGGAAAGTGTTTTGCAATGAAAGATATGGGTGAAGCCGCATATATTCTTGGCATTAAGATCTATAGAGATAGATCAAGGAGGCTACTTGGTTTAAGCCAAAGTACATACATTGACAAGGTCATTAGAAGATTCCGTATGGAAAATTCTAAGAGAGGAACCTTGCCCGTGTTACATGGAGTTTCTCTAAGCAAGACTCAATGTCCTAAGACAAAAGATGAGCGTGAGAAAATGAATGATGTTCCATATGCTTCGGCAATTGGGTCCATCATGTACGCCATGATTTGTACTAGGCCGGATGTGTCTTATGCTTTGAGCATGACAAGTAGATACCAATCCGACCCTGGCGAAAATCACTGGATAGCTGTAAAAGCGATTCTTAAGTACTTGAGGAGAACTAAAGACTCGTTTTTGGTCTATGGAGGAATGGAAGATGATCTCGTTGTAAATGCTTACACGGATGCAAGCTTCCAAACCGACAAAGATGATAGCCGATCGCAATCGGGTTTTGTGTTTATGTTAAATGGTGGAGCTGTAAGCTGGAAGAGTTCCAAGTAAAGTACAACCGCTGATTCTACAACAGAAGCTGAGTATATTGCTGCATCGGATGCTGCAAAGGAAGCTGTTTGGATTAAGAAGTTCATAACTGAACTTGAAGTGGTTCCTAGTATTGCTAATCCAATAGACCTTTATTGTGATAATAATGGTGCTATTGCTCAAGCAAAGGAACCAAGAGCACATCAAAAATCCAAACACATACTTAGGCGTTTTCATATCATTCGAGAGATCGTTGATAGAGGAGACGTAAATATATGCAGAGTACCGACTGATGAAAATGTTGCGGACCCGCTAACAAAGGGACTTCCACAAGCTAAACATGATGGTCATGTTAGGTCCATGGGTATTAGATACATGGGAGATTGGGCCTAGGGCAAGTGAGAGATTGTTGGTAGTGGTGCCCTAGGCACGTTTAATAAACGTTGTAATCGTTATCATTTATTTCATATCAATGAAGAGATGTTTTGATTATTATTGTTGTTCATGTTTACTTATAATAATCTCCGTCCCTAGTACTTGTTAAGCACTAGTATAAAGGCTAAATGATCATGGGATGATCATGTTAGATTTATGGGTACTTGTTTGGAACAAGGTACAGGACATGACCGCTCTATGAGATTTATGTCATGGTCTATGTCATACATATATCTCATATTAGTTATGTCATTTGAATCCTTAGACATGAAGTTATTATAGTCTTCCACTTGATGAACATTATGTTTGACATATTCAAACGCTACTTTTAACCGAGTAGTTATAAAGGGTATGATTGGCATAATCGGATTCACGTAGGGAAGAATAATAAGCTAAATGGATTTGTCCCTCCTCGGAGTGATGTCAAGCTTGGGCCTCTCGTAGGAATGATGTTGATGAAATGTTCGGCCGGACTCAAATGAATTGATTGGATCAATGTCATTTGGATTATCAACATATTCAGAATCGAGAAAGTATTGAACAAAACAAGTTGACTCTTTGACCATGACTTGTGTTCAATGACATCGTAGACAAAAGGATTATGACATATTCTAAAGGAATCCGAACTTGTATCTAGTTATACTATTTGGGTAGGTATGACGGTTTGCTAGAACCTAATCATATCTTATGGTTTCATGTTTGAACCCATTGCCAACTTAGTATAATCCTAGAGGGTCACACACAATAGAACGAATCTTTAAAAGGACTATATTGGAATTTTGGAAATTCTGGACATTTTGGGGAAGTGGGCGACCGCACAGTATGGAATGGGCGGCCGCACACTTAGCCCATTTTTGTACCAGTTTGTTTCAGATAGTTGTGCGACCGCACAGAGGTTTTTGGGCGGCCGCACAGTACTGTCGGGTGGCAGATTCCTAATTTGATTAGGAAACGAATTTTGAACGGATTTTGACACAAGTTTCCTATTTGGAATAGGTCATACTTGTGTATAAAAGACCAAATTCGGCCAGCACTCTAGGCTAATGATTTTGTGAGTCTCAAAGAGTTTGAGAAAGGGTTTATTTTGTTCCAAGACATTCTTGGTTGAAGAACAAAATAATACACAAAATAAATTCCATATAGTTCTTTTGATTGTGAAAAAGTGTTTCACAATTTGGTCTAGCAACCAAGATCAAAGAAGCTCCTTTGATATTCGTTCGAAGTGTGGATACCGCTAGAGGGTGAAAATCATCATCTTCAAGGTTCGTGTTTAAGATTTGTGATCGTGATCAAGTCTTCAAATCTCCACCAAAGACCAAGAGAAAATTTGATAGCCATCAAGGGTTAGTTTATTCCTTTATTCTTATGTTGTATTTGATTTAATCATATGAATGGATCCAAGGCTTTGGGTTTCAAAATTTTAAATGCTAATTTCCGCTGCGCATGTTTGATCGAAACCCAACAGTAGTTACTTGGTTCCGGAACTGGCTTCAGCTCTTTCATGCTGCTCAACGGACTCTTCTCAAAGGATGGTGTTCCGTTTATAGAACCTTGGCTCAGTATCCACTTATGAGTGTTTATTTCCGTATATTGTGTTATGTGATGAGTGGACTATATCTTTTGTGTTATATGCAAATGTGAATGCCTATTGATATTGTTCCTTTGTGATTATCATGTTGGCATGAAATATAGTTGCATATTAGTAGCTTACTGAGATTTTATCTCACCCCTTAAAAGTGTTTTATGACGTCTTCCGTGCGCATCCCGAGCGTGGGGCCATGTAGGACCACGGGTACGGGGCGCGACACTTGGTATCAGAGCTAGGTTGTAGATAGTCTAGAATGACTAAGTAACCTAGGAAGGTAATTGAGTATAGAGTGAGTAACGATGAGTGTCTTATGCAGGTACTCAGTAATCATGGTAGGGTCTGATAATGAACAGGGTGGACCTGCCGAACAGGGAAATGCGAGGGAAGAAGCCCTAGCAATGTTTCAAGGAATATTCGAGGCGGCATTGAAAACCATGAATGATAACAATCGTAGAGAGGCACCATTGGCTCCGAGGACTGGACTGGAACAATTTCTGAGGATGAAACCGACAGAATTTGATGGAGGGTCAGATGTGGCTAAAGCAGAAAGGTGGGTTGAGTCTATGGAAAAGATCTTTGAGGTCTTGCAAAGCTCCGATGAGGATAGGGTCAGATTTGCGACCTACATGGAGGGGCGGAGTATTGGTGGAAATCGTTGAAAGCTAGTAGGGAAGATGCACGTGTACCCCATGTCTGGGAGACATTCAAGAAGAGGTTCAAGGAACATTTCATCCCAAAGGTAGACCAAGATAGGAAGGAATCCGAGTTTCTTAGCTTGGAACAAAACTTGTTGACGGTGGCCGAGTATGTTGCCAAATTCACGGAATTGGCTCGCTATTGCAATTACATGGTTTCGACTGAAGAAAGGAAGACCTCGAGGTTTGTCAAAGGGTTGAAAACGGTAATCAGAACACAACTCACTTCCCATAAATTTCAAGACCTTCAGGATGCCATAGATCGTGCCTACCAGGTGGAGCAGGACATTGTAGAGCATAAAAAGAAGACTGAATCAACGAGTGTAGTGAAACAAGGAGGACAAGGGAAGCCACAACCTCATCGTGGTGACACTAGAGGAGCTCAGAATATCTTTTCACTTTTCAGAGGAACTTCTCAAGGACAACAGGGCAACAGGAATCAAGGTAACACTTCGGGGAGTCAGAATAATCGGGTTTGCAACTATTGTCAAAAGGGAGGGCACTCCGAAGAGAAATGTTGGAAAAAGCAGGGTAAGTGTTTGAATTGTGGCCAGTTGGGTCACTTCCAGTTTAATTGTCCCAAACCGAAGAATCAGTCAGTTGGTAGTGGTACCGGGTCTTCTTCGGGTCAGAAGAGAGATGCCTCGGGCAAGCCCAAGGTACAAGGTCGTGTTTTCGCCATCAACCAACAACAGGCTTCTAATGATTCTAACGTGATTGGAGGTATTATTTCTATGTCTAATAGGAGGGCACGTGCACTAATAGACCCCGGTTCTTCGTATTCTTATGTGTCTGTGCATTTTGAATCCCAGTTATCTTCGTTGCCTGAGTCTCTACCTTATGTGTTAGAGGTGTCTACCCCTATGGGTAAGAGTTTGGTGACTGATAGGTTGTTGCGTGATTGTGATGTGCATATACGTGAGCATGCTTTACTTGCTGATTTAATTATATTGCCATTGCAAGATTTTGATGTCATTTTGGGTATGGATTGGTTGAGTCGATACCATGCTACTGTTGATTGTTTTAAAAAGGTGGTTACTTTTTCTACCCCTAATGTTCCTGAATTTTCATTTGAGGCTGTCCCTTTGGGTAGGAAAGTTCATATTATTTCGTATGTGAAGGCTAGAAAGTTGTTGTGGTTTGTTGGGTTGTTGGCCAGTGTTCTGGATACTACGAAAAAGGTTTCTAGTGTGGAAGAGGTAAATATTGTTAGGGAGTTTCCGGATGTGTTTTCTACGGAGTACTCTATACCTCCTGATAGAGAGATCGAATTTTGTATAGACTTGCTTCCAGGTACAACTCCTATATCGGCGGCACCTTATAGAATGGCTCCAGCCGAATTGAAAGAATTGAAGGAGCAGTTACAAGAGTTACTTGATCGTGGGTTTATCCGCCCTAGTGTGTCACCGTGGGGAGCTCCTGTATTATTTGTCAAGAAGAAAGATGGGTTCTTGAGACTGTGTATCGATTACAGGAAGCTGAATCAGGTAACCATAAAGAATAAATATCCTCTTCCCCATATTGATGACTTGTTTGATCAGCTTCAGGGGTCGGTTGTCTTTTCAAAGCTTGATTTGAGGAGTAGTTATCACCAGTTAAAGATTCGTTCTGAGGACATTTCCAAGACCGCCTTCCGTAGTAGGTATGGGCACTATGAATTTCTTGTCATGCCTTTCGGGTTAACGAATGCTCCGGCTGTATTTATGGATATGATGAATCGGGTTTTTAAACCGTACCTTGATACCTTCGTAGTTGTGTTTATCGATGACATTCTGGTTTATTCTAAGTCTCGGGAGGAGCACGAACAACATTTGTGAATGGTCTTATCTATTCTTCGGGAGAAGCAATTGTTTGCAAAATTCAGTAAGTGTGCTTTTTGGCTCGAGGAGGTTTCTTTTCTGGGGCACGTGGTTTCTAATGGAGGGATATCCGTAGATCCTTCAAAAATTGAAGCTATTGTGGATTGGAAGAGGCCGAAATCAGTTACGGAGATTCGGAGTTTCTTGGGCTTAGCCGGGTACTATAGAAGATTTATTGAGGGATTTTCCAAAATTGCTACTCCGTTGACTCAGTTGACCAGAAAGAACGTGCCGTTTGTGTGGGAAGAAAAATGCCAAATGAGTTTTGATGAATTGAAAAGGAGGTTGACCACCGCTCCTGTACTTGTGTTACCAAATGGGAAAGATGAATTGGTTATTTATAGTGATGCTTCTAAAGAAGGCCTCGGGTGCGTTTTAATGCAAAATGGGAAAGTGATTGCGTATGCTTCAAGGAAGTTGACTCCGAGTGAGCAGAATTATCCTACCCATGACATGGAACTTGCGGCTATTGTCTTTGCGTTGCATAAGTGGAAGCATTATTTATATGGGGCAAAGTTTGAGATTTTTACCAATCACCAAAGTCTGAAGTATCTTTTCTCGCAAAAGGAGTTGAACAATAGACAGCGCAGATGGATGGAATTGTTGAAGGATTTTGATTGCACCATTTCTTATCATCCGGGTAAAGCAAATGTGGTCGCTGATGCCATTAGTCGGAAGTCTTATGTAGCTTCATTGATGGTGCGTGAATGGAAAATGTTGGAAGATGTTCGAGATTGGGATCCTTATGAGTCCAAGCATGGGGCTATTTTTGCGAACATTAAGGTATTACCTGCCTTAATTCAACAAGTTAAAGATGCTCAGAAGGATGATCCCGAGTTGATAAAGATTTCGAGTAAGATAAGGGATAAAAAGTTTGAAGCATTTTCTCTTAGTCCTGAAGGGGTTTTGAGTTATAGAGGTCGTTTGTGTGTACCTAGTGTGGAAGGAGTAAAACGCCAAGTTCTTGATGAGGGCCACAAGTCGAGGTATACTATTCACCCCGGGAGTACCAAAATGTATCGGGATTTGAAACAGCATTTCTGGTGGAGTGGCATGAAGCGGGAAATAGCGGATTATGTATCGAAGTGTTTGACTTGCCAACAGGTTAAAGCGGAACATCAAAGACCCGCGGGGTTACTTCAACCTCTTGAGATACCGGAATGGAAATGGGAACATGTGACGATGGATTTTGTCTCCGGATTACCGCGTACGAGGAGAAGGCATGATGCAGTTTGGGTGGTCGTAGACAGATTGACAAAGTCTTCTCATTTTCTACCTATCGAGATTAGTTATTCAATGGAAAGGCTTGCGACTTTGTATATCAATGAGATCGTGAGATTGCATGGGGTTCCAGTTAGTATTGTTTCTGATCGGGATCCTAAATTTACATCTCGGTTTTGGCAGGCGTTTCAGAAGGCTTTGGGTTCAGAATTGAGGCTTAGCACGACTTTCATCCACAAACCGACGGTCAATCGGAGAGAACGATTCAGATTCTTGAAGACATGTTACGGGCTTGTTCGGTTGACTTTGCAGATTCTTGGGATACTCATTTACCTTTAGTGGAGTTTGCTTATAACAACAGTTTTCAATCGAGTATCGAGATGGCTCCTTACGAAGCTTTATATGGTAGGAAGTGTCGGTCTCCTATTTGTTGGGATGAAGTCGGGGAAGATAAGATTTGGGGTGTCGACTTGGTTAATGATTCGGTTGAAAAGGTAAAGCTTATTCGAAATCGTCTAATCACCGCTCAAAGTCGACAAAAGAACTATGCCGACCATCGGAGGCGAGATCTTGAGTTTCAGTCGGGTGACTTCGTGTTTTTAAAAGTGTCTCCGAAGGTGGGAATCCGAAGGTTTGGTAAGAAGGGAAAGCTTGCTCCAAGGTTTATTGGGCCTTTCGAGATATTAGATAGAGTTGGGAATCTTGCTTATCGTCTTGCGTTACCGCCTTCTTTAGGCCGATTGCATAATGTGTTTCATGTTTCAGCGCTTCGTAAGTATGTGTATGATCCGTCTCATGTGTTGTCAGAAGTACCGGAAGATATTGAACCGAATATGTCTTATGAGGAGAAACCAATTCGAGTGATTGATACCAAGGTGCAAGAGTTGAGGAACAAGAGCATTGCCCTAGTTAGAGTGGCATGGAGGAATCATGAAGTCGAGGAGTCAACTTGGGAACTTCGGGAAGAGATGGAACGGAAGTATCCGTGGTTATTCGAGTCTCTTGGTAAGTGTTAAAATTCGGGTCGAATTTTTTTTAAGGGGGAGTGAATGTCACGACCCGAAAACCCCGTCTCTATTTTCTTAGTAATAAATAATTATTAAATTATTTACTTGCTTAATTATTTATCTAATTATTTATTATGTGTGCATTTGGTGTGTTATAATATTTTATGCCTAGCATTTAATTGATTTTGTGCTAGTGTAGGATAATTGGGTCTTAATTGTTAGTGGGGAGTTTATTTGTAAGGGTAGTAGTGGAAGAGGGGGCCTATGTGTAACATTTCAAAATAATCAACTACTCCCTCTCTTCTCCCTCACCTCTCCCTTCCCTCACCTCTCATTCCCAGTTCTTTCTCTCCCTCTTTGTCCATTGAAAGGTAAAACTCTCTTCTTCCTTCTCTCTTCATTTCAATCATCTTCCCCTCCTTATCTCTTATTGCTCATGTTATATCAAATGTTTAGATCGTCGCTAGGATCGTTTGGAGCTAACTAGAAGTCATTTTGGTTGAGTTTGATTTCCTTTGGAGGTAAGTTACTAAGCCCCCCCCCCCCCTTTAGCTTAAAATTGTCATATATGTTGAATGTGATCTTGAGATGATGATTTCATGCTTGATTTTGAAAGTAAATGTTGATTTGCATTCTTGTTCACATTTTGTGATTTTTGGAAAATGTTGAGATCAAATCTTGGTTGGGGTCATTGTTGATGTTGTTAGGGTTTCTTTGACTTATATGTCATTTGGGTACTTAGATATACCACTATGAAGGTTGAGATTGCTGGGTTTTGGGAAATGGTAAGGTTTTGATTTGTTTTGGGAAGAACATGGATGAACCCAGCTGCACATTTTCTGTTCGACCTAGGGGGCGCACACACCCTTTTTAAGGGGGCGCGCGCACCCTTCTTTCTTTCATTGGCCAAAAGTAACTGATTCAATGGGGCGCACGCACCCTTTATAAGGGGGCGCGCGCACCCTCCTATGCCCTGAATGACCAAAACAGACTGATCTAATGGGGCTCACACACCCTTTATAAGGGGGGGCGTGCACCCTCCAAATTCTAGGATGGCCAAAGTAGACTGATCTTGTGGGGCGCGCGCACCCTTGTTGAGGATGCGTGCGCACCCTTCTCCCCTGTGGTGATAATTGTTCTTTTATGTTCAATCTTCGATGAGTCATAACTTTCTCACCCGAACTCCGTTTTGGGCGTATAAACTATCGTTTTAAAGCTCTCGTAGAGTACTTCGAGATGAGCGGGTTATTTAATTTGAGAGTGTTGAGTTTGGTCCGTTGTGATCATGTTTGAAGGTGTGTAACCATTGTGCTCTTTCGAGTAACTTCATGTGTTGATGTGGTTGTTGATCTCTTCATGAGAAATAGTTTGCATCTTTTGTGATGAGCTTGGCTTGGTTCCCTACTTTGGAATCAGTGCCCCATTGTTGTTTCAAGCGAGTATTTATTACTATGTGCTTGTATAGAGTCCAGCTGGCATTGTTGTGTTTGTTTTGGGCAGTGATGTATATTATAATGGCACGAGCCGAGTCCAGTATAACGTACTTCACTGGTAACCCAGTTTCCCCATGTTCAGTGGCCTTGAGTGGGATGCCCCTTTCCCGTGATCGTGGTTGGGATGAGCTAGCTCCTATGGTGAGTATTCTAGCTACACGCTTGGGGGTATGACTATGTGTTATTTCCCCCACTACTGGTTGTTGTTGTTACTTGGTTCCGGAACCGGCTTCAGCTCTTTCATGCTGCTCAACGGACTCTTCTCAAAGGATGGTGTTCCGTTTATAGAACCTTGGCTCAGTATCCACTTATGAGTGTTTATTTCCGCATATTGTGTTATATGATGAGTGGACTATATCTTTTGTGTTATATGCAAATGTGAATGCCTATTGATATTGTTCTTTTGTGATTATCATGTTGGCATGAAATATAGTTGCATATTAGTAGCTTACTGAGATTTTATCTCACCCCTTATTTGTTTACTGTTTTAGATAAGGGAGTGCATCCGGGATAGGTCACTTATCACCAGGAAGGACGTCGAGGTGGTAATTCTTTTGGGGTATGTTTGTGAAGGCTACATTATGTAAATGTATAACCTTAAAGGGTAGTGTATCCGTGACTTGATCTTGTAACACCTATTTTTGGATAATGTTGGTGTTCGTACTTTTGTATAGTTGTTGTAGGCCTTCGTGCCAAGTACTTTTGTTGTGAAAGTTGTTTGAAAGTAAAGTGGAGGTTTTGAACTTCAAAAGTGAATTTTATTTATCTTTATGATATTTTTCGAAAAGTTTTTGTTAAAAGTGTTTTATGACGTCTTCCGTGCGCGTCCCGAGCGTGGGGCCATGTAGGACCACGGGTACGGGGCGCGACAGCACATCTATCTGGAAGGTTCAGGTACTATTTGACCCAAACTGTGCGGCCGCCCAACCCATCTTGTGCGGTCGCACACTTGTCCAGATTCCCAAAGTTTTCAAAATTCCAATATAATCCTTATTTAAGGTTCGTTCTATTGTGTGTGACCCTCTAGGATTATACTAAGTTGGCAATGGGTTCAAACATGAAACCATAAGGTATGATTAGGTTCTAGCAAACCGTCATACCTACCCAAATAGTATAACTAGATACAAGTTCGCATTCCTTTAGAACATGTCACAATCCCTTTGTCCACGATGTCATTGAACACAAGTCATGGTCAATAAGTCAACTTGTATTGTTCAATACTTTCTCGATTCCGAATATGTTGATAATCCAAATGACATTGATCCAATCAATCCATTTGAATTTGGCCAAACATTTCATCAACATCATTCCTTCGAGGGGCCCAAGCTTGACATCTCTCCGAAGAGGGACAAATCCATTTAGCTTATTATTCTTCCCTACGTGAATCCGATTATGCCAATCATACCCTTTATAACTACAGTGTTAAGGCAGCGTTTGAATATGTCAAACATAATATTCATCAAGTGGAAGACTATAATAACTTCATGTCTAAGGATTCAAATGACATAACTAATATGAGATTTATATATGACATCGACCATGATATAAATCTCATACTGCGGGTCATGTCCAGTACCTTGTTCCAAACAAGTACCCATAAATCTAACATGATCATCCCATGATCATTTAGCCTTTATACTAGTGCTTAAGAAGCTCTAGGGACGGAGATTATTATAAGCAAACACGAGCCATAATAATAATCCTATTATCTCTTTATTATCATGATAACTTACAACGTTCAACAAACGTGCCTAGGGCATCAACACCAACGTGCGCTGGGAAGGAAGAAAGACAGCTGGATGGGCTGAGTTGACGGGTTACATCTCAGATGACGAGCAGCCCAATTTTTTTGTGTGTTAAAAAATATTTTGCGAAACTGCTGTTATATCTTACAATAAAGTGTTACTTTTTTAAGACCAAACTGTTACTTTCTTCATAAGAACGTGTTACATCTCAGGAGACGAGCAGCCCAATTTTTTTGTGTGTTAAAAATATTTTTTTTTTAAAAAAAAAATCAAACTATATCATGACCTATTTACTTTTATTCGTCTCGTCGAGACGAACACACCGGTATTTTTAGATTTTGTTTTCGACTTCAAAATCACAAGATATTACATTTTAAAATTATGGGAGGGTTTTTTTTTAAAGGGAAATAATAAAGTTACAAAATGTGGCTTACAAAATGAGGTGTCATAATTGTATTGGTGTTTTTAATATGGTGTGTTGGGTCCACTTTCAATGTGGCCAATAAAATATCGCCGCCACACCTTGTATACTTCATTTTGTAAATTTCTTTTGTAAGCTAGCATTGCCCTTTTTTAAATGTGCGCCACTTGTCGCGCGCTGTGAGGACAAAGGACAAGCTTGAGCGGGTTACAACTGGACGGGTTATGAGTTTGACCCATGGAGGATCCGTCTCACATGTGAGACGGTCTCACATGAGTGTTTGTCTAAGCCCTTAACCAAATTAATTTCATACATTAATATTATAGTAAAAATATACTCCATCTGTCTTGGAAATATAGTTTTTCTTGTTATTAAAAGTAGGTTTAATTATTGATCAAAATTTCATCGTAGTAACAATGAGAAAAAAAAAACTATCTTTCAGGAACAGATGGAGTATTATGCAATATTCTAGCTATTAATACAATATTAATACAGCAGAACAACAAATAATGCGGAGCAACCCTTGTGTACTTGTGTAACTAGTCGAGCCTGGAGACCCGGTCGGGTCACTGCTGTATAAGCATCACACACTGGCCAACTGAGTATAAACAATTGAGTCCACTTGACTGAACGCAGGTCTGCCCAAAAATCAATAAAGGTTATTAGTGCCCAATAGTAGTATTTGGTAGACTTATACTCCCTCTGTCTCAGAAAGATTGTCTCATTTTTGCTTTTTATGGTCAACAAAAATAAACTTTTACCAAACAACGGTGTCAATTTAATGGTCACAATTGTTAGAATTTTACTAGAATAATTAGATCGACACTAACGTTTGTTTAAAGTTTATTTATGTTGACTATAAAAAATCAAAATGAGACGATCTTTTCGAAACACGGATGGAGCATATCGCAATTAAATTCCAATTTTTTTCCATATGAAACCGGGATATCACTCTTTGTTCCTTGTTCGTTCGGGGGACTAGCAATGTAATAGCCTTTAATCGACAACTTCCATCAATGTCATTCATATTCTTCCACACTGCAAACCAAAAGCTTATTTGTCGCAAGCAATTGATGGTAGACGAGAGACAATGACAAAGAATCAAATATCTCAACAATCTAATGAATGTCTATTTTAAGAGAGAGAGATAAAAAAAAAAGGGGGGGGGGGGGGTTTAATAGTCTTTGGTGTAATGATAGTATTTATTTTAAAAGTTAGAATTGATGGTAACTTGTTGTAATACTTCTTCCTCTGTATCTAATGAATGTCTATTTTTAAGAAAATAAAATTAATTTTTCTTTCTGAAAAAACTTTATCTCTCAATGTATTTTTACTAAATTCATTTTTACGAATCTCTTTATACTTGCAATATTATATTTGAAAAAAAAAATTACAAGAATATATATATAGTATATATATATATATGAATCTTGTGACTTAATTGTATAAAAGCTAGATAGTTTCCCAATGCCTCTTAAAATAAAACTTGAACATTTATTTAGGAATAGAGCGAGTAGTTAATGGCGAAGCTAGGATTTTTTTTTTAAAAGGGTCGAGATTGTTTGAGGAAAAAAATCTATTTATAATATAAATTATTGGTACAAATGGATCAAAATGATATCATAGTTCAATTTTTACCACAAATAAAATGGGTTGAAATTGACAATATAGTGTTTTTAGAATATCTTCTAAATCTTTATAGGTACTAAAGTGACACTTTTTCTCTCGAAAAAAAATAGAAAAAAAAAATGACACTTTTAAAAAATCAAAAGGGTTGCCCTCTTGGCCCTTAGTGTAGCATCGCCACAGGGAGTAGTTAGTTTTAACTGTAATTTTTTTATTACTCACTCCGTCCCAAAATGATCTTTACGTTTGACTATTCAAATTTTTTAAAGACATGGACACTTGCTTGTGATTGTGCACATTTAAGCCGAAATTGTAAAAATGGAAAGAACTTTTTGGGATAATGAGAAATGGCAAGTGGAAATATCATTTTGGGACGGAGGGAGTATATTGATCGACAAAAATTTGGCAGTGTGGCACCCATTTCAATTATGTCAAAAATAAATAAATAAACAGTACTGTTATTTTTTAGACAAAGCTTAATACACTACAAAGCTTGGGTACATAACTAAACTCGAGGTTGGTCAATATATTTTTTGCGGACATTATTAATCTAGTCTTTCCTCCTTGAAACGAAAGTAGACACTATTGCACACGGGGATTTGGCCTGATGGCTAGAGCTCTTGGCTTCCAACCTGGAAGTCATGGGTTCGATCCCCCCAGAAGTTAGAGGGAAGGCTTTCTTTCCCTAGGATTTATCTCCTAGGCTCTTCTGAGCGTGCATGTGTGTGTGTGTGTGTGTGTGTGGGTGGGTGGGTGGGTGTGTGAGTTGAATAAAAAAAAAAAAAAAAAAAAAGTAGACACTATTTTTGGACATCTAAAAGAGCAGTAAACTCTAAAACGTGGACGGAGCTAGTGAATGCATATACATGCACATCCACTTTTATTAGGGTGCAACCTAAAGTCTTACATAGGCAATTAAAGAAATATTTGCCAGGTATATAAGAGCACTCACCAATTTCATTAAAATGAGGCTTTTTGTGAATGACCAAACACAAATGCATGTGGACTGCACCCAAAGCAGACAATATCATAATAATGATAATGGTGGAAAGCGGATAATATCATAATAATGTGGAGAGTGGTGATCGCGGTCCATACACACCGTCATACACATTCCATTTATTTCTCTTTTATCTACAAAAATTATCATTTTAGTTGTCTTACTTTAATCTAAAAAAATCCAATAATGGAAACTTTTAAATCTTTGTCATACTTACAACTACTCTCTCCGTCCCGGTTTAATGTTCTTACTTCTTAGTTTGACTCTACACGCTTATTAAAAAACCAAGACAAATTTGAGTCAACAATAGTAGTGTGTGAAGGATATAATTGTCCATTCATAAAGCAAGTGGGTGAAAAGTAGATGGGTTAGTGATGTTTTTTTTTTGTAATATATGAACTTTATGAGGACAAGACTGTCCAAAACACTATTCATACTTTGCCATTTAAGGAATAAAGCAACTAAGAACCTTAAACTGGGACATACAAAAAGGAAAGTAAGAACCTTAAACTGGGACGGATGGAATACTATTTACCTACTATTCTCTACCCCACTTTCTCTCTCCCACCCAACTATCTACACTCACAACACATTATTTTTTTTAATTATTTTCTTAATTTTTGTGATAAGACTCATTTTTATAAATTAAAGAGGGAGTGAGTGAGTATATTACACGTCAAAAAGTAAAAAAGAATGGGCGTGCATTTTTTAAGTTGAATAATACTAGGGGCACAAAAAGGTTACAAAATCTTACTCACAAAATCCTAGGTGTAGTGATTTTATTGGTGTTTTTAAATAGAGTGTGGCGGGTTCACTATCGCTACAACCAATAAAATATCGTCACCTCATTGTGTGAGCATGATTTTGTGACTTTGTTTTGAGCCCCTAAGCATTGCTCTTTTTAGGTTATTCATTGGCTTTACCGAGACAATTCCTTGAAACTGTGTTGTGGCCACATAAAATGGAGACCTCATTCTACTTTTCCTTATCAAATGGTCAAAACCGAAATCTCTTGATTAAGCCAATAAAACCGTTCCCAGTACTTTGGCAACCCGAATAATACTAGGGCACAAAAAAATCACAAAATTTTGTTCATAAAATCTTAGGTGTTATTATTTTATTGATGTTTTTAAGTAGACTGTGGCGGGTCCATTATCGATATAACCAATAAAATATCGTCACCTCATTTTGTGAGCAAGATTTTTTAAGCTTATTTTGTGCCCCTAGGGTTGCTCAAGACAACCCTTGAGTTTGGATATAATCTTTTGTTTATTTGTTGAACATTTACAATTTTCCCCATCATTTCCTCTCTTTATTATTCATTCTACATGATTGGCCATTGTAGGCTTGGAAGCAGTTTTAATGAACATTGAGAAGATGGATTAACTCGAGCTAATAAATCATGTTACTTAATTAGTAGGATTGACAGACTTTGTTGTAACAGAAAAGTTAAACCAGTGTCTTATTCTGTCTACTGCAAATTAAGTTCCCATTTAGTCCATTTAATACTCCCTCCGACCCAAACTTGTTGTTACTTATTTTCGTTTTGTTCGTCCCATGCTTATAGTTACTTACAAAAAATGTTCAATTCTCTCTCTTTTCCTCACTCATAACAACTATCCACTATCTCATTTTCTCTATCATTCCCGCTCACAACACCTATTTTTTTTTCTTAATCTTCGCACATTTAATTTTAGTAAGGGCAAATTACAATTTAGGGCCTAATGTCTACGAGGCGGTTGCAGTTAAGGGCCTGACGTCTAAAATTTGGCGATTTAGGGCCTGACTTGACATTTTCGTTGTAGAATGGGGCTTTTTAACGGTTTTTGTTAGAAAAATTAGTTAAGTCACATGTGATTTGCACGTGATTGACGAAATGGGTCAATTTGAAATGAGAATTAGTGCTTAAGGGGTAAATTATAAATACTTAAATTTAAAGTCGCAAAATATAAGTTTTCAAATTTTAAATAAAAATATTAAAATAAAATATATTATATATTAAATTTTTGATTTAATTTTTTAAAATAAATAATCATTTCCCTTCAAGAATATTTTTTTCAGAGAAAATTGATAAGTTTTGTCCATCTAAATTGATGGAGATGGTGGTCAATGGTGTTTTGAGACGAGAGAGATGACGAAAATGGGAGGTTGGAAGCGAAGATCTAAATCTGGAAAAAAAATATTTTTTCAAAGAAAATTCATAATTTGTTTGTTTTATTTTAAAATTTTATATAAATATTTTTATTTAGATCTGGGAAAAAAATTGTCAAAAATATTTTGTCAAAAATAATTTATTTATTTATATTTAAAAATAATTAAAAATGAAAATTTTAATATATTAGTTATTTTTTTCAAAATTTTAATTTAAAACTTGAAAATTCATATTTTGTGACTTTAAGTTTAAGTATTTATATTTAACCCCTTAAGAACTAATTCTCATTTCATATCGATCCATTTCGTCAATCACATGTGATTTAACTGACTTTTCTAACGAAAACCGTTAAAAACCCCTATTTTGCTAACAAAATGTCAAGTCAGGCCCTAATTCGCTAAATTTTGCACGCCAGGCCCCAAACTGCAACCGCCTCGTAAACATTAGGCCCTAAATTATAATTTTTCCCTTTTAATCATCATAAATTTGGGACGGAAGGAGTACTTGTTTACTTTATTAAAATGAATGTAGTACAGAAATCAGTAAGAGTTGTTTAAAATACTACTCCCTCCGTCACAGTTTAAGCTTCTTACTTTCCTTTTTGGTATGTCTCAGTTTAAAGTTCTTAGTTGCTTTATTCCTTAAATAGCAAATGATGAATAGTGTTTTGGACATCCTTGTCCTAAAAAGTTCATACACTCCCTCCGTCCCGGAATATATGTTCACCCTCTCATTTACACGGAGATTAAGAAATGATGGAAGTGATGTGAGTATAAAAGTAAAGTAGGAGAGAGAATGAGTTGAAGGGAATAATAAGTTGATTGGTGTTGTGAGTATAAAAGTAAGTAGAAGAGAGAATAAGTGAGAGGAATAGTAAAGATTCTTTACCATTTTAGGAAGTGAACATATACTCTCGACAGACTATAAAGGAAAGATGGACATATACTAATGGACGGTGAAAGTATTACAAAAAGGCCATCACTTACCATCTATTTTTCACCCACTTGCATTATGAAAGGACAATTATATCCTACACTCATTACTATTCTTGTCTCTGATTTACTTTGATTCCTCAATAAGCGTGCAAAATCATGCTAAGAATTTTAAAGGGCAAATTGCAATTTAGTTACCTGAGTTTGTCGTCAAGTTTCAATTAGTTACCCAGTTTGTGTTTCGGTCAATTTAGTTATCGAATATGTCTTTTTGTTACAATCAGTGTAAAATTTGTTAGCCCATTAGAAAACTAATGAAAATGGATGAAAAATGTAACAAAGTTCTTTCAAAATTGCAATGATCAACCCTAAAGTTTAAATTATTCCATTACACCCCCAAACTAACGAATGTTAAAAGCTATCTTCTTTCTCAAAACCCGGTCATCACCACCACCCAAATCTGGCCACTACCATAACCACCTATCTTCTTTCCAGCGGCGATCCTTCCCCTGCACACCATATTTTCCGGCAATTGTCCATATTTTCCGGCGAAAAAAAAATCAAAAAATCGGACCAGAAAAAATACGATTCCTGCTTCGTTAACCGTTGGATCGTCTTTAAACTTCTGGGGAATGTTCGCATTACCTAGGCGCACTTTTTCACCGTTGGGATCTACCAAAAAATCACCGGAGAGGGAGATAAGTCCGCCGGAGCGAGAGAAAGGCAATTTTTGGGAGATTTTCGCCAGATTTTTTCCGGCGGACTTATCTCCCGCTCCGGTGATTTTTTGGCAGATCCCAACGGTGAAAAGGTGCGCCTAGGTGATGCGAACATTCCTCAGAAGTTTGAAGACGATCCAACGGTTAACGAAGCAGGAATCGTATTTTTTCTGGTCCGATTTTTTGATTTTTTTTTCGCCGGAAAATATGGACAATTGCCGGAAAATATGGTGTGCAGGGGAAGGATCGCCGCTGGAAAGAAGATAGGTGGTTATGGTAGTGGCCAGATTTGGGTGGTGGTGATGACCGGGTTTTGAGAAAGAAGATAGCTTTTAACATTCGTTAGTTTGGGGGTGTAATGGAATAATTTAAACTTTAGGGTTGATCATTGCAATTTTGAAAGAACTTTGTTACATTTTTCATCCATTTTCATTAGTTTTCTAATGGGCTAACAAATTTTACACTGATTGTAACAAAAAGACATATTCGATAACTAAATTGACCGAAACACAAACTAGGTAATTAATTGAAACTTGACGACAAACTCAGGTAACCAAATTGCAATTTGCCCAATTTTAAACCGAAACAAAGGGAATACTGTATTTAATATTTTATTTAATATTGAGTGAAGAATGATGTCACGTGAGAACAGAATTGAAAACAGTAAACCTTTTTGGTTTTGAATTTTCCTAGGGGGCTATATCTTGTCTTGTACTCTTGTTGAGTAAAAAGATGAGTATGAACAGAACCTTTTAGTAAAAGGAGGGTTAATGTAATTTTGATTAAATTAAAAACTGATCACTTCTTGCCTGCAGAAAAAACTTGTCATTTTATGGCCAAACAAATGTTAGTTACTTCTTCCTCTATAATCGCTCCCAACAGCTGTTAAAAGAGTTGGGACTATTCCATCGTCCCCACATCTTTCACTATTTCTACCTCAAACTAATAAGCTGAATTCACTCTTTTTTTTTTTCTTTTTTTTTTTTACTCACTCCAGCTCCCTCCATCTTAAAACAAAAAACAATGTCTGTTTTTATAAAAGTCACTCGCCTATACTGCTTAGGCGATAAATGTTCATGAAACGCCTTGGTCTCGCTTATAACTATGTCTGAATTCTTGGCCCCGCCTAGGCGCTAGGCCCAGCTACGCCGCCTAGCGCTTTATAGAACCTTGGTTTTTATGTTTGATCAATAATAAGAATGAATATTCATCTTGGGACGGAGGGAATATCATTAAACAAACGGAAGAAGTAGTCAATCCCAAGAAAGTTTGCGACAGTTGTTTTTTTTTTTTTGAATTCCTTGCATCTTGAGACAGTTCAAATCATATGTATATCGCATTGTGTAAGCACTAGTAATTCTTTAGTGGCGTTTATGATTGTACTAGGTTGTTTCTAATCAAATTGCAGCAGTGTTCTTTAACCAGTGTAATTATGATTGAGGCCGGCAAACATGGTGGACAGTTAAAGGTTAATGGCAAGATAAGTATTTACATGAAAGGAGTCCACTAAAATGTTGCTTAAACATTAATGTACATAGTCCAACAACCACACCTCATCTCACAAATTAAGGAAAAAGAGGGAAATAAACAAACTCAAGAACATTATAGAGAGAAAAGAATTAAACCAAATAGAATAAAAACTTATGGTTTATTTTCAGGTGAACTTAGCTTCTTCTTCAATTCTACCCAACAAGCCATTCACAGCATCAGCAATCTCATCTGCTGTAGTGATTTGACATCCATCCTCTAACTGTCCACATACAAAACAAATATAAATAAATAAGTAAAAATTGATAAAGTCTGAGGTTTCATCCCAAAACCAATTGGCTAGGGGAGGAGTAGCCCAGAATTTTTATATAGTCGATGCTTGACTAGTATTATTGATGGTATATCAATAATTAATTTTGGATTTTCATTAGTATAATTATCGCTCAAAGTTTATTCGTAGTAACGGCTGAATAAGTGGAGAGAAGGGAGAGAATTAATTACCTTGACGCTGATAGTATAGAGAACCATTTGATCAACAGTTGTAACATTTAGATGAAGGATAGTAAGCCACAAACATTGAAGCCCCGCCACCATCTTCAACAATTGCCTCGGTCTTCTTTTCGATAGAATCTTGAGGTTGGCATGGCTCTCCACCACATTAACTTCTATATCCGCGAATGCGAATCGATTTTCATCCATGGCCGTACAGCTGTCGTTAGCCACCACCGATGAATTGGTGGGACCCGTCGAATATTGTGGGAAGGTGAAGAAACTGCTAAATAGTGGGGAGGATTCATTTTTGGTTTCTTCTTCTTGTTGTTGATGATCTTGATCATGAGTTCTTTTTTGGGATTCTAGGGTTTGAAGATTTTGTTCTAACTCTTTCACAAAATTTATGGCTCCTCCAATAATTGAGGCTTGATCACCCTGCAAAAAAGAAAGAATATCATAAATGTAGTGAAATGCATTAATTGTCTTAAATTGGAAAGAATTGTTCATATCTCCCTGGTTGGTAGATAAGTGGCCATACTTGAACTGTGTCAGTTCCAACTGAGTTGAAACATTAATTCTTTTAAGTGTCAAACTCGTTTTATTGTTACACCCTATGTCCCGTAATAAATATCATAGCTGACTAGTTAATGTTATTAAATTTTCTGTTATATTTCTTTGATGAGAAATTTTTGGGGGAAACTAGTTTCTCCATAAGTATAAAAAGTCATGTTTTTATAGGAGTTAATATTTAGGGTTTTTGGTTAGGGATTTAGGGTTTAAAGTTTAAAGATTAAAAAGTGGATTTTTTATAACTTATGGAGGAACTAGTTTCCCCCAAAACCAACTCTTATTTGATTGCCCTCAATTTATTCATATGGGTAGAGTGATACTTCCAATGGCATTTTAATGCTTGTGTTGTAAGAATGTGTAGTACAAAAAGGTCACCAAACTTTATACCCTATTTTTAGTAAGACGACATTTATTTTGGGACAAACGAAAATGAAAAGTAGACATTTATTACTGGGACAGTGAGAGTATTTTTTTTTTTTTGTAAATTTAAATTCCGTATATTTGTATATTGCTTAGATAATGAGGAAACGACCTTTTTTTTCATTTAAAAACGCGATTTTAATGAAACAAAAAGAAAAAGAACTACTGTGACATTTCAAAAGTATTTTTACATCAAATGCAATGTTCTAAAAATCGCTAGGCGGCCGCGAGGCGCCGGAGCTGGGGCTAGCCCCTAGAGGCCTAGGCGAGGCCTAGTCGGGGCGTGAATAAGACATAATTTGTAATATTTCGGTGAAATAGTGTTGAAAATGTCACCGGAATATGCAACCAATTAATTTAAATGTATATAATAATAAATTTAATATAATTTTCGATTGAAAATACTAATATTAAAATTGTAGGTGGGGCTTTAGATAAATTTGAAGTTAATCGCAGCATTTTAATGAAAGTTTAATGCAAATTATCTTTCAATATCCGGTCTAGGCGGATTTGATTTAGGCGCGGCGTTCTGTGACCGCTTAGCGCCTAGGCGGTTTAGGCGAAGGATTTTTAGAATAGTGATGAAATGTCACCATAGTTCTTTTGTGTTTTTTTTTTAAAAAAAAGGGAAGTAGCTTCTAGTTAGCGCCTATTATTGAGAAATAATTCTAAAATGATATGACCATAAAATTCTCTTTTTACATCAAATCACTTTCATAATTAATTTCAAAAAGTGTTTTTACATGAATGATGAAACATCAACATTTACATTCCCTATTAAGAATGTGATATTGACATACTAACAAGAAAATTCTCGAAATCCACTTTAGTAAAAAAAAAAAAAAAAAAGGAATATAAGAAATTACCCTTTGAACATAAGAAGCTGGCATCATTGACCGGATAACGGCGAGATACTCATTCATCTGTTTCCGGCGGTTCCGCTCCACCGCAATATGAGTCCTCCTTTGATTCTCCAATTCCTCCTTGTTCTTTCCACTTTTCGTTCGCCGCCTCTTTCTCCGGCCACCACCTCCGGTGGTTGTGGTGGAAGGCGGAGGCGGTGTTTCGATAATGGTTGATCGGAGTTGACTGAATGTGCAAGCCTCCGGGGAGGAATTCGGGTCCCATTGATCCTTGGTTGAATTAGTATGCATTACTACTGAAGAAGATGAAGAGTTGTTGTAATGATGATAAATGTTATTTTGCAAAAACCCACAAATAAAATTATCATGATCTTCTTGTAAAACATAATCATACCCCCAATTATTACCACATAATTGTTCTTGTGGATGTACCACAGTATCTAATGCCATTTTTCTCTCCTTTCTGTTTACCTTTTTTCTTTCAAGACTCTCTATACCCCCTTCTTTTTTTTTTTTTTTTGGTACAACTCTATACCTATTTATAAAACTCCACTTCTCTCTCTCTCTCTCTCTCTCTCTCTCCCCTTCTCTCTCCTATAGTTCTATTGACACGTGGAAAAGTGGAGCCCAAGGTCTAGGGAGTACCTATGTAGTAGAAAAATATTTTTTTTAATAAAAAAAAAAGTTTCTTCATTTTAATTTTTTTTTTTTTTTTAATCAAAGGTTAAGTTGGGAGAAGTGGATTGGAAAGCCTAGAAAGTGAAGTTGAAGAAATAAGTTAAAAAAAGGATGAAAAATGTTCTCTCCAATAAACTCACTTCAAAAAGAAATACTCCCTCCCTCTGTCCTTAAATGAATGTTAAAAAATTTACTCTTAATTAAAAATAAATTTATAACTATTGTGAACATTGGGAGTAGTATATTACAAGTATAAGCCCAATTAAGAAGTAGAATGCCCAAAATATCAAAACAAAGAAACCTTTTTTCACATGTCTTCCTGCAAAATAGGGAATGGTAGGGGTGTGGTCGGAGTACCCCTGGCCCTTAATCATAAGGGAACAAATAATACAACAGTATATCTTACATGTGACATATGACCATATCTTGTGTAGATTTAGAGATAGATAGTCATACTCCCTTTTGATTGTTGCTACACTTTGATCTCTAGGATATCTACACTATTTTGTTGATTCATTTTAAACAAAACGGAAGGAGATTTATATTTCTAAATAAACAAGTACTCCCTCTGTCCTAAAATAATTTTCGCGTTTGACTATTCAAACTTTTTAAGGATTTGAACACTTCCTTTGTTAGCCATGTTTTGTTTATGCACTTTTAAGCTTATATTGTAGAAAGGTGAAGAACTTTTTAGGACAACGAGAAATGCCAAATGAGAAGATCATTATGAGACGGAGGGAGTATTAGATTATGGCTTTGTTGTTATCTGATGATGTTGCTGTTGACACAAATAATGTCTAAATAAAAGTAAAACTTAGTAAAACTTAATTAGTACTCCCTCGGTTCCTTATTATTTGATATTTTATGTTTTAGCACTGACAAATCGTCCCTAAATATTTGATGCTTTGAATTTTTAGGCTAGAATAGAATAAATCACCCTTATTTCATTAATATTACTCCTTCCGTCACAGTCACACACAGACTAAGGTTTTTACTTTCTTTTTTGGTTTGTTCTAGACTAAAGTTTTTAGTTGATTTATTACCTAAAATAGATAATGAGACCCACTTGTCATTCTCACAACAAAAACTTTTTACCAACTTTTTCTCTCATATTTTCTCTTTACTTTACTTTTTATACTCACAATATTTATTTTTTCTTAATCTCCATGTAAAGTCAAATTAATAACCTTAGTCCGGAACGGAAAGAGTATATCACTGAGTTTAAGGCATCCTTTTGTCATCCTTCTTTATTTTGATTTTTTTTTTTTTTGACGATTATACTGTATGCACTATTTTTATTTAAAAAATTGTAAAAAATACAGTAACTTCTTGATAATGATTGTCGAAAAATAAATAATAAAAAAATAATGCATGGAGGGGGGTAAAAGGAGGAAGATGGAGAAACATCTTTAGATTGAAAGGGTACGTGAAGGTAGTGATAGTATGAGTTGAAAGGGGAAACTCGGGTGCAAAGGACAGTCCTAACCCTTTCGGAACGTCAGCTTTATTCTGTTGTCAATAAGAGATCAAAAAGGGTCTCATTCCGTAGCTTCCATTCCATGAAAAATAATTTGGTGCATTCTTACATTTAGAAAATGCTTTTAACCCCTCCCCCCCTCCTTTTTTTTTTTTTTTCAAAACTCAATTGTACGAATATATATACTACTCCTGTCACAGCTCACTTGAGACCTAAGAGGTGGGCACAATAACTAAGGGAAAAGAATAAAATAAGAAAAATGTGTGGTAGAAAATGAAGAGAGAGAATGAGTGAGGTTAATAATAGGTTTGTTGAATGTATTGTGTGGTGGAAAATGAAAAGAGAGAATGAGTGGGTGGGGTAGATTGAATATAAAATTATAAAAAGATTACCATTTTGGGGAGTCTCATGTGAAGTGAAACGGACCAAAATGGAAATAAGTCTCAAGTGAGGTGGGACGAAGGGAGTATATATAGAGGTTGGTGCTCAAATTAGAACTTAAATATCGTGAGAACTGTGAGAACTTGGATACATTAGGTAAGAACCTAATGTATCCAAGTAATATATCCAATGTATCCAAGTAAACCATTGGATACATTAGTTTTTATCTAATGTATCCAAGTAATATATCCAAATGAACCATTGGATACATTATATATATATATATATATATATATATATATGCTCCTGTGAGAACCTAAATATCGTGAGAACCGCGAGAACTTTGACACATTAGGTTTTTACCTAATGTATCCAATGGTTCACTTGGATACATTACTTGGATACATTAGGTTCTTTACCTAATGTATACAGGTTCTCACGATATTTAGGTTCTCATTTGAGCACCTAACTATATATATATATATATATATATATATATATATAGGGTCGCGTTCCTGTGAGAACTATTTTAAATAAGAACCGTGAAAACCAATTATAACCATTTGATCAAATACAAAATTTATGGTTCAACTTATAGATATATTAGATACACTTGGATACAGTAGTCAATTTTCAAAAGAGCAATGCTAGGGCACAAAATATAATCACAAAATCTTGCTCACAAAATGAGGTGGCGATATTTTATTGGTTGCATCAATAATGGACCCGCCACACTCTACTTAAAAACACCAATAAAATCATTACACTTAGGATTTTATGAGCAAGATTTTGTGACTTTTTTGTGCCCCTAGTATTTTCAAAATACAATTAGATACATTAGTTTTTAACATACTGTATCCAAGTAACACTTGGATACAGTACTTGTTTAGCTACAGTATTCAAGTGCAATATCAAAATTTATATATTGTATCCAAGTGTATTTATAATCTGGACCCTTGATTTTGATTCTAATCTAATGGTTATGCTTGGTTCTCAAGCAATATATATATATATATATATGTAGGTGCTCAAATGAGAACCTAAATATCGTAAGAACCGTGAGAACTTGGATACATTATGTAAGAATATCTTCCCCAAGAGTTTGTTTCTACAAGAAGGCTAAGCAAGAACTTGGGCACCAAGAGTTTGTTTCTACAATTTAGGAAATGTGGAGAATATCTTCCCCAAGGCTCCGCCACTCCTCTCCACACTTACTCCACGTTTTTGATCAACTACCCAGCCATTTTTGGAGTATTCCCCAAGTACTTCAAGCCTATAAATAGCAAGGAGGATGAATATTGAAGATACAACACTTGAAGCCATTACAACACACATCCTTGCACAAGAAAGTCTATACACTCCTTGGTTCCAATAAACCCCGTCTTCCAAAACCTATTCCATTCTTGTAATTCTTGATTATAAGTTTGTCTTGGCTAGGATAGGGTCTCGTGTATAGTCTTAGACATTCTATAGAGCTCAAATTGTAATAGTGATAGGGAACTCTCGGCCTTGTACTTATAATTCTCATTTAAAATAAGACGTGGGATTTGGTACCCCGTACCCAATGTGCTAATATTATTCGTTCTATGTGGATCTTTCCTCATAAGCATAAGTCTGATAGGTAGTTTGAACGACATAAAGCATGATTGGTGGGTGATGGTAAAACTCAGCGGGTGGGTATTGATTGTGGGGATACTTTCAGTTCGATTGTTAAACTAGCTACTATTCGGACATTTTTGAGCTTATCTTTATCCAAGGGTTGGTCTATTCATCAACTTGATGTTAAGAACGCTTTCCTACATGGAGATCTTAATGAAACTGTTTATATGCATCAACCATTGGGTTTTCGGGATAAGCAATTTCCGGATCATGTGTGTTTACTTCGCAAATATTTGTATGGGCTTAAGCAAGCTCCCCGTGCATGGTATAAGTGGTTTGCAGATTATGTTTTCACTCTCAGCTTCACACATAGTCAGTCAGATCATTCCTTGTTCATCTATCGCAAGGGTGTCGACATGGCTTACCTTCTGCTATATGTGGAAGACATTATTCTGACTTCATCATCTGAATCTCTTTGGTGTTCTATTATGTCTCAACTGAGATCCGAGTTCTCCATGAAAGATCTTGGCCCCCTCAGTTATTTTCTTGGGATAGCCGTGTCTCGTAAACCCGACCACCTGTTCTTATCCCAACAAATATATGCATCTGAGATCGTGGATTGCGCGGGCATGTCCTCTTGCAAATATGCTGCAAATCCGATTGACACTAAACCTAAGATGGGTTCGGCTTCTAGCCCCCCCATATGCCAACCCTTATCTATATCACAGTCTTGCGGGCGCTCTCCAATACCCCACTTTCACTCGACCAGACATTACATATGTAGTACAACAATTTTGTTTATTCATGCATGACCCTCATGAGGTGCACATGAATGCACTTAAACGAATAATCCGGTACATCAGTGGGACTCTAAAACATGGGTTATTTTTGTATCCCTCGAAAACGTGCTCCCTGGTCTCCTATACGGATGCAGATTGGGCTGGGTGTCCCGATACTCGTCGATCTACTTCTGGGTATTGTATGTTTTTGGGTGATAACTTAGTTTCATGGGCGGCCAAACGACAACCCACCGTTTCTCACTCCATTGCCGAGGCAGAGTATCGTGCGGTCGCAAATGTGGTCTCTGAATCTTGTTGGATACGCAATCTTCTCCTTGAGTTACATTGTCCAATAAAGAAGGCTACTCTTGTTTATTGTTACAATATTAGTGCCATTTATCTTTCTGGAAACCCTGTTCAACACCAACGTACTAAACACATCGAGTTGGATATACATTTTGTTCATGATAAAGTGGCACGTGGCAAAGTTTGGATCTTACATGTACCGTCCCGCCATCAAGTGGCGAACATCTTTGCCAAAGGTCTTCCTTTGGTACTATTCAAAGATTTTAGGGACAGTCTCAACATCCGGTCCTCTCCCGTTTCGACTGCGGGGGCATGTTAGAGTTAGCATATCATCATATCACGTCAAAGATATGATGATATCTTTGTGAATATTCTTTTTATTATCTCTTGTAAATATCTTTGGTAGTTTGAACAATATTTTGGTTACTATAGTTATATATATAATAGCTAGAATTATGGATCTTGAGTAGTACTCCCTCCGTCCCAAAATGATCTTCCTATTTTCCATTTCTCATTGTCCCAAAAAATTCTTCTCATTTCTACAATTTGGGCTTAAAAGCACATAAACAAACCATGGCTTGTGAAGTAAGTGTTCATATCCTTTAAAAGTTTGAATAGTCAAAAGCGAAGATCATTTTGGGACGGAGGGAGTATAAGAAGTCTTGGTAAATCTCATAGTTGATCATTGAAATATATGTTGGTGTGTATGCCCTAGGAACGTTATTTGAAAGATTAATGTTGTCATTTGCTTTATGATTTAATAAAGATATTGAATATTTGATTATTATATCTTTTGCATGTTTATTATAATAATCTCCATCCCTAGTAATTATGATTAATTACTAGTATAAGTTTAATAGATAGTCATATGATGATTGTGTGTATGCGATGCAATTAGACTTATGTGTATTTGTTGGAGAACAAATACTGGACTGACCCCTATGAGATTTATGTCATGGTCAAAATGTCATAATTAAATCTCATATAGTTATATAACTTGAATCTTTAGACCTGAGGTTATTACAGTCTTCCCCATGATAAAAATTACGTTTGACATATTCAAAGATTACCCTTAATCGGGTATCTATAAAGAATATGATTGGCATAATCGGAATCATGTAGGGAAAGGTAATAAGCCAAGAAGGGATTTGTACTTCGTCAAGAGAGATGTAAAGCTTTGGCCACTCGATGAATGGTATTGATGAAATGCATGGCCATGCTCAAATGAATTGATTGGATCAATGTCATTTGTATTATCAATACATTCGGGATTGAGAAAGCGTTGAACAAAGTAAGTTGACTATTGACCATGGCTTACGTTCAATAAACATCGTGTAACAAAGAGATTTTGTTATGTTCTATTTAGGAAACTTTGGATTTCAAAGTTATACTAATTGGGTAGTCATAATGGCTTGCTAGAGTCCGCTTGTGAGTTACGGGTTCTGAATGGTTCGGACTCGTTACCATACGACTGTCTTGGAGTCGTACGGATGGTCCGCTGCATTGCAATTTGTTTTAGGATTTTTATTGTTGGACAAGAACTCCTAAACCCTAAAGGATCTTGGAGACCTTTAGTATATAATATACACAGCCGGGATTCAGTACTATAACATTGATTTGTGAAATCATAAACTCTTTCTTGGAGAGAGAGAATACACATATTATACTAGGCTTATTAGATTTAATTATTCTCAATCATCAAACCATAATAATCAAAGGGACCAATAGAAGAATCTTTCTTCATCAAGTTTTTTAATCCGAAAGACCTAGCAGTCAAGTCAAGAAGAGTTCTTGAATTCGCTCGACGTGTGGATCACCGGTAGAGGGTGATCTTCTTAACATCTAAATCTAAGGTTTCATATTTCGATCTACAAGGGTTAGTTTCGTTCATCTTATATATATATATATATATATATATATATATATATATATATATTTGTTTTTTTTTTTTGCTGTAAAAAAGTTAAAAACAATCATCTAACCATTGCGGTTTATTAAAATTTATGAGAAATGGGTTTGATCATGCAATCATAGCATTTTTGAATTATGAAATACAAAAAAGGGAAAATGTATGCAATGATATTGGAGCAATTCTAGGGACACAAAATTTTGTTCACAAAATGAGGTTGGTTGCATCGATAATGGACCCGCCACACTCTACTTAAAAACACCAATAAAATCATTACACCTATAATTTTGTGAGTAAGATTTTGTGACCTTTTTGTGCCCCAAGTATTATTCATGATATTGATATGGGCTAGCTGTTGCCTCAATTTAGTTTCAAGAAACTGAATTTTAGTAGTGCAAATTTTTATAAAATATTTCAGGTCAGTGTGAACTTACTTTTTTCTTCTTGAACTACCAAAACTAGTTAAGAATTTTTACTATTCCACTCACTTATTCTCTCTCTTACTTTACTTTTACACTCACAATACCAATCAACTTAGGCTCCGTTTGTTTCGCGTAAAATAACTTCCGGAAAATGTTTTCCCCGTTTTCCGGTGTTTGTTACGCACCGGAAAATGAGGAAAATATTCTCCGAAAAATGGTTTTCCCTCTTTTCTAAGTAAAATGACTTACGGATTTTTACTAAGTAAGTCATTTTCCGAAAAATGTTAACTCTCTCACTCACTCACACCCAACTCTCCATAAAACCCCACCCTACCCACTACACCTCTAACACCACCCACTTCATCCATCCTATCCACCATCCACCCCACCCAAAAAAAAAAAAAAAAAAAAAAAAAACTTCTTTTCACTCATATTAAAAAAAAAAAAAAAGCATCTCCACAACCTCCAACTACCCCAGCACCCACCCACCCCAACCCTACCCCAGCACCCACCCCACCCCACCAAAAAAAAAATAAAAAAATTTCACTCATATTAAAAAAAAAATGAACATCTCCACCACCCCCAACTACCCCAGCACCCACCCCACCCCCACCCTACCCTACCACCCCACCCACCCAGAAGTTAGAGAGAAGTTTTTCTCTCCCTAGGATTTGTCTCCTAGGCGCTTCTGCTGATGATTATGTATTGAGTTCAACTATGAATTAAATTTGAAAAAAAAATAATAATAATAAAAAAAAATGAACACCTCCACCCCCCAACTACCCTACCACCCTACCCCCCACCCACCCACCTACCCCCCCCCCCAAAAAAAAAATAAAAAAATAAAATATAAATCACTCATATTAAAATTATTTTTGAACACCTCCCCCGCTCCCCACTACCCCACCCTACCCCCACCACCCACCCCTAACCCACCCACCCCTCACCCTACCCACCCCCACCAATTTTTTTTTTAACTCTTATTAAACTTATTTTCTAACAACTCCCACATTCGCGCTCCCTACCCCCACCCCACCCCCCCCCCCCACCAAAAAAAAAAAAATACTCATATTAAAATTATTTTTGAACACCTCCCCCACCCCACCCCCACCCCCGCCACCCACCCCCTACTCCACCCCACCCAACCGCACCCCCCCCCCCCCAACCACCCATCCGACCCCAACCCAAAATCTCCACCCACATTCAATTTTTTTCTCATAATAATTCTTTTCCTCATATTAAATTATTAGAAAATATTCTCCGAAAAACATTTTCCTTAGATTTACCAAACAACCAAAAACATGTTTATGTCATTTTCCGGAAAATATTTTCATTTTCCGTAAAACATTTTACGGGAAATCATTTTCTGGAAGTTAGTTTATAAAACAAACGGAGCCTTACTATTTATCCCACCCTTTCTCTCTCTTATTTATTTTTCATACTCACAAACACATCCTTCTACTATTTGAGCCGGTCTCCTGTGTAATCGCCGCATGGCGTGCGACGGCGCCAGGCGAGCCGGATTTTTTTTATTTATTTTTTTTTGACGAGATTTTTTTTTTTTTTTTTTGCCACCCCCAACTTTTTTTTCCTCCCAACAAAAGAACACTTATTATAACGAAATGTAATACTTTTTTTCTTTCAAATGTAATATTTTTTAAAAAGAAAATGTACCACAATTTTGCTGCAATAGATTAAAGATAACATAAAGATTGACAACTAAATTAATGTCACACTTTTTATAAAGGAATGTAACACTCTTTTTTTCAAATGTAACACTTTTTTTTTTCAAAATTAACATAAGATTGACAAACTAAACTAATGTTACATTTTATAAAAAATGAATGTAACATTTTTTTTCTCAATTGTAACAGTTTATATTCTTAAATGTAAAATTATATCTGAAATGTAACAATTTTTTATTGAGAAAGTAACAATTGAAATACAACTCGATTATATATATGAATTTTTACTCTTTTTTTTTTAACATTTACTAAATAAAAATGTTACATTCATCTATATAGAAAATTATAATTATATATTCACTTTGTTACAGTTCAAATATTACTTTTTCTAACCACAAAAACTATCAAACAATATAATTTTCTTATAAAATTGCTGTTACATTTAACTGTAAAAAGTGTTACTTTTTGAATATGAAACTGTTACTTTTATCAGAACAGAGTGTTACATCTCAGCTGACAAAGCAACTCAAACTTTTTATGTGTAAAAATATATTTTTTTCAAAAAAAAAATCAAACCATATTATGACCTATGTAGTTTTATTCGTCTCATCGAGACGAACACAACAATATTTTAAAAAAAAAAATCTGAGTTGTAAATATTAAGATATAGCATTTTAAAGTTAATGGGGTGTGTTTTTTTTTAACTTGCCACGTGTCGCGCTGGGAGTGGAGGAGCGCTGACGGGCGGGTAGAAGAGGCGGGTCGGCCGGGTTTGACCCGCGGGTCACGCCCGTCGCACGGTGTACAACCGCCGCATACAAGACTTTGTCCTACTATTTATCTCTCCTACTTTTCCTTAATTTATTTGCCCAATTTTTTAGTTCACACAAACTTGAAACAGAATGAGTATATGATTTTGCATATTTATTAAAAAAATAATAAAAAATTGATAAATATTGTAAATGCATTGAGGATATAATTATTCAAAATAATATTTATAATGTATAATGTGTGTTGGAAAAAATAGGTTAGTTGAGTTTTTTTTTTAATTACACAAGTATTATACTCCCTCCGTCCCAGAGTAAGAGTCATAATTTCTATTTTGGTACGTCCCAGAGTAAGAGTCCTATTCCTAAAATGGCAAAGAATCTTTACTATTCACCCCACTCATTCTATCTCCTATTTTACTTTTATACTCACAACACCAATCAATTCACTATTCTCTCCCACTCATTCTCTCTCCTACTTTACTTTTACACTCACAACATTTACATCACTTTCAATATTTATTAATAAGCGTGCAAATGAAGGGTAAGACTCTTACTCCGGGACGGTGGGAGTAATAAACAAAAAATTATCCAAATCACTATTCGTTATTTGTCATTTTAAAAACGGGACTCTTACTATGGAACGGAAGATATATTAAATCTAAGTGTTTAATCTAAACTTCTCACATACGTTAAAAAAAAACACAGTACTCTTACTCTTTCTGATTTAAAATAATTGTCGCTTTTATGAAAATATAAATTTCGGAATGAAATGAGTAATTTTTTCCCACTTTATCTGTTGCAATTTAGGTGAAAATGAGTGTTATCTCCTTTAAAATATATATATAAAAAAAAAAAATCTTCGCTATGCATACTTCAAAATTTGTTTTTGAGTAGTACTCCCTCCGTCCCAATTAGGGATGGCAACGGGTCGGGTTCTGGGCGGGTTTCATCAAAACCGAACCCGACCCTAATGTCAAAGGGAGTGAACCGAACCCGACCCGAAATCAAGGGAACCCCAATCCGACCCGACCGGAAGCGTATTAAATTATTAAATTTTCAGCTCATATTTGCTTGGGCGCAATCTATATATGTCCAAACTTAAATTTTAATTAGTTATAGAAATTAGTTTAAAATTATCAAACCTCACTAAAAACAACTATAAAAATAAATTGAACAACATATAATATGATTAACTAATAATATCTTGACTTTGTACAAGAGGGTGCGGGTTTGGTCGGACCAAGGCGGGTCAATATCAAAACCCAAACCCGACCCCGACCCTAACCCGCTCGGGTCATGAAAATTGCAACTTGAACCCTACTTTTTTGGGGCGGATAGCCTTCGAGTTCGGATAGAGTTCGGTCAAATTGTCATCCTAGTTTCAGTTTAAGGTTATTACTTTCCTTTTTGATATATTTCAGTTTAAGGTTCTTAGTTGCTTTATTTCTTAAATGACAAAAGATGAATAGTGTTTTGGACATCTTTGTCCTCATAAAATTCATATATTACAATTAAACCATCACTTATCCATCTACTTTTCACTCGCTTGCTTTAAAAATGGACAATTATATCTTTTATACACTATTATTCTTGACTGAAGTTTGCTTTAGTTTTTTAATAAGTAGGTAAAGCCAAACTAAAAAGTTTAAACACGATGGAGGAGTAATTAGGTAGGGATTTTGGCACAAAAGAAGTTAGGGAGGAGATGGCGAAAAGGTGTTAAGAGATTCTGGCAAGTTCTGGTGAAAAAGTTGTCTTTGTGCGTTTGTATGGGAGTGTGTGTTTATGTGAAGACATAGGCAGAGGAATCCATGTGACTGAGACTACACAAAACAAACAAGACTAGATAGATGACTAATTTGCTTTTCCAATATCCCACAGCTATCTAATTAGAGAAAATTTTGTGGGAAACTAGTTTCTTCATAAGTTATAAAAAGTTGTGTTTTTATAGGGGTTAAAGTTTAAGGTTTAGGCCTTTTAGAGTTTAAAAAGGGTTAAAAACAGGACTTTTTATAACTTAGGGAGGAACTAGTTTCCCCCAAAACCAACCCCTCTAATTATATTGCTTAACTAATTTGCTTTTCCAATATCCCACAGCTCTCTAATTATACATGTAAAAACTAAATGTTTGTGAAGAAAATTATAAGATTATACTCCCTCCGTCCCATAACAATGGGCACACTTTGATTTTTTTGGTCAATTGGGTCAATCTTTGACCATAATTTTATGAATATATAGATATCTATATACAATTCTAAAAATAGTTAATGATAGTATTTCTAATAGTAAAACAATAACAAATTTTAGAATTTTATAGAGATATGCATTTTGTCACCAAATTATACAAAAAGTTACGTCCCTTAAAATAAAATCTAGACACTCATTTAGGGACAGAGGTAGTACTTAATTTTTATATATTTATAAATTAATTGTATTTATTTAGAATCATATATTTATTTTAGAGTTAATTAAAAAGAAAAATACAAAATCTATTATTATTGGATAGTTGAAACTTTTAAGTATTTCTAGAAATATACTTTTAATATTTATATATTTTTTGTATTTTCGTATTTATTTTAAAATAAATTAAAAAGAGAAATGTAAAATTTATTATTATGATATGAAATAGAGTGATCATAATCCATTTCTCAATAAGACATTCTCTCTAGGGTTCAGAGGTCTTCTCTTTACTTTAACTTGTTACTCCTTCCAATGGAATATTGCTGGCTCCCATCACTATATATAATTACTTAATGTTAAGCTCTGCAACTCTTTCTCCTTTCATTCCCATGAAATATATGCTAGTGTCACATGGCCACACAAGCTTTAACATTGCCGATTTTGACTCAATATACATGTTAGAGTTGGCATATCATCATATCACGTCAAAGATATGATGATATCTTTGTGAATATTCTTGTTATTATCTCTTGTAAATATCTTTGGTAGTTTGAACAATATTTTGGTTACTATAGATAAATATAGAATAGCTAGAATTATGGATCTTGAGTAGTATAAGAAGTCTTGGTAAATCTCATAGTTAATCATCGAAATATACTGTCTTTCATAGTATCACGAAACCGGGGCAATTTCTTTTGAGTCTTCCGCTGCGCCTCTCTCGTGACTCCTCTATCTTTTGCTCTCTTCTCCCTCTTTTCCCAGACATGTCTTCTAAATTGACCTTGATGTCGCCAGAAATTAAAGGCTTTTTTATTTAAATGCCCACCGTATCGAGCTTGGCCCATAAGTATTTCTAAGTTTGATAAATCAAGCCCGTTAATAAATAATATGACGAGAAAGCCCTACAGCTAGCCCAATATGAGGCCCACTCGAGGTATTCTCCGGCATAGAAAATATGAGTGGCTTGGTAATGGCTTGTATGCCGCTCATATTCAGTATGATATGTTTGTTTACGTAAACACCTTATGTGAAGTGGTCCCCACAATATCCGATCAATAATAACAGAATGTGTCAGAAATTAACGTCCCTGCATGGAAAAGCGTGAGAACCAATAAGAGAAAGACAGCTGGAAATATTCACGAGCATCACATGGAAAGGTCATGCGCAAGGCACATGACGGGAAGCACGCGTGGTGCACCTGACATCAATGCATATAAGGGAGTCTTCGTTCATTTTGACAGGTATGTGGAAGTATGCACACACAGTTCACCTTTCGATTTTGTACTTAGAGATTATTCTGTGAGCTGATTCTTACGCCGGAAGGGCTTCTGCCGGAGAGCCCCCGGCGCAGTTTACGTTTGTCTCTTGTGTGCAGGTCCCAATCAAAGAAAAGGCCGATTTCCTTTAGCTAGACTCAAATTCCGTTGCTATTCGGACATCTCCATTTATTCCGGTAGCATCAGACCTTTCACCCGGCTTTGGCGGTTTCCAACATCAGCAACCACATCACCCTTACCCTCGATTTGGAGACCTCTCAATATGCTACATGGGCTGAACTTCAAAAGTTCATGCTAGGGCTACAAGGGTCCTTTCTCACATCATCCCTTCTGCAAAGGGAAAAGAGAAAGAACCTTCCACTGATGAAGAAATTGAATTGTGGTCTACACTCGATGCAGTGGTTCTCGGCTGGATCTACACGACCATTTCAAACGATCTTTTCACCACTATTTTGGAGCCGGATAGCACGGCTAAGGCGGTTTGGGACCGCCTTCATGGCATCTTCGAAGATAATAAAAACTCTCGTGCGGTGACCCTCGAACAAGAGTTTTCCCATACTATCATGGCCGACTTTCCTTCGGCCTCCTCCTACTGTCAACAACTTAAATAGTTGGCCGACCAGTTGAAGAACGTCGGTGCACCTGTTTCCAACGACCGACTTGTTCTCCAGATGGTTGCCGGCCTCACCGAGGCATTCAATGGGGTCGCTACAATGCTTCGACAAAGTGATCCAATTCCACAGTTTTACCAAGCCCGATCGATGGTCATTTTAGAGGAGGCTGGTCTTGCTAAGAAGGCATCAGTGGGTTCGGCAATGATGGCTAAGGAGGCGGCTGCTCCAGGTGTTTCGGTGGGTTGCTGCTACTGCTCCGCCTACTAGTGGAAATCGGGGGTAACAGGTCTGGTGGTAACGGTTCCAAATCTGGGCATAAAAACAACAAAGGCAACGGCATATGGGGTCAGCAATCCGGGGGTGAAACTAGGCAGGCTGCTTCAAATGGGTCAGGTCCATTTTTTTCACCTCAACCCAACTGGGCTTCGGGTGGACGGCCACAATGGGGGACTGGCTGGGCTTGGCCATGGCCTTTACCTCCCTGCCCTTATTCGACAAGTGGGCTGAATGGTCAGTGGCCTAGGCAGTGTTCTACCCAACCTCGTCAGTCCAACAGTGTTCTTGGTCCGCGTCCTCAAGCCTACACAACATCGAATGCTTCTTCAATTGATATTGAGGCCTCTATACACACACTTGGGATGAATCCGCCTCCTTCTCCTACTTGGTATATGGACACCGGTGCCACCGATCATATGTCCTCCTCTTCATGTAATCTCACATCTTATTTAAATACGAGCACTCATAATAATATCATTGTTGGAAATGGCCATTCAATTCTGGTTAAAGGGTATGGGAACACTAATTTAGATCCTCCTCTTCCACCTCTCGCACTGAATAAAGTCCTTCATGTTCCTAATATTGTGAAGAATTTAATTTCTGTTCGAAAATTTACCACCGATAATTCCGTAACAATTGAGTTTGAGACTCGTGGATTTTCCGTGAAGGATTTCTGGACAGGGAAGCGCCATGAGATGTGAAAGTCGAGGAAATCTTTATCTGCTCACTCTGCTTCAAACCAAGTCTAGTTATGCTTTTGTTGCTTCCTCTTCTCCCGTTTTGTGGCACAAGCGGTTGGGTCATCCGGGATCATTTATTCTTGAGTCTCTTAGGAAAAATAAGATGATCATGTGTAATAGTTCAAAAGTTTCACATGTTTTTCATGCTTGTTCTATAGGAAAACATATTAAATTACCTTTTGTTTCTTCTATTTCTCGTACGGTATTGCCCTTTGCAGTGGCGGACCTCGACTTTTCAACCACCCGGTGCACAATTTACACTACATAAGTTCAAACTAAAAATTTTCGTAATGAAATTATATTACATTACATAACTTCAAATACAATTGTCTCATAAGGGAAAAAAATACAATTATCTAAATCAAATTTGTCCGGCACGCTTTTTCATAGCTTGAAAACGTTTGATAACATCTTCCTCTGTAACTTCTCGAAGCAAATATTTGTCAATGAAACATAAAAGAAAATCATTCATAAATTGATCACAAATTTTGTTTCGTAACTCGTTTTTGATATATTTCACCCCAGAGAAACACCTTTCCATGCTTGCCGTTGCTATCGGCAAAATCAATGCCAACTTCCACAATCGAAACACCAATGGGTACAACAAGTATTTTCTTGTTGTCACTAGAAGTGAGCACAAATCCGCAAGGCCCTTCAAATGACCAAATCTTTCATCCGATCGCATATCCATAATATATGTCTCTAGTTGATAGCTAAGATCTCTACAATCATGATCAGTGAAGTCATACGGATAAAACTGAGCCAACCTTATCAATCTTGATGAAAATCATTCATAACATGTGTCTTATGGCGAGGACGGTGACGATTAACATATTCAGCATTCATATCTAAACAACCAATGTTATTCTTGTTGAAAAAGTCAACTACGTTCTTAAGAAGAGAATCCCACCCATCACTTCTTGTCATTTTACTCCCAATCAATTTTTGAGGAAAATTATGACTTTTGGGTTGACAAGGACCATTTTATATATAATATCTTCTAATATCATTTACTTGATTTGGATGATATTCATAAATCCTTTTTCTAAATGCAGGATCCGAAGGAAGAGTACTCAAATCAACAAATTCTTTACTAGCCGAAGCCATCACGGGGACGGGGACCGGTTGTTGACTAGGACTACTAGATGAGTTACCCACCCCAAAACTAGTTTCACCATCCCCATTTTTTTTTTCTTTTGATAAGAAACTTGTTCATATTCAACAATCAACAAAACACCACAAATCCTACAAAAAAAATCAATGAAATAACCATTCAAACACATAAACATTTATAATCAAAAATTTAATTAACACATATATTGCAATCACCCATGAAATTAGAAGAAAAAAATCAAAGCCCCAAATTTTTATTTCAAACCCTAGATTTCTATTTATTTCAATTTGGAGAGAGAAATAGACTTGAGAACTTACAAGAGAATAGAGGATTGAGAGTAAGAATCGATGATTCGCCGATCTACTCGAGTCTCCGATCAAAGCCCCAATCCTTTTTCCTCTTTTGCTTCTCTGTGTGGTGCGGCTTCTCTTTTTTCTCTCTGAAACTACTGGCTTGCGTTTTTTTCTTTCTGTACAGCGCGGCCTTGCGTGCGTTAAGTGTAGGAGGGTGTGTTTTTACTTACTAAGTTCACACATTTTAAATTCTTTTAACACCTTTCATTATTTTTTTCGGAAGTGCACTTAGTAAAAAAAATTAATAATAAAATTTTGGGTTGACCAGGTTATTGTTGGATGATTACTCAGACTTTCTATGGACATTTGGACTTCTCCAGTTCTTAGTAATTCGGGTCATCGTTATTACATGTTATTGTTGGATGATTACTCAAACATTCTATGGACATTTCCCTTATCTCATAAATCAAATGTGTTTCCTACCTTTCTTGTTTTTCGCAATCATATTCGTACACAATTTGAAAGAGATATTAAAAATATTCATTGTGACAATGGCAAAGAATTCGACAATACAATTTTTTGGGAGCTATGTAAACAAAATGGTATCTCCTTCCGACTCTCATGTCCTTATTCTTCTTCCCAAAACGGTAAAGCCGAGAGATCCATTCGCACCATCAATAATATGGTGCGTACTATTATGTATCATGCTTCTATGCCATCATCTTTTTGGCATCATGCCCTTCAAAAGACCACTTACCATCTAAATATTATTCCTCATAAGACTTTGGATTCAATGTCTCCATTACAAGTTCTTTATCGTAAGAACCCATCTTATTTTCATCTCCGCGTGTTTGGTTGTTTATGTTACTCGTTATTCCCTTCCAATACAATCAATAAATTACAAGCACGCTCAACACCATGTGTCTTCTTAGGCTATCCCGATCACCATCGTGGGTATAAATGCTATAATCTTTCATCTAGGAAAATTATTCTCAGTCGTCACGTCATTTTCGATGAAACTATTTTCCCATTTGAAAAAATTCTTACACCTTCGCCCACTTCTTATACTTTTTTGGACAACCCGCTTAGCCCACGTGTCCTCCAACAGTGGACAGCCTCCCCTTTTTCTCCATCTGGTCCAACAGACCTCGGCCCATCTTCCCCCAGGCGGCCCAACAGACGCCTTCCTCCTTTTCTCCTATTAGTAATCAGCAGCCCAGTCTGCCTCCTCGCTTTGGACTGGCCCCTCATGGCCCAACTCATCACCTCCCTTCCGGCCATCTTCCTGACTCTCCAGCCCACTCGTCTTCTTCACAGTCCATTTCCTCTCATGTGTCTCATGGGTCAAGGCCCTGTTACTAGAAGTAAGAATGGTATTTTTAAACCTAAGTCTATGTGTAATCTCAATACCATCTCCAAATCTGACCTTCCTCATAACCCCGTGGCTGCCCTTAATGACCCTAATTGGAAAACGGCTATGTCTAATTGTAAGTTCAGAACGTGGTGTTACCATAAGTGCTGCCAACACTGTCCCAGTGTTACCCGACGAGAGTCTGGGATTATATTTGAATATTTTCTTCATAAATTATTGTTGTACTAACATCTAATATTGGTTCAAGATTATTGTTTATTGTTGGTCCAAAATTCAGGTATACTATGGTTAAGATGCTAGAATATTACGAGGAAGGTGAAATAAGTTTTTATGGATAAAAGAGAAATTTTGTTCATAAACATGTGGGATTTAAAGCAAGAGGAAAACGTGGGTTTTTGACCCATTCAAAGGCTGAAATATTAACAAGAGAGTACAAGGCGCTCACAGCTCAAAGGTACAAGAAGGCTAAGCAAGAACTTGGGCACCAAGAGTTTGTTTCTACAATTTAGGAAATGTTGAGAATATCTTCCCCAAGGCTCCGCCACTCCTCTCCACACTTACTCCACGTTTTTGATCAACTACCCAGCCATTTTTGGAGTATTCCCCAAGTACTTCAAGCCTATAAATAGCAAGGAGGATGAATATTGAAGATACAACACTTGAAGCCATTACAACACACATCCTTGCACAAGAAAGTCTATACACTCCTTGGTTCCAATAAACCCCGTCTTCCAAAACCTATTCCATTCTTGTAATTCTTGATTATAAGTTTGTCTTGGCTAGGATAGGGTCTCGTGTATAGTCTTAGACATTCTATAGAGCTCAAATTGTAATAGTGATAGGGAACTCTCGGCCTTGTACTTATAATTCTCATTTAAAATAAGACGTGGGATTTGGTACCCCGTACCCAATGTGCTAATATTATTCGTTCTATGTGGATCTTTCCTCATAAGCATAAGTCTGATAGGTAGTTTGAACGACATAAAGCATGATTGGTGGGTGATGGTAAAACTCAGCGGGTGGGTATTGATTGTGGGGATACTTTCAGTTCGATTGTTAAACTAGCTACTATTCGGACATTTTTGAGCTTATCTTTATCCAAGGGTTGGTCTATTCATCAACTTGATGTTAAGAACGCTTTCCTACATGGAGATCTTAATGAAACTGTTTATATGCATCAACCATTGGGTTTTCGGGATAAGCAATTTCCGGATCATGTGTGTTTACTTCGCAAATATTTGTATGGGCTTAAGCAAGCTCCCCGTGCATGGTATAAGTGGTTTGCAGATTATGTTTTCACTCTCAGCTTCACACATAGTCAGTCAGATCATTCCTTGTTCATCTATCGCAAGGGTGTCGACATGGCTTACCTTCTGCTATATGTGGAAGACATTATTCTGACTTCATCATCTGAATCTCTTTGGTGTTCTATTATGTCTCAACTGAGATCCGAGTTCTCCATGAAAGATCTTGGCCCCCTCAGTTATTTTCTTGGGATAGCCGTGTCTCGTAAACCCGACCACCTGTTCTTATCCCAACAAATATATGCATCTGAGATCGTGGATTGCGCGGGCATGTCCTCTTGCAAATATGCTGCAAATCCGATTGACACTAAACCTAAGATGGGTTCGGCTTCTAGCCCCCCCATATGCCAACCCTTATCTATATCACAGTCTTGCGGGCGCTCTCCAATACCCCACTTTCACTCGACCAGACATTACATATGTAGTACAACAATTTTGTTTATTCATGCATGACCCTCATGAGGTGCACATGAATGCACTTAAACGAATAATCCGGTACATCAGTGGGACTCTAAAACATGGGTTATTTTTGTATCCCTCGAAAACGTGCTCCCTGGTCTCCTATACGGATGCAGATTGGGCTGGGTGTCCCGATACTCGTCGATCTACTTCTGGGTATTGTATGTTTTTGGGTGATAACTTAGTTTCATGGGCGGCCAAACGACAACCCACCGTTTCTCACTCCATTGCCGAGGCAGAGTATCGTGCGGTCGCAAATGTGGTCTCTGAATCTTGTTGGATACGCAATCTTCTCCTTGAGTTACATTGTCCAATAAAGAAGGCTACTCTTGTTTATTGTTACAATATTAGTGCCATTTATCTTTCTGGAAACCCTGTTCAACACCAACGTACTAAACACATCGAGTTGGATATACATTTTGTTCGTGATAAAGTGGCACGTGGCAAAGTTTGGATCTTACATGTACCGTCCCGCCATCAAGTGGCGAACATCTTTGCCAAAGGTCTTCCTTTGGTACTATTCAAAGATTTTAGGGACAGTCTCAACATCCGGTCCTCTCCCGTTTCGACTGCGGGGGCATGTTAGAGTTAGCATATCATCATATCACGTCAAAGATATGATGATATCTTTGTGAATATTCTTTTTATTATCTCTTGTAAATATCTTTGGTAGTTTGAACAATATTTTGGTTACTATAGTTATATATATAATAGCTAGAATTATGGATCTTGAGTAGTACTCCCTCCGTCCCAAAATGATCTTCCTATTTTCCATTTCTCATTGTCCCAAAAAATTCTTCTCATTTCTACAATTTGGGCTTAAAAGCACATAAACAAACCATGGCTTGTGAAGTAAGTGTTCATATCCTTTAAAAGTTTGAATAGTCAAAAGCGAAGATCATTTTGGGACGGAGGGAGTATAAGAAGTCTTGGTAAATCTCATAGTTGATCATTGAAATATATGTTGGTGTGTATGCCCTAGGAACGTTATTTGAAAGATTAATGTTGTCATTTGCTTTATGATTTAATAAAGATATTGAATATTTGATTATTATATCTTTTGCATGTTTATTATAATAATCTCCATCCCTAGTAATTATGATTAATTACTAGTATAAGTTTAATAGATAGTCATATGATGATTGTGTGTATGCGATGCAATTAGACTTATGTGTATTTGTTGGAGAACAAATACTGGACTGACCCCTATGAGATTTATGTCATGGTCAAAATGTCATAATTAAATCTCATATAGTTATATAACTTGAATCTTTAGACCTGGGGTTATTACAGTCTTCCCCATGATAAAAATTACGTTTGACATATTCAAAGATTACCCTTAATCGGGTATCTATAAAGAATATGATTGGCATAATCGGAATCATGTAGGGAAAGGTAATAAGCCAAGAAGGGATTTGTACTTCGTCAAGAGAGATGTAAAGCTTTGGCCACTCGATGAATGGTATTGATGAAATGCATGGCCATGCTCAAATGAATTGATTGGATCAATGTCATTTGTATTATCAATACATTCGGGATTGAGAAAGCGTTGAACAAAGTAAGTTGACTATTGACCATGGCTTACGTTCAATAAACATCGTGTAACAAAGAGATTTTGTTATGTTCTATTTAGGAAACTTTGGATTTCAAAGTTATACTAATTGGGTAGTCATAATGGCTTGCTAGAGTCCGCTTGTGAGTTACGGGTTCTGAATGGTTCGGACTCGTTACCATACGACTGTCTTGGAGTCGTACGGATGGTCCGCTGCATTGCAATTTGTTTTAGGATTTTTATTGTTGGACAAGAACTCCTAAACCCTAAAGGATCTTGGAGACCTTTAGTATATAATATACACAGCCGGGATTCAGTACTATAACATTGATTTGTGAAATCATAAACTCTTTCTTGGAGAGAGAGAATACACATATTATACTAGGCTTATTAGATTTAATTATTCTCAATCATCAAACCATAATAATCAAAGGGACCAATAGAAGAATCTTTCTTCATCAAGTTTTTTAATCCGAAAGACCTAGCAGTCAAGTCAAGAAGAGTTCTTGAATTCGCTCGACGTGTGGATCACCGGTAGAGGGTGATCTTCTTAACATCTAAATCTAAGGTTTCATATTTCGATCTACAAGGGTTAGTTTCGTTCATCTTACATATTATGAATTATTGATCGTGGCGGATCTAGGCTTTTGGGTTTCTTCATGTAATGTCTTCCGCTGCGCATGATTGCACGAAACCCAACAATATAATGTCTTTCAATACAATTATACCAGAGATTATTTGATACCCCTCATACTATATAGTTTAAGTGTAGGGCTTTAGTATGCTATTTATAAGCTCACAAAATTATTATTGAACATCAATAATATTTGTAAACTTTTGAGAGGGCATGTATTATGCCAAGCGGACCCAATTATTTGTCTTCAATGGGCCATTGTGTGGTGCTTATGTAGGGGCCGAGTTTCCAGACTCATGTTATTACAAATAATACTAGAGCGGAACCCCGGCCTTAAGGCTTGCGAGCTAGCCCCGGTGTACAATATGGGTATTGTTTGGGCCATGCCAAGGACTTCAAAGATTTGAGTGGGGGAGATTTTGATATCCCTCACCCCACATCGGTTAGGTGTGGAAGTTTAGTGTGATATTTATAAGCTCGTAAAGCTATCATTGATCCCCAATAACATTCATGGACTTTGAGTAAGCCTGCACTAAAACAAGTGGACCAAAGGCCAGATCTCTAGACTCGAGTCGTTACTACTCCAACCCTAATTTTAAGTAGATAGTCATGTTCATACGACATCTATCATGTTTAGTACGGAGTGCGATTTATTTTCATATCATTAGGTTAACTCAGTCGAATGAATGTCTTTTTTTTATTTTGATCAAAACTAAAAAACAAATACTCATTTTAAAACTAAGGCAGTAACTTATTAACCTAGTTTGTAAGATCTCATGTGCCAAGAATGTTGACAATCATATAAAGAAAAGAGATTCGAGTTAGATTTATTATTAATTTTTTTTTCATAATTTATACATTAATCACTGATATCACCCGTGAATAATGTTTAAATTACGAGATTTAACAAAATCAAAATCAGAAAAACCTTTGCACCGAAGAAGAGGATGATGATGGAGAAAAAGCGGGAAAAAGCAATTGTTACTAAGTTGTAATGAATAAAGAAAATTATTCCTTTAATTGATGCTCTCTCTGTCCTAGAGTATATGTCTACATTTCTTTTTTAATCTGTCTCAGAGTATAAATCTACTTCTTTAAATGGGAAAGATTTTTAATATTCCTCCCACTCATTCTTTCTCCTAACTAGTAGGTAACCCTCCGTTAATGTTTTTGTATTTTCATTTTTTGATGTTTCTAATTGATAAATTAACATAATAATTTTATTTGAAAATATATGTATATTTTAAATTAATCAAAACACTTGCATATCTTTGGTTGTACATAGTTGTAATAAATATGTTTTTTAATTAAGTATATTTAATTTTGTTGTATGAATATTTAAAAGCTTAATGGTATTAATAGAATTTTAACATATATATTAACTATTATGATTAAATAATATAATTAATAGTAATAGTTAATATATATTATAACAATTATGATTAATTAATACTATGATAATAAACTTATATAGTAACTATTATAGTTAACAATTATATTTAGCTATTATAATTAACTAATACTATTAATAGTATTAGTTAGTTATAATGGTTAAATATCACTCTCTCCGTCCCGCAGTAAGAGTCCTACCTCATATTTGCACGGAGATTAAGAAATGATAGAAGTAAAGTTAGTGTTGTGAGTGTAAAAGTAAATTAAGAGAGAAAATGAATAGGAGGGAATAATAAGTTGATTGGTCTTGTGTTAATTTTTTTAGTAATAATTAAAATAATTATTATAATTAACTAATATTATTAATTGTACTTATTAACGTTTCCAAAAAAATGGTGAGAGTAGATGAATCGAGTGAAACTAAAAAAGAAAAAGATTCTATAATCAGCAATGAGATAATTCAGGAATCATTTAGTCAAATTCAATCTACAGCTTTGCCAAATTTTGAAGAACAAATCGAAAATATGATTGATAGAACAAACACAATAAACAAGCAAATAGAAATAATTAGAAAAGAAAAAATCAAACATATATAATAACTATTATTATTCACTAATAATACTAATAATTATAATTAACCTCTATATTAACTGTTATAATTAATTAATACTCCCTACACCCTAGAGTAAGAGTCCTACCTTGTTGTGCACACGTAATAAATACACAATAGAAAATTGGTAAACATTGCAAATGTGTTGAGGGTATAATTGTTCAAAACACTATTCATTCTTTCTCATCATTTGTCCTTTTAGGAAATAGACTTTTAGTGGGACGTACAAAAATAAAAAGTAGGACACTTACTCTCGAACGGAGCGAGTACTATTAATATTAAATATTAACATTTATTGTATAATGATTAACTAATACTATTAATAATAATAGTTAACTTATATAGTAACTATTATGATTAACTAATAATACTATTAATAGTAATAATTAATTAGAGGCTTTGACCAATAAGTCCTTCAGCTAAATGAAAACGATCAATAAGGATAGATATTATGGAAACTCGCCAAAAAGTCCTTGGTTTTTTGTTGGGCCAAAATGCCCCTCCACTCTCTGATATGCGCGTGAGCCAGGCCGGAAAAAAAGACATGACGTTAAGCGCTAGTATTTCTTGCGCTTTTTCTATCATCTATCTCTTCCTCCCTACTTTTTCTCTATCTTCCTTTTTACCCCTCAAAATTTTAAAATGTAATATCTCAAAATCTAGAAATCGAAAAAATAATCTGAAGCCGCCGTTTTAATCGTGTCGTCAAAACAAATCAAACAAGTACACTCAACACATAATTCAAGATTTAGAAAAAAAAATCTCATTTTTCACTAGTAAAAACATGAGAAAATCATTTTTCATTTCTCAATTAATTTCACAATTTAGAAATCATTTTTCATTTCTCAATTAATTTCACACTTTAGAAAATAAAAAATTCATTTTCACTTGAAAAATAATTTCTCAACTGATTTCTCACTTGTGTGATTTCTCAGTTATGTGATTTCACAGTTGTTGTGTCATTTTTTCATTTTTCACTTGTAAAATCATTTCTCAACGGATTTCATAGTTGTATGATTTCTTAGTTGTGTGATTTCACAGATGTGTTATTTTTTCCGTTTTTCTCTTTTAAAAACTGATAAATTAATCTCTCAATTTTTCACATTATTATAATAATCGAGACATGTATTTCACAGTTCTTCACACATAAATTTGAATATAATAACTGGAACATACATTTCACAGTTGTTCACACATGAGTTTGAGTTTAATAACTGAGACATTAATTTCACACTTTTTTTCATTTTTTCATTTCTCACTTGCAAAATCATTTCTCAACTAATTTCACAGTTGTATGATTTCACAGTTGTGCTATTTTTTTTCATTTTTCACTTGTAAAATCATCTCATAACTGATTTCACAATTGTATATTATCATAGTTGTGTGATTTCACAGTTGTGTGAAATCATTTCTCAACTGATTTTACAGTTGTATGATTTCACAGTTGTGCGATTTCGCAGTTGTGTGATTACATTATTGTGTAATTTCACAATTGTGTCATTTGTCACTTATAAAATCATTTCTTAATTGACTTCACAGTTGTATGATTACATAGTTGTGTAATTTCATAGTTATCAATTTTCAGATGTTAAAATTAAAAAAAATACTAAGACATTCATTACTAAAAAAGGTGAAATTTCACAGTTCAAGATATTAAAGTAAAACTATAATGAAAGTATTGAGTACCATCAAACAACTTAAAAAGTAAAATTATTTATCTCTTTTTCTATTTCTCGCGGAGAATGGGAGGGAGTACAATCTAAATCTACAGAAATAAGTTTACCATAGCGTTTGTTTCTAGAGAAGTGACGAAGATTTTGATTTCGGTTGGGCATTTGATGATAACTTAACATATTTAGCTTTGGAACTGACAATATCTCGGAATCCAATCTGATTATTAAAACTATATTGTTTTGCACATTCCTTGATTTCGAAGAAGATAACTGATATTACATAGACGATTCTTCATTGTTCCCTCCATACTTTCCAATTTAATTTCTTGTACAACATGTTTAATACAAGATACAAATGCACAAACAAGCCATACAATGACAACATGCTATAACAAAATTGATGCACTTACACACCAAAAATAGTTATATTCACAAAACTTCCCAGACTTTAACTATAACAATGACAAAGTTCAACTACAAGAGGGAAATAATAAATGGGCTAATCATGGGCTAATCTATGGGTCCCAAAGAGAAAAAAAAATAAAGGAAATTTACCCGTGGCTTTTTGGTAGGAGTATACAATAAATCTGCAATTCATCTATCCTCCAATTAGGGCTTAATCGATATTTTCAAGCAACTTTGAACTAGTCAATTACTTACTCCAATCGTCTATCATGGAAATTTCCATCAACTAAATCCTTCGTTTTGATGGTACTCCAAGGTGAATCTTCAGGAACAATGATCGATTTCTCTTACAATAATCAAATTGCCCTGAACGGTGTTGGCATGGTTTACGACGAGCGATTTACGAAGCGGAGGGTTGAAGCGAAGCAAAAAGATGAGGGAGGGTAGGGAAGGGCAGTTTGGACATTTAGAATTATTATAAAGAGAGTGAGGGACTTTACGGGAGTTTTGATTTCAACTCAGGGATACTAAGGTAAAAAAAGAAAATTGTTGTTTTTATTGGCAAATTCCACCATATCTCAAGGACTTATTGGTAAAAATCCCTAATTTATATATATAGTAACTATTATGATTAACTAATACTATTAATAGTAATTTTTATTTTATTTAATAGTTAAATATAAATTGGGACACACCAAAAAGGAAAGTAAAAACTTTAAACTTGGACGAAGGGCATAATAATAATTATAATAAACTAATATTATTAATAGTAATAGTTAATTGATATAGTAACTATTATAATTAATTAATATTAAAAATTAATATTTAACTTATATAATAAGTATTATAATTAACTAATACTCTTACTATTAATAGTTAATTGTTATTTGCTTAATACCATTAGCTAATACTATTAGTTACTACATAAGGTAACTATTATAATAGCTATTACTAATAATAGTAATAGTTAACTAATATAGTTAACTATAATAGTAACTATTACTAATAAGAGTAATAGTTAACTATAATGGTTAACTATTATAGTTAACTATTACTAATAATAGTAATAGTTACAATAATAGTTAACTATTATAGTTACCCTTTATAGTAACTATTATTATTAGCTAATAGTATTAGCTAATGGAAAGAAAATGAAAAGTCACTTATTTATTAGTATATTGTTGATGTGGCTTCTCCAAATGCAAGTTTTCTCCATTGTTTGTCCACATGTCAATACTATAGCTCTTTCGGCCACCTTTAATATATATATATATATATATATATATATATATATATATATATATTTAATTTTATACTCACAACTGTTGGGTTTCGTGCATTCATGCTCAGCGAAAGGCATTACATGAACCAAAAAGCCTAGATCCGCTATGATCAATAATAATATGTAAGATGAAACAAACTAACCCTTGTAGATCGAAATATGAAACCTTGGATTTAGATGCTAAGAAGAGCACCCTCTACCGGTGATCCACACGTCGAGCGAATTCAAGAACTCTTCTTGACTTGACTACTAGATCCTTCTGTGAATACGTGTGAATAAATTTGAGATATTCATTGCAACATTAAAATTATGAGAGTCGCCACACCGTTTTAATTATCAAAACATTGAGAAAAGCATGTTAATGGGTTCGGGGGTCAAATTACAACAAGAGAAGAATATTCACGTTATCACTCCTATTGCCCGAATTGATCGGTCTTTCTATCATGATGCGGTGTATGTAATGTGTTAGTGATTTAGACCGGATCCGAAGATTGCCTACGTTCCTCTCAATGTGAGAAGCTCAGGTCAGCGTAGTTTGAGAAGAATTTAGAATAGGCAGAAGAATCGGGATCATGCATAATGAGGGGGGAATTACCTAAAGATTAGGGTTTAGAAGTAGTTCCTAGATCATCCTTGGGTTGATGAACCCTAGATCATCATTGGCTATGAAATAACATGTTAACATGAAGATCGTAACCCTAAATATAGCATAAATAAGGTTTTAACCTAAGAATATGATGAACATGCGAAGAACATATTATGAACATATGAATGTCATGAAGAAAATATGAATAAACATATTAAGAATATGAATATTATGGATCTAAATTAATAATATGGCAAGAACATGAAGAAAAAGCTAGAAAACTTACCTTTGTTGGCAAGAAATAACCTTGGATCTTCTTGGGATTCTTGAGAGTGTTTTTGGAGGCTTGAATGACTTGATTTGGGAGCAAAATCGTCACTTGGAAGCTCTAAAATTCGGATCCCTTAATTATGATGCAAGGGAGGTCTTTAAATAGGAAACTTGTGGACAGATCTGACGGTCCAGATCATCTGAGGCAAAGATGGCCGCGTGGCCAAGATTGCATTTGGCAAACATGGCCGCCTGGCCATGATGGAATGTGGCCGCGTGGACAAGTTCATTTTTTTCTTGTTCTTCTTTCTCTCGCGTTCGATTTGATATGCGGTGCGTTTCGTAATTCATCCGGAGTCAAAAGTTATGACTGTTTTCGTGCCGACTGTAAGTTAAGTCATTCTAGATATTCCTAAAATAATGAGCTATATTTTGGGAATCCGGGACAAGTCTTTTGCAATGTTTCTAATCCCTATAAAGTCCTTGTATATTTGGGAAAGCCCTAATAAACTCATTTTAAGATCGGGTACTAACAGTAGCCCCTCGGCGACGCTTCTTGCAAGGCAATGGAGGGTCGACGATAAAAGTAGGAACCGTCTGAAACATGAGTTTCAAAACAGATGAAGGGTGATGGACGGCTGAACCTTGGAGGCGACCTACGTATCCGCGGGGGAATCAAGCCAAACGTAGTTCAAATCTGATGGGGAAATTGAGAATGATTGTCTTCTGATGGGATCAATGCCTTCCGCTTGGGGAAAAAATGTGACTTGCTGGGGAGACATGTGCCGGGGAAAATGTAATTTCTGGGGATGAGAGATGACCATGTCGGTCGGGTGGCTGAACCTTTTCAGGTTTCCTACGTATCCTCGGAGGAATCAAGCCGGTCGTAGTTCGGAGGGGATAGGAAATGACCAAGGTGGTCGGGTGGCTGAACCTTTTCAGGCTTCCTATGTATCCTCGGAGGAATCAAGCCGGTCGTAGTTCGAAGATACTGGGGATAAAACGAGACATCGAACTTCTGCTGCGGATAATAAACCTACGGACCCTATCCTGTATGAAGACTGAACATTCGTTAGGGAAACGAGACATCAGAATCCTGCTGGGGATAACAATCCTACAGATACTATCTTGTATGAAGAACGAACATTCGTAAGAAATGAAGTCATTTGGGAAAAGGAGGTAAGAGGGATAATGAAACAATAAAGACTACGGCGTCTAAATAATCCCAAGATGGAAGTAATAAATGCTGGAACTTTCGCAACGGCCGCGATCGTTCTAGGATGCACATGACGTAGGGGCTGGCGGGTTTCTACAATCATATAAACCCTAAGCAAATATTGGGGGATAATGAGACAATAAAGACTACGACGTCTAAATAATCCCAAGATGGAAATAATAAATGCTGGAACTTTCGCAACGGCCGCGATCGTTCTAGGATGCACATGACGTAGAGGCTGACGGGTCTCTGCAATCATGTGAATCCTAAGCAAATTTTGGAAATTTTAAACGCAATCAGAAACGCCCGGGTTTCTGCCGATCGCGTTAAAATAATAGATGATGGATCTCTCGTAATTAGAAACGCCCGGGTCTCTGCCAATTACGATCGATCTAGGATGCGTATGACATAGAGGCGCCGAAGTCTCTGTAATCATACGAATCCTAAGCAAATGTTTGGAAATTTTAAACGCAATCAGAAACGCCCGGGTTTCTGCCGATCGCATTAAAATAATAGATGCTGGATCTCTCGTAATTAGAAACGCCCGGGTCTCTGCCAATTACGATCGATCTAGGATGCGTATGACATAGAGGCGCCGAAGTCTCTGTAATCATACGAATCCTAAGCAAATGTTTGGAAATTTTAAACGCAATCAGAAACGCCCGGGTTTCTGGCGATCGCGTTAAAATAATAGATGCTGGATCTCTCGTAATTAGAAACGCCCGGGTCTCTGCCAATCACGATCGATCTAGGATGCGTATGACATAGAGGCGCCGAAGTCTCTATAATCATACGAATGCTAAACAAATGTTTGGAAATTTTAAACGCAATCAGAAACGCCCGGGTTTCTGCCGATCGCGTTAAAATAATAGATGCTGGATCTCTCGTAATTAGAAACGCCTGGGTCTCTACCAATCACGATCGATCTAGGATGCGTATGACATAGAGGCTTCGAAGTCTCTGTAATCATACGAATCCTAAGCAAATGTTTGGAAATTTTAAACGCAATCAGAAACGCCCGGGTTTCTGCCGATCGCGTTAAAATAATAGATGCTGGATCTCTCGTAATTAGAAACGCCCGGGTCTCTGCCAATCACGATCGATCTAGGATGCGTATGACATAGAGGCGCCGAAGTCTCTGTAATCATACGAATCCTAAGCAAATGTTTGGAAATTTTAAACGCAATCAGAAACGCCCGGGTTTCTGCCGATCGCGTTAAAATAATAGATGATGGATCTCTCGTAATTAGAAACGCCCGGGTCTCTGCCAATCACGATCGATCTAGGATGCGTATGACATAGAGGCGCCGAAGTCTCTGCAATCATACGAATCCTAAGCAAATATTTGGTGAAGAATGGAAATTTTAAGGGGCTTTCCGTTCCCAAAGGTAACGAATATCAGTCAAAATAGTGCTAAGGGCACCTAAAATGAACAAAGGGGAATGTACTAAGGGTAAAACTGAAATTTTGCATGTGGAGGCAAAGATGATGGATTGTTATGAAGTCGCAAACGGGATGAACCCTCGGGGAGTCACAAAGGTGATAGACTCTCGGGGAGTCACAAGGGACTCTTTGGTGAGTCACAAGGGCAAAGGACCTTTAGGGAGACGCGAAGGAGATGGACTCTCGGGGAGTTGCTAATATGGGAAACATGATCTGGGTTCCGCTTATCCTAATTTAGGAGGGAATGAGGCTACGAGCCATTGAGACCAAGGTGTTAGGTAAGTGACATTTTTCTTGGTTGCCTAGAGGTAGGACCTAAGGCTTTTTAAGGAAAGGGAATAAGGAAGATGGTGATCTCCTAATCTTGAGATAGGGATGCCAAAGATGTCACGGCTTCTTGGGCTTTAGATTATGTCTTGGAGATAATGTGGGTTTCCTAGGCTTACAGGCTAGGGATTGGAGTATTCTATCCTAGGCTTAGTGCTAGGGCTTGGAAAGGTTGAGGTTTGGGAACTTCCTAAATGTTAGGGTTTCGAACAAGGGTTTGGAAACTGGTGTTTAAGGACCATGACTCTCCTAGGTTTGGGACTAGGGTTTAGGAATTTCCTAGGTCTAGGAGGCTAGGGCTTGGAGTTGTGGTAGGCTCAGAGGTTGCAAAGGCATTGGCTTTTAGACATAAGGCTGGGAGTTGGAAAGGTTGTGACTTCCTAGGCTTGAGACCATGGACCGTTGGGAAGAGGGATTGCTTTTGTGGAAGGTCCACTAAGCTTGATGTTAGGGTTCACCATTTTCCGGGATTGGTGACTATGGCTTGGAAATGTTCGTGGTAACCTAGGCTTTAGGCTAGATTTTAAGGCTAAGGACTGTAAACTTCCTATATTTTGAGACTAAGGTGAAGGAATTTCCTAGGTCTAGGACTAGGGTTTGAAGGGAATGTTGAATCCTAGGCTCGATGATAGAGTTTAGTGAGGATATAGTCTCCTAGGCCCTGCGGCTAGGGTTTAGAAAGAGTGCGACTACCTAGGCTTGAGGCTAGGGTTTGGAGCGAATGCAAGTACCTAGGCTCGAGGCTAGGGTTTAGAGCGAATGCGACTACCTAGGCTCGAGGCTAGGGTTTAGAGCGAATGCGGCTTCTTAGGCCTGAGGCTAGGGTTGATTAAGTTTTAGACAGGGCATTGTATCCTAGGTTTTGGGTTAGGGTTCAATAAGACGGGGGATTAAGATTGTAAATTTCCTAGGTTTCGAGACTAGGGTTTCGGGAATTTGGAAATGATGTTGCATGCGGGGCTTTGGAAATTCCCTAGAACTTGGGCTAGGGTTAAAGAGGATGTTGCGGTTTCCTAGGCTTAAGGATATGTGACTACTTAGGCTTGAGGCTAGGGTTTGGGGAGAACGCGACCTCCTAGGTTTGAGGCTAGGCTTTGAATAGAAGGTGACTACCTAGGCTTGTGGCTAGGGTTCGGAGCGCATATGACTTCCTAGGCTAGAGGCTAGGGTTTGTAGAGGATGTGGCAACCTAGGCTTGAGGCTGGGGTTGAGAGAATGTAACTTCCTAGGCTTTAGGCTAGGGTTTGGAAGGATGTAATTACCTAGGCTTGGGGCTAGGGTTTGGAGAGAATGCGACTACCTAGGCTTGAGGCTAGGGTTCGGAGCGCATGTGACTTCCTAGGCTAGAGGCTAGGGTTTGTAGAGGATGTGGCAACCTAGGCTTGAGGCTGGGGTTGAGAGAATGTGATTTCCTAGGTTTAAGGCTAGGCTTCGGATAGAAGGTGACTACCTAGGCTTGTGGCTAGGGTTCGGAGCGCATGTGACTTCCTAGGCTAGAGGCTAGGGTTTGTAGAGGATGTGATTACCTAGGCTTGAGGCTAGGGTTCGGAGCGCATGTGACTTCCTAGGCTAGAGGCTAGGGTTTGTAGAGGATGTGGCAACCTAGGCTTGAGGCTGGGGTTGAGAGAATGTGATTACCTAGGTTTAAGGCTAGGCTTCGGATAGAAGGTGACTACCTAGGCTTGTGGCTAGGGTTCGGAGCGCATGTGACTTCCTAGGCTGGAGGCTAGAGTTTGTAGAGGATGTGGCCACCTAGGCTTGAGGCTAGGGCTGAGAGAATGTGATTACCTAGGTTTAAGGCTAGGCTTCGGATAGAAGGTGACTACCTAGGCTTGAGGCTAGGGTTTAGAGAGAAGGCGATTACCTAGGTTTGGGACTAGGGTTTAGAGGGAATGCGATTACCTAGGTTTAAGGCTAGGCTTTGAATAGAAGGTGACTACCTAGGCTTGAGGCTAGGGTTTGGAGAGAACGTGACTACTTAGGATTAAGGCTAGGGTTTGGAGACCGAAAGCATTTGAAGGTTTGTCTTGGTTTAGACCGAGTAAGTTTGAGGTCTAAGAGTGTTGCGGTTTGGGGCAGGTGAGCTTGATACCTCATGGCTGGATAGGCTCGATAGGTTAGACCTAGGCTAGAGTGCTAGGGTTTAGCTAGGGTAAGACTCAGACATGTGTTAAGAAGACCGGGGCCTAATGGAATGGTAGGCGTGAGATCTAGGAGATCGAAGGCTAGGCAGGGTAGCGTTGGGACATAAGGCTTTCAAGCGGGTAAGTCTTTTGTCCTAGAGAAACCGCGTTATGGGTTAGGACCAAGCAGGCTTGAGGTCGGCCAAGGAGCAACGGATTGGGATTGGATGATCCTAGTACCTAATACGCATGTCGGGCTTGGATCCTAGAGTGCTTGAAAGTTTAGGCTAGGTGCGAACCATAGGTGCGGGAAATGGTTTTGGATATATGACCATGTTGGCGCTTTAGGTAAAGGGATTGACTGTCCAAGACTTTGCTTGAGTACAATAGGTACCTAAGTTGGATTGGGTATGCTTAGGACTTAATTTTGTCTTAGAAGTCATGCGTGTGACTAAGCTCGCTTGGCAATTGCGAAGGTAGGTTAGGGATGGGACCAAAGGTGTTTAAGGACACGGGTTTTAACCTGATGGGTATTGAGATCCCTATGACATGGCGTGGTGCGCAGGAGATCTATGTACTTGAGCAAGGTTTGAGATTTGGACTCATTGGGGGAGCGATGTTTGAGATCCATGGAGTTCAAGGGTGGACCTTGTAGGTGGCGAGGTTTGGACTCGGCTTGGATTAAGTAGGTTAGAGTCTTTATGGGGTTGAAGGTCAGACTAGGAAGTCTTTTGAAGCTAAGGAGTGACACTAGGTTTAAGAGGGGCAGGGCCATGGTTTGGACATGACGGGAGTCGGGAGACGTAGATGTGTCGCTTTTAGTCGGACCAAGTAGGCTTGGGAATTAAAGAGTCCAAAGGGTGGAAATGTAAGGTGAGAGACCTAAAGGGTAGAAAGTCTTGTGACCTAAAGGTTTAGGGGTTGAGGCCTAAGGTATGGATCAGATATTCTAGAGACCTAAAAGGTAGGTGTTTGGTAGACTCGAATGGTCTTGGGATCTCAGGGATTGCTCCACAGGTTAGACTATGTAGACCTAAGAGGTTGGACCTAAGAGGATAAGAGAGCCATGGTTTTAGACATGGTATGGATATTGGTAGGTTTGGGATCTAAGAGATCAGGTAGACTCGAGACCAGTAGGTTCGGGACCTAATGGTTCATTCTAAGGATTTGGATTCGGTAGACTGGTTTAAGGCTTGAGGTTTCAAGCTACTAACTTGTGGAGGGTCAAGCTAAGGGGTTATGGTGTAACCTATGTAAGACTGACCGGGTAGGTGCGGGACCTAAGGTTTTGAATCAAGTCAGATTGGGACGTAGAGAGTTGAGGGTTTAGGCCTAGGGGTTCCCTAAAGTGTAGGAGATAGGGTAAAGGACCGAGTCAACTCAAGAATCACGGAGATGGGTCTCAGATGGATCGAGGATATTTTTACAATTTGTGGAGACCGAGAGTGCGTGTTTATAAACAAAAGTGTCGGGGAAGAGAATACTTTTGAAAGTGTTATGATTTTATAAAGATGCCTTATAATTAGTTATGATTCTAACAAATTCAAAGCGTTCGTCATGTGCCGAGCTCGGCGATGAGGGATGCCCTTCCTTGTTGAAGCTCCGGTGTTCTCCGAGAAAGCACATAGTCGACCCATTTTGTTGGGGACGCTCTAGTTTGATGAGCGGGTATCCTCCCTCCTTTGAGAAATCATACGTCGAGCTTGATGATGAGGAGTCCTCTTCTTCTAAGTATGTGCTTGATGAAGCCCCGGCATTCTTTGAGAAACCTTATGGTCGGTCCTTTATTGTTAGGGAAGCCCCAGTTGAGTAGAGCGGGGTATCCTACCTCTTTTAAGACGCACCCTTTTTTCTGCCTAGACCGCCCTTGCGGGTTTTCAACCTAGCGGGCTTCTTTTTGCGTCAAATTTTTTTTTTTTTTTTTTTTTTAAGAAATCATTCAGTCGACTCCAAAAAAGAAAAAGAACTGTATGAAAACTTGCAGGGGCATTTCAAGAAAGGTAAGAGAGAGAGAAAGAGAGAGTTCTCATATTTCGACTCTTTGTATAATTTGTGGAAGGTGTATGTACAAACGGAAGGAATCCCCTGCTTGACAGAAAGTAAGTGTTTGGCTCTTCCTAGATTGTAGAAAAGAAGACTTGCGAGACATTTGAAAATTGTTTTATTCAAGATTGTCATTTGATTGCTTGAGAATGGACCTCGTTGATTAATTAATGAGTTATGGTTAATTGGTAAACAAGTAGCCTCAAATTAATAAATGTTTTGATCAATTGTGAGTGAAGAGATCAGAAGTAGAAATATATGGGGAAGAGAGAAGAGAAAGGAAATTGGTTCAAAGTGGGTAGTGTATATTTTGGACCGAACCGGGAGGTTGCCTACGTTCTCCTCAAGGTGAGGAGCTCAGGTCCGCGTAGTTCGGGGATATCCTGGCTGATGATGGAGTTGGGTTTGAGTATGAGGTTCATTTGTCGCGATAGGTTGCTCCGTTGTAGCTTGTTGCTTTGGATTGCTTCATTGCAGCTCATTGCGGTGGATTGCTCCATTGTAGTTGTCATGGTTGCTGCTACCGCGTTAATCTTCTTTGTAAGGAAAGAAAGAAAAATAGAACATTTGAAGTGAAAATAAAATGGGACTTTTACTTTTCTATGGTGATAGCCCCTTCTATTTTTCTTTTTTTTTTTTATTTTATCTCTTTGTGCACACCCTTTATTTGCCTAGGCCGCCCTTTCGGGTTTTCAACCTAGCGGGCTTCTTTTTGGTGCAATGCTCTAACTTTTACCTAGGTTGCCCTTTTGGGTTTCAACCTAGCGAGCCTTTTTTATATATTTGTACATGAAACATTGGGCAAGACGAGCCCCTAGTTTGCTTTCGCCTCTCTCGATTGCGAGGTAGCTTCTTTATAGTTCAAGCGGCCTTTTGCTGGCGGCGGGCATCTTAGCCCCTTGATCTATACCGGTAGAGCTCCATCGGATTATCACGTGGCACCTATTAATGGCATGAACAACTTCGTGCATTTCTTTTATATTTGCAATAGAATACGGACAGCCCCGGTGTATCGGCATGTAGTACTTATGAAGGGAACAAACAACCCCTTAAATTGTGGCAGCATGTATGTCTATTTGATGATGAGCAACCGCAGTGCATTTCTTTGTCATGACCGTATGGAAAAGGGGTCTAATGGTGGGATAAGAGGCGTATGAGGATAGTGTATGGGAGAAGGTGTATATAGAGAGTGTACATGAAGTGTGTACAAGGGGTGAGTGTATAAAGAGAGTGTATGGGGGTAGAATGTAGAGAGAAGAGAAAGTGATTCGTTCATCCCAATTGGTCAAAGCATTTGTTATCTTGAGACTAATTGTGTATTTAGTTATGTGAATGGTTTATGGGTCCATTTACCTTTTAATGAGTCGTCATTAATGAGTGAGATTAAGATTAATTCATCATATAAAGATATATCAATCAAGTGAAGATGGTGAATAAGACAATTTTCATGGAATTGATTTATGCAAGATTATGTCTCAAGTCTAGAGAGAAAAGAAATAAAGACTCTTTTATTATTTGAAAGAAAAATGACTAATCCGGGGTGGACTTTTACTAAAGAAACAAAAATAGTCCAAGGTGGACTTTTGACTAAAGACACTCTAGAACCTACGAAGACTGAATGACCCTTTTTATTTATTATTTAAAAGAGGTATCCCCAGTTTGCTCTTTCTTGTTTGGACTTTGCTCACGCCCATGCATTCCTATCGCGGGTGATGGCTCCGCTATCAATGAGGCTTTGGATCTTCCTTTTCAATTGGAGGCAACCTTCAGTGTCATGCCCAATGTACTGGTGGTATTTGCAGTATTTGAAGGGATCCAAGTCTGGTCTTACCCTGTTTGGTTCATAGTTGAGTAGAGGAGCCAACTTGCCGGCTCGAACCAAGCCTTTGAAGAATTTGGCTAACGGCATACCTAAGTCATCGAATTCGCGCTCGTCCTTCCTTTCACGAACTGTCTTTGAGGGTGATTTAGGTACCGGTACCCCTTGTTGATGAGTAGTCATAGGAGGCAACCCGACGGGGAAAGTCTGTGGCGGCCCGTACATTTGAGGAGCGTACGGGTGTTGACATTGAGCAAGAGGGAGAACTCGGCTGAGGTAATCATAAACGCCACGAATGTCAGACAAATGGCGCCTCTCGATATTTCTTAGGGTCTTACGCATCTCCTTCTGAAAGTGTGTTGCTTGCTCGTTGAGAATGGCCTTAAAGTGGATTGCTTGTTCATCGAGGATGGCTTCGAAGTGGGATGCTTGCTTATTGAGAGCAGTACCGGTGTAGAGGATTGTCTCGGGATCTTGGGTAGCAGCTTCAGTTGCAACTTCGATGTTCCTTGCAGCCGACATGATGCAGAACTCTAGTCATGAAAGAATTAAGCCTCTTAGTTTGAATTAAATTAGATTCGTATTTAATGATAAGGCATCGTTATAAAATCATTTTTTGGAAAAGAGTCGGTATCCACATTTTTGAAATGCATTTTGGTAAAAAATTGAAAGTTTGACTGGGCCGAAGTTGCCTACGTTCCCCTTATCATGAGGGAGAGGTCCCACACAATAAGAGGCTCAGGTCGCCGTAGTTCGAATCAAGTTAGACTTTTAAAAAGAGGTGAGAGATGACCATAGGGGTCAAAAAGAGGGAGATGACTCGGTCCGTAGTCAAGCATGGGTGAGGAAGACCTATAGGAATCGGGTAAGGTTTGACTTAAGGTTTGACCTAAATTTGACCTAAGGTTTGACCTAAGGTTTGAGACAAGAAATGGTTCAAGCTAGGATGCGACGATAACGGTGGGTTGACCTAGATGGGTAAAGGATAGGTCGACCTAAATGAGAAGGGTTGGATTGACCTATATGGTGAATGAATCAAGATAGCGGGTTGTAGCGGTTTGCCTATGGGATGATCTAAGCGGGATAGACATGGTTTGACCTAAGCGGGTCTAAGGTGAGTAGGCTAACCTATTCGGGTTGGTTGACCAGGGAGGTTGGAGATTGACCTAGATGGATCCAAGATAGGTAAATCGACCTAAGCGGGTCAAGGGTTGACCTCGACGGGTTAAAGGTGAAGGGGTAGTTTTAATCCTAAGACAGACAAGTTGACCTAGATGGCTCGAGGATGGTGTGAGGACCCAAACGGGTCGAGATGGGTTGACCTAGGTTGGTCTGGACAACGGTGGGTCAAATAATGACCTAGGTGGGTCAAGATAACGGTTTGACCTAAGCGGGAGGTCAAAGGTAATTGGGTTCATCTATGGAATCAAAGATTGACCTAAGAGGTCAAAAGCGGATAAGGTTGACCTAGGGGTCAAAGGTTTACCTAAGAGGTCAAAGGTGATTGGGTTGACTAAGGGAGTCAAAGGTTGACCTAAGAGGTCAAAGGCGGATAAGTTTGACCTAGGGGGTCAAAGGTTGACCTAGGGGTCAAGGGTAGACCTAAGAGGTCAAAGGTGGTAAGGTTAACCTAGGAGGTCAAGGGTTGACCTAAGAGGTCAAAGGCGGATATGGTTGACCTAAGGGGTCAAAGGTTGACCTAAGAGGTCGAGGGGTGATAAAGTTGACCTAAGGGGTCCAAGGTTTGACCTAAGAGGTCGAAGGCGGATAAGGTTGACCTAGGGGGTCAAAGGTTGACCTAGGGGTCAAGGGTAGACCTAAGAGGTCAAAGGTGGTAAGGTTAACCTAGGAGGTCAAGGGTTGACCTAAGAGGTCAAAGGCGGATAAAGTTGACCTATGGGGTCAAGGGTAGACCTAAGAGGTCAAAGATGATAAAGTTTGACCTAGGGGGTCAAGGTAGACCTAAGAGGTCAAAGATGATAAAGTTTGACCTAGGGGGTCAAAGGTGATAAGGTTGACCCAGGGGGTCAAAGGTTGGTGGGATTTTGACCAAAGCGGGTCAAGATGAAGGGTAGACCCGAATGGATCGCAATGATGGGTAGGTAACCTAGATAGGCCAAGATGAGGAATTTTGATAGATGGCCCAAGGGGTGAGCGATGGACCTTAGAGGTCGCCTAGATGCAATGCACATTTTATTTAACGAAAAGTTTTGCATTTATTTACATCCTAAATGGTTGGTCCAAGGAGTGTCATAATCTCTATGTGTGGGTTGACACGGGTAGGATAAAGGTTCCCACCGCTCGTGGAACGTACACGGTGAGTGGAGTAGACGAGTGACTCGAAAAGAGTGCGACATTAGCGCATAAATTCCTGCACATCGAATACTCCAGGTAATGGGGACCTGTGCAGTGCTGACACGGACTAGTGGTAGTGTGTGGCAAGAAACTAATTCTTTTTAGGGAGAAAAGAGAGAAGTTTTTGAATGCTTGAATGATGCAATGCAATGCAAGAGAGAGAGAAGAGGGAGAGGATAAGAATGTACAAGGGAGCATAGCAAAGTCTCGTTTGACCTTAGTACTATAGGGAAATTACAAAAAATACATGTATTGAAAAAATACAAGGTACACATATTAACATGGCAAAAATATAAGGTGCATGTGCAAACATGGCAAAGTGTGAGGTGCATGTGTAAACATGGCAAAGTGTGAGGTGCATGTGCAAACATGGCAAAGTGTGAGGTGCATGTGTAAACATGGCAAAGTGTGAGGTGTATGTGTAAACATGGCAAACATCATGATGTAAACGAAAGTTAGACCCACTAAGTTTGAAAAAGTTTCAAAGCAGTCCCCAGCGGAGTCGCCACTGTGAATACGTGTGATTAAATTTGATATATTGATTGCAACATTAAAATTATGAGAGTCGCCACACCGTTTTAATTATAGCCAAAACATTGAGAAAAGCATGTTAATGGGTTCGGGGGTCAAATTACAACAAGAGAAGAATATTCACGTTATCACTCCTATTGCCCGAATTGATCGGTCTTTCTATCATGATGCGGTGTATGTAGTGTGTTAGTGATTTAGACCGGATCCGAAGATTGCCTACATTCCTCTCAATGTGAGAAGCTCAGGTCAGCGTAGTTCGAGAAGAATTTAGAATAGGCAGAAGAATCGGGATCATGCATAATAAGGGGGGAATTACCTAAAGATTAGGGTTTAGAAGTAGTTCCTAGATCATCCTTGGGTTGATGAACCCTAGATCATCATTGGCTATGAAATAACATGTTAACATGAAGATCGTAACCCTAAATATAGCATAAATAAGGCTTTAACCTAAGAATATGATGAACATGCGAAGAACATATTATGAACATATGAATGTCATGAAGAAATATGAATAAACATATTAAGAATATGAATATTATGGATCTAAATTAATAATATGGCAAGAACATGAAGAAAAAGTTAGAAAACTTACCTTTGTTGGCAAGAAATAACCTTGGATCTTCTTGGGATTCTTGAGAGTGTTTTTGGAGGCTTGAATGACTTGATTTGGGAGCAAAATCGTCACTTGGAAGCTCTAAAATTCGGATCCCTTAATTATGAGGCAAGGGAGGTCTTTAAATAGGAAACTTGTTGAGAGATCTGACAGTCCAGATCATCTGAGGCAAAGATGGCCGCATGGCCAAGATTGCATTTGGCAAACATGGCCGCCTGGCCATGATGGAATGTGGCCGCGTGGCCAAGTTCATTTTTTTCTTGTTCTTCTTTCTCTCGCGTTCGATTTGATATGCGGTGCGTTTCGTAATTCATCCGGAGTCAAAAGTTATGACTGTTTTCGTGCCGACTGTAAGTTAAGTCATTCTAGATATTCCTAAAATAATGAGCTATATTTTGGGAATCCGGGACAAGTCTTTTGCAAGGTTTCTAATCCCTATAAAGTCTTTGTATATTTGGGAAAGCCCTAATAAACTCATTTTAAGATCGGGTACTAACACCTTCGGATTGAAAAACTTGATGATGAATGATTCTTGAATTGCTCCCTTTGATTATTATGGTTTGATAATTGAGAATAATCAAACCTAATAACCCTAGTATAATATGTGTATTCTCTCTCTCTAAGAAAGAGTTTATGATTTTACAAATCAATGTTATGCGACTGAATCCCGGTTGTACATATTATATACTAGAGGTCTCCAAGATCCTTTAGGGTTTAGGAGTTCTTGTCCAACAAGAAAAATCTTAAAATAAACTGCAGTGCGGGACCCCAGCCATACGGCTCCAAGATAGTTGTATGGCTCTCTAGGAGCCGTACGGCTCCTAGTCCTTATTTCCTCGTTTTTCGCTCCTTTTAATTATCCGCCCTGTGTGTGTGACCTAATAGGATTATACTAAGTTGGCAATGAGTCCAAACTATTCAGAACCCGTAAGTCATAAGCAGACTATAGCAAGCCATTATGAATACCCAATTAGTATAACTTTGAACTCCAAAGTTTCTTAAATAGAACATAACACAATCTCTTTGTTTACACGATGTCTATTGAACGTAAGCCATGATCAATGGTCAACTTACTTTGTTCAACGCTTTCTCGATCCCGAATGTATTGATAATACAAATGACATTGATCCAATCAATTCATTTGAGCATGACCATGCATTTCATCAATACCATTCATTGAGTGGCCAAAGCTTGACATCTCTCTTGACGAGGAACAAATCCCTTCTTGACTTATTACCTATCACTACATGATTCCGATTATGCCAATCATATTCTTTATAGCTACCCGGTTAAGGGTAACGTTTGAATATGTCAAACGTAATGTTCATCATGCGGAAGACTGTAATAACCTCAGGTCTAAAGATTCAAGTTATATAACTATATGAGATTTAATTATGACATTTGAACATGACATAAATCTCATATGGGTCAGTCCAGTATTTATTCTCCAACAAATACCCTTAAGTCTAATTGTATCGCATACACATAATCATCATATGATTATCTATTAAACTTATACTAGTAATTAATCATAATTACTAGGGACGGAGATTATTATAATAAACATGCAAAAGATATAATAATCAAACATTCAATATCTTTAGTAAATGATAACATTAATCGTTCAAATAACGTGACTAGGGCATACACACCAACAATCTCCCACTTGCACTAGGCCTAATTAATGTATCGAATACCATAGACCTAACATGACCATCATGCTTTTCTTGCAAAAGACCCTTTATCAATGGGTCAGCAATGTTATCTTCAGTTGGTACTCTGCATATATTCACGTCTCCTCTATCAACGATTTCTCAAATAATATGAAAACGCCTAAGTATGTGTTTGGATTTCTGATGTGATCTAGATTCCTTTGCTTGAGAAATAGGGTCATTATTATCACAATAAAGGTCTATTGGATTAGCAATGCTAGGAACCACCTTTAGTTTACCAATGAACTTCTTTATCCTAACAGCCTCTTTAGCAGCATCGAATGCAGCTATATACTCAGCTTCAGTTGTAGAATCAGCTACGGTACTCTGCTTAGAACTCTTCCAGCTTACAACACCACCATTAAGCATAAACACAAATCCAGATTGTGATCTTGAGTCATCCTTATCAGTTTAAAAGCTTGCATCCGTGTAACCATTTACAACGAGATCATCTTCCATACCTCTATATATCAAGAACGAGTCTTTAGTCCTTCACAAGTACTTAAGAATCATCTTGACAGCAATCCAGTGACTCTCACCAGGATCCGATTGGTATCTACTCATCATGCTCAAAGCATAAGAGACATCGGATCTAGTACATATCATGGCATACATGATGGATCCAATTGCAGAAGCATATGGGATTCCATTCATTCTCTCACGCTCATCAGTTGTCTTAGGACACTGATTCTTGATAAGAGTTATACCATACGCAACTGACAAATTTCCTCTTTTAGAGTTTTCCATGCGGAATCTCTTAAGAACTTTGTCAATATATGTACTTTGACTCAAACCAATCAACTTCTTAGATCTATCACGGTAGATTTTTATGCCAAGGATGTAAGCGGCTTCTCCCATATCTTTCATTGAGAAACACTTTCCTAACCAAGTCTTTACAGACTGAAGTACAGGAATGTCGTTTCCAATGAGCAATATGTCATCAACATACAACACTAGAAATAATACTACGCTCCCACTAATTTTCTTATATACACAAGGTTCATCTTCGTTCTTGATGAAGCCAAACTCTTTGACCGATTCATCAAATCGAAGATTCTAACTCCTAGAGGCTTGCTTCAATCCATAGATGGATCTTTGCAACTTGCATACCTTGTTAGAATTTTCTGGACACAAAACCTTCAAGTTGTATCATATACACATCCTCAAGTAAGTTCCCGTTAAGGAACGCTATTTTGACATCCATTTTCCATATCTCATAGTCATAATATGCGGCTATGGCAATTAAAATCCTTATAGACTTGATCATTGCTACGGGTGAAAAGGTCATCATAGTCAATACAATGAATCTGCCTATAGCTTTTCGCTACAAGTCTAACTTTATAAGTATGCAGCTTTCTATCCATGTCAGTTTTCTATTTGAAAACCCATTTGCATCCTATGGTTTTTACACCTTCGGGTGCATCTATCAAGTTCCAAACTTGATTATAATACATGGACTTGATTTCAGATTTCCATGGTTCCAAGCCATTTATCTGAATCAGGAGCGGACATCGCTTCTTGATAGGAAGTAGGTTCTGTTGGATATTATGCCCTAGGCTCTTGATAAAGGCCTATGCGTTATATCATAGCTTCAATGTTATAGAGATAACAAACCGGATTATTATATTTTTTGCATGTTTATTATAATAATCATTGTCCCTAGCACTTATGAAGGGCTAGCATGAGTTTAATAGATAATCATATGATGATTATGGTGCATAGGATGCAGATTAAACTTGTGGGTACTTGTTGGAGAACAAGGTACTGGATAGACCCGTTATGAGATTTATGTCGTGGTCAAATGTCATAATTAAATCTCATGATAGTCATACCATTTTGAATCCTTACCCTGTGACTATCATAGTCTTCCATATGATGAACATTATGTTTGACATAGTCAAATGCTACCTTTAATCGGGTAGTTATAAAGGCTATGACTGGCATGATCGGATTCTTGTAGGGAAGAATGATAAGTCAAGATGGGATTAGTCCCTCTCTCAAGAGAGATATCTGCTTGGCCACTCGATGAGTGAGATTGATGATATTGCATGGCCATGCCCAAATGAATTGATGTGTTTAATGTCATTTGCTCATATCAATATACTCGGGATCGAGAAAGCATTGGACAACATAAGTTGACGTGGACCATGCCTTATGTCCAATATGATATCGCGTGACAAAGGGATTGTGTTATGTTCTATAAGGTAACCTTGGACTTTCAAAGTTATACTAATTAGGTAGTCATAATGGCTTTCTAGAGTCTGCTTATGACTTACGGGTTTTGAATGGTTCGGACTCGTTGCCAACTTAGTATAATCCTATTGGGTCACACACAATAGAACGGATTGAAAAAAGCAGAAAATCTGGGATTTTCACTGACCACCGTACGGCTTCAAAGGCACCGTACGACTCCCTCATAGCCGTACGGCTGCCCCCCGTAACTGTATAGTTTGTTCAGTTTTCTTGTATGACAAGGAATCCCGATCCCAAAAGGAATCAGGTCAGACCCTCATATAAGATATGCAGCCGGGTTTGACAGCCTCTAACGTTGATTTTGGAAATCAATAACAATTTTTTTAGAAACGATAAATTATAGAGAGGCGGGATTATTTATTTTGTGATCCATGATCATCAAAATACAATAATTAATGGAGCAAAATAATTCCTACAAAAAAATCGTTTCTTCACCAAGCCTTAGATCTAGCAATCAATCAAGAAGATGTTCTTGAGTTCGTTCGACGTGTGGATACCGGTAGAGGATGTTCGCTTTTCAACACCTAAAGTCCGTGTTCATGGATTCGATATTCAAGGGTATGTTTCTTTCATCTTGTATTTAATTTAATCAACATGCACGAATCTGGTCTCATGGGTGTTTGATCTTATGTTTATTCCGCTGCGCATGATGCATCAAAACCCAACAGGTTCATCATTATCAATGACTTCTACTTCATTGCTATCCACCTTGAGAAATCTATATCTCTCAGGTTCGTATCGCACCCTACCAGTTCTGCGAGGAACTTGATTATTCTGAATAGGTTCCACAACTCCTTGTGAAACTTCTTTAGATCCAACGATCGGTTCTATGTTATTTTCAGGTTCTCGAACCTCTTCGGGATTAATTTTACTCCCACTAATTCCTTTGGAGAGAAACTCTTTTCTCTAGAAAAGGTACCATGACGGGCAACGAACACTTTGTTTTTCCGTGCGGTTGTAAAAGTAATATCACTTTGTTTCCTTAGGGTAACCTACGAAAATACATTTGTCAGATTTTGGTGCAAGTTTGTCAGAGACAGGTCTCTTAACATAATCCTCACTGTTGGGTTTTGAGGGTCCTTGCGCAGCGGAAGACGGCAAAAGAAATCAACAAAACCCAAAGCCCCAAGATCCATTCATGATGATTAAATTAATAGCAAGATGAATTTAGAATACTAACCATGTTGTGCGTTTAAAATTTTCCGGATCTTCAAATCTTCAAGCTTTTATGATTTGATCTCCTCGTTCTTCGCGTTCTTTGAATCAGGATCACAGGAACACGAACTTGAGATGCTAACGAAAACATCATCTATGTGTATCCACACGCGAATTAACCCTTAATGACCTAGAAGACCTAAATCCCGTCACCCAATTAAACTGGCCAAAACCGCCTCCAGGGACTCTGGCATGGTCGTGCTCACAAAGTGGCACGGCTGTGCCAATTGTGCCGACCAAAATCTCCCCAGGCGAATATTAGCACGGTCGAGCTTTGTGAACTGGCACGGTCGCGCTATTTAGCACGGTCGTGCGCACAGAACGGCACGGTCGTGCAATTTGGGCCGAACCTGCCAGTTTTTTCAATTTTTCCAGTTTCTAGCCTTTTGATCAATTCGTTCTTTTGTGTGTGTGTTAGTACCCGACCTGAAAATGAGTTTATTAGGACTTTCCCAAAAATACAAGGACTTTATAGGAATTAGAAACCTTGCAAAGACTTGTCCCGGATTCCCAAAATATCTCATTTATGACAAAATCTATCAAATTAGGTAGTAAATGGTTTCCTTAAAACCATACAGAAACCCTAGCTTAAGAATCAAGTCAGCCGGCAGCCTTGGCCACGCGGCCAACATTGCTCCGCGTTGATCTTGGCCACGCGGCCACTCTTGTAACCGGCTTCAACAATGGCCAGGCGGCCAACCTTGCGCCGGATGATCTGGACCATCAGATCTTCCCCTCAGTTTACTATATAAACCAATCCCATGCTATCGGTTTAGGGGTCCGATTTTGAGAGCTCTAAGTACGAATTTTGGAGTTCTTAAACAATATTTTTCTCTCCTAATTAGCCTTCCAACCTCCAAGAAGATCCAAGGTTTTTCTTGCCAACATAGGTAAGTTTTCTAACCTTTTCTTCATGTTCTTGCATTATTTTCAATGTAGATCTTTTATATTCATGTTCGTACATGTTTATTCATAGTTCTTCATATTCTTTGCATGCTCATTCATATGTTCATATATGTTCTTCGCATGTTCTTTTATTCATAGATTAAAACCTCATTTATGCTATATTTAGAGTTTGCGATCTTCATAATTACATGTTATTTCATAGCCGATGATGATCGAGGGTTCATCAACCCGAGGATGATTTAGGAACTACTTCTAAACCCTAATCTTTAGGTAATTTCCCCTTCATTATCCATGATCCCGATTCTTCTGCCTATTCTATTCTCTGCGAACTACGCTGACCTGAGCTTCTCACATTGAGAGGAACGTAGGCAATCTCGGATCCGGTCTAAATCACTAACACACTACTAACACATTCATCATGATAGAAAGACCGATCCAATTCGGGCAATAGGAGTGATAACGTCCAATATTCTTCTCTTGTTGTAATTGAACCCCGAACCCACTAAAAATGCTTTTTTCAATGTTTTGGCTTTAATTAAAACGGGCTTGGCGACTCTCATATTTTAATGTCGTTAAGAATATTCCCTTTGTAAATAAAAATAATCACAAGATACTTCCCATGCGTCGCTTCATCGGAAAGGGGTATTCACAGTGGCGACTCTGCTAGGGACTGCTTTGAAACTTTTTCAAACTTAGTGGGTCTAACTTTCGTTCACATCATGATGTTTGCCTTGTTCTCACATGCACCTTACACTTTGCCATGTTCTCACATGCACCTTACACATTGCCATGTTCTCACATGCACACACTTGCCATGTTTACACATGCACACACCTGCCACGTTTACACATGCACCCTACACATACTTGCCATGTTTACACATGCACACACCTGCCATATTTACACATGCACACCTGCCATGTTTACACATGCACACACTTGCCATGTTTACACATGCACACCTGCCATGTTTACACATGCACACACTTGCCATGTTCACACATGCACCCTACACATACTTGCCATGTTTACACATGCACACACTTGCCATGTTTACACATGCACACACTTGCCATGTGCGCATGCACACACCTTGCCATGTTTACACATGCACACACCTGCCATGTTTACACGTGCACCCAAATGTCTGCCATGTTTACACATGTACCCGCGCACTCCGCCATGTTAATACTTGTACCTTGTACTTTGTACCATGTACCCTTGTTATCTTCGCTTTAGTATTAGGGTCAAACAAAACTCTGCTATGCTCCCTTGTACATTATTCACTCTTTCTCTCTCTCTCTCTCTCTCTCTCATGCATTGCATTGCATCATCCTAACATCAAAAACTTCTCTCTTTTCTCCTTAAAAAGAATTAGTTTCTTGCCACACACTATCACTAGTCAGTGTCAGCACTGCACAGGTCCCCATTACCCGGAGTATTCGATGTTGCAGGAATTTGTGCGCTACTGTCGCCCTCTTTTCGAGTCACTCGTCTACTCCACTCACCGTGTACGTTCCGCGAACGGTGGGAACCTTTTACCTAACCCGTGTCAACCCACACTAGTATAGGTAACACACCTAGGTTTTTGACCGGTTGGTTTGGCCAGCTTTTTCTTAATAGTCAATTAACGTGCGTCTATGTCGAGTCATCCCCAAGTCAATGATGAATCGAGATCTTTGAGAGAAAGTGCACAAAAAAGTGATTTCCCTACAAGGGACGTGCCATGGGAGATGATGAGTGTTTATTGTCAAGATCTCCGCTCATCATTAACTTGGCGTAGGATGCAACATAGACATCACGTTAAATGCCTTTAAGGAAGGGTTGGTCGTAGGATCCGATGGTTGGTGGAAGCCGACTGCCCATATAGGACCTCGCCCAAATTGTCCGTTGGGGGGTGTGCAACGCAGGTGGAAAAACGAGGGGTCTATAGACGTAATGATGGCCTCCACTGATCGTTAGTCTTCTAACTAGTTGCGAAAAAGGGGTACCCCTTCCAACCAATTAGGATGTAAATAATGTATGTTTTGTAAATTAAAATATACTTTGCATGAGCCTTCCCCCTCTCCTAAAAGCTCCGTTGCCCTTCAATCTTTCAGCAAAGCAAGTTTGGATCCGTTCGGGTGTCGGACTACAACGTGAAGTTCTACTCCCCGTCCACGTTCTCAGAGTCTCGTCATCAGCAATGTCAACTCCCGCTTCAGCTTCAGCCTCTGCTCCTCTGCCAGTGCCGCCCCGAGCTCAACACTGAGGCTACTCTCAATGGTATTCCCCCGATCCTCCAGAAACTTCTCACCGGTCTCGAAGCCAAGATCAGGAATCTCGAGGAAAGCAACAAGATGTTGGAAGATCAGAACCAACAGTTGAAGGGTCACATTCACACAAAAGGGGGCTAAAACTGGTGCCCGATGGAGAGAATTTCATTTATGTCGAGGATGAAGAGGTCAATACCAACTGTCCCCCAACACCAATGCTACTACCTTCCCATTCCAAGCTACCGCAATGTTCCACCTCCTTCTCTCTACGCCCAACAAGGTTTCACTACCATGAGCAAGAACAAGGCTGTCTATGAACCTTCCCTGAATTGCTTGGTGGCTACCTCTCCGCTAGCAAACTACCCGCACCCTCGTTGCCTCTGAGTATTGGGATGTGGCCGCTGCTATGCTTCCACTACTCCTCCCATCATTCTGTCCGAAACATCCCCGACATCTCCAATCACCCTGTGGTTATGGCCATGCAAGAGCAAATGCGAAAGTTGATTGAGACCGTAGATAAGCAAGGTGCACCGACTACCAAGACAATCAACCCTAGCCCAAGTAGGGGCTCTCCCCAAGGATTCAAGATGCCTAAGGTGGCAATGGTTCATGGTGACTCGTGTCCTAAGACTCATTTGGATAGCTATATGTTGGCTATGAGGGCTCGTGACTGCACCAACGAACAAATGGCTCGCGTATTTCATAGCACTTTGGATGGTATAGCTCTGCGTTGGTTCTTGGGGCTAGAACCAAGCGAGAGGCAAACGTGGGATCAAATCAGCGCTATTTTCTGTGAGAAGTATCAAGCTAACCTGGATTGGCATGTGAATCGAACCGACCTTGAGAACACTATGCAAAAAGCCCGGCGAGGCTATTTATGATTTTTACAAGAGGTGGAATCATCGGTTGTGCGAGGTCCAATACCCGCCAAAAGCGAAGGAACAGAAACAGATTTTCTACAAGTGCTTGCTACCGGAGATGAAAGCAGCTATAGGTAATGGTACTTCCCTGATTTGCGGGAAATGGTGACGCCGGAGTAAGGTACGAAGCAGGGTTCACTGGGATTGCGCCGCCAAAGGAAAGTCCAAAGACCAAAAAACAACAACTCCTTCCGCTACAAGGCTCCTACTGCGCCTGCGCCTCCTAGGGGTGGAAAGGAGGCCGGGCCAAGTGGAATATGGTCCAGAAAGAGGTCCCGTTAGATGTTCAAGCCGTAACAAGGAATGGGGCTCCGCGCCGCAAAGAGAGAGGGAGCACTTTGACGATTTTGGAATGCCTATATGGGGAAAGTCTCTTGAGTGTTAGTCAAGAGAGGTCCTCATCAAGCCGTTAGAGAATTACCAACCTGCCTACCCAAGAAGTGATTTGGACGCCTCCAAGTTCTGCAAGTATCACAAGCACATCGGGCACACAACGGATGGTTGTATTCAATTGAAGCGCGTAGTACAAGGGTTGATCAATGACAAGAAGATTGAGAAGCCGAAGGGTCCTAATGTGGTGAATAACCCTCTTCCTAACAATGGGGGTGGGGTGAATGGGTGAGCAAACATGCGAGATTAGTACTAGAGCTCATGGATGCTTTGGACAAGATAGGGCTCACGATGGTGGATATCTTCATGGCATTGGATGACGAAGTGAATTAGAAATACTCGAAACCATTAGAAGAACACCTCCCCGCCTTGGTTGCGATTTGTCGAAGTTTTGCCACTACCACAAGTGCAACCGGTCACACTACCGAAGAATGCTTTGCACTCAAGAAGGCCGTTGCAAGAGCTCGTCCACAAGGGAGTCATCGAAGACCCTAGAGATTATGTAGCTAGCAATGTACTCATGGTAGAACTTAGTGAGATCACTGATCCGGCCGAGCCTGTTGTGGCGGACTGTGATGAGATGGGTTGTATTTCAATGACTAATAATAAAGAATCTTCTTGCTACTTGTTGTCTTTAGAAGAACTAGTAAGTGAAGTCGAATCTCTAGAGGAGGAGAGTCCCAAGCCCTCTCAACCTCTTTCTTGGGCCGAAATCTTCGAGGAGGCCGAGAAGACCGAAAGTTTCGCCCCCTTGTCATGACTCGCCATTGTCTTTGGAAGAGCTACGTGCAGAAGTTTGTCTCCTTACAAGATACCGGTCAAGTGTACCAATCCGACCCAAGGGGTGCAAAGAAAGTCTTTGAAAGGAACCCGAGCAAGCCGACCTAGAAAAAGAAGACCCTATCCTCACTCAACTCAAACAAAACCCAAGCCCACATTTCACTATGGTCCATACTCACCTCCTCCCTAGCCCATCGCCTCATGCTCGAGCAAAACCTCTCCGCCACCATGGTACCACCACTATTACCCCGGAAGACGTCACCCACATGATTGGTAATATCCACTATGGAAACATCATCACTTTCTCGGAGCTAGACAAGCCAGTGTTCGAGTTGATCATAATGAGCCTTTGTACATCACTGTCGAAATAAATGGCAAGAAGATTCCCCGTGTATTCATTGACAATGGTTCTGCTATCAATATCCTGCCTTCAAGGATGATGGATGTGGTTGGCGTTCATGGTGTTGATTTACGCCCATCCAAGCAAACCATCAAAGCTTAGACTCTACATGCCGCGCCGTGATAGGCGAAATCACCCTGCCCATTACCATCGGAACAAAGATCCTGCCGACAGATTTCCACGTCATCGACATCCCCGCAACCTCTTCTCACTCCTCCTCGGCCGGCCATGGTTACATCAGTCGGGCGCGGGTACCATCTTCCCTGCACCAGTGTGTGAAGTTCCAATCCGGTAATGAAGTGACCATCATCTACAGTGATCTCGTAACTGCCCAAGGGACGGACACAAGGGCGTTCCTGTCTTACAGATTCAACATGGGGAAGAGAGCCGACTCTTCAATGACTTCGAAATAGTCGCTCAAGCACAGATCTGCACCATCGACCTCACCAAAAACAACGGATAAAGTGGCACCTGTTGTCAAGATACTGCGTAATAGGGCTTCATACCGGGGCTGGGGCTAGGTAAGAACTTGCAAGGCCCCACAGAACGGGTTAGAGAGATTGATCACTGAGGATGTGTCCGGTCTTGGATACCCCCTAATCTTGAAGACAAGATGGAGCAACAGAGGATAGAATTGCTTAAAAAGATTAAGCTTCCCTACAAAAAAGCCTGAAATTTGCCTGGCCATACCGTCTGTCCCTAAATAGCTACTTTGTAAGGGAAGGCGAGGAGTTTCGGTGTTTTGAGTTCGCCGAGCCATGGATTGACCACACCGGGAAATTGCAGAAAGGGTTCGAGATTTTCAGAGATGTGGAATTCGATCGGTCCAACATGAAGCTGACTTACATGGAATATGACGAAGCCACGGGCAGAATTAGAACCATCAGGCATGAGTACTCCACCAAGGTTGCAGAAGACTTGGCAGATCAACTTGAAGCCACAACCCTTGACAAGCCAGCAAGAGAAGCCGCAGAAACTCCAAGTTTGACTGAGACGTGGGACGGCCAATATCTGCTTCAACATCTGGGTAATGGAGGCTGCACGAAGACATGGTTCCCCGTCATCGGGGATGCTTCTGAAGATAAGGTGGACCCAAGGACATTGGTGGTACCCATGGGGGACAAGCTCAAGAATTGGTGCATCATTGGGGGACAGAGCTATAGCTACTCCGGAATTTATGATGGGGACAGGGGGCTTATCCTTCTCCTGTCGCCAGCCACTCCGCAGCATCTCCTGTCACTCACCCAAAAATCCCTATCCTCAGAGTCTAGTGTTTTACATTTTGAAATTTGAGTCTTCCTCTAAGTCTGACGACCTTACGTCTGAAGACTATGATCTTGTTGTAAACGCTATTTTCCCTTTTGCTATGAATGAAACCCTCGACCTTTCCGAGTATCCCTCCATAGTCATCTTTTAACTGATAAATTGGCTAATAATCAAAACTAATGATATACACTTAGTAATAATGATTCATTAGAAGAGGCAGACACAGGCACATTAAATGATGAGTACATTAAAAGAATCTCAGAACAGGTTATTAATCACAAAAAGAATCTCGAGCCCAAGCTGCCGATGAGGTGTTAACATGCGTGAATTTGGGAACCGAAGCCGAGCTAAGGAAACGCAGATCGGAAGCTTCTTCAGCGGAGCTGAAAGGGAAGCACTGATTGAGCTACTCAAAGAATATGTAGAGTCTGGGTATGCATGGTCTTATAAGGACATGCCGGGGCTCAACAACTCGATCGTAGAGCACAGAATCCAGACCAGCACCAGACGCTAAGCCAGTCAAGCAGAAGTTGCGCCGTATTAAGCCGGATGGATGTCTTTGCAAGTGAAGGAGGAGATTGAAAAGCTACTCCGTGTGGGTTTTTATCAGGGTGATCGAGTATCCAACGTGGTTATCAAATCTGGTGACTGTCAAGAAATCCAATGATAAAGTCAGAGTGTGTGTGGATTTTCGGGGATCTCAACAAAACTCCGCCAAAGGATGACTTCCCCTTGCCAAATATCGACATGTTGGTGGACGCGAGGCCACCGCCCATTATGAGGTCAAGTCGTTGTTGATGGGTTCGCCGGATGTAACCAGATGGAGAAAACCGAGGAGGACCAAGAAACGACCCCCTCCACAACCTCGTGGAGGACCATCAGTCGGCGAGCTCGAGCCGTGTTGAGAATGCA
>JAOWBW010000189.1:967605-1077728 GCA_026119855.1 Campanula takesimana
TTATTATCATGAATGTCTAAAAATAAGTCATCAATAATTATTTTAAATTAACATGAATATATTTATTTTTCATATCTTTTTGGTCAAAGTTCAACTAAGTTGACATAAAGAAGAAATACTCCGTATACTAGAAGCAAAGTATTCCTTACGGCAAAATATATCAAAACTGAATTGTTCAGTTAGATGGATTTTTTTTTTTTTTTTTTTAAATTGAAGTTTAATGAATTTCATGGTTTTGTTATGAAGGTTTTGTTTTTGGTTATTGAAGTTAATGAATTTCATGGTTTTGGTTATGATGGTTTTGTTTTTGGTTATTGAAGCTTGATGACATATAGTTTCTAACAGAATTTTATAGTAAGTAGTTTGTATTTTACAAAGAACAGAATTTCATTGCACTTTTTAATCCCGATGGTATTGAGTCATTTCACTTTAGTACTCGCTTCTTAATTCTTATTTCATTAAAAAAAATCCATTTATCTTCTAAGAAATTCCATGTTCCTTTGTGCTTCTCTGGAAGTTGAAAAAGAACTCAGTGACTAGTTCCATTCGCCTATTGATGTTATAAAGTGCAAACTAATACAAACTAACTCTTCTTAAGAGCTTTATAAAAATACTTTGTTACTCCCTCCGTCCCATAATAACTTGCACCGTTTTAAATTAAATAGTCAATTTAATTACATTTTGACCAATACTTTTAATAAAAATTGATGCTCCTAATAAAAATTTTAAAAATTGTTATTTACAATATTTTTATAAAGTTTTATCAAGTTGTTATGGGACGGAGGGAGTACATATGAAATAAATAAAACAAAAAAGGGAAGCAAATGTTCATATCTTTAAAAAAAAAAATCAATAGTCAAATGCCAAGATAATTTTGGGACGGAGGGAGTATGAAATATTTAGTATGAAGTATTTTTGACTGTTTCATCTCATGGCCAATTCTGCTCTATATAATGGCTAATTTGAGTTTTTCAAAAGTGGCCAAAGAAAAAAGATGAGGGTGGAGAATTTGTTTCAAGGAGTTTCCCTTCTAACTTAAAATTTTCTCTCCTAACCTCACCTCAGATTTTCCCTCCTAATCTGAAAATTATCCCTCTCAAATACACTAAGTGCAAGTGTATCAGCTTCCTTGTGTGTTGTTAATGTCTTTAATAGACGTGTCTACTTATTTACTCCCTCCGTTCCAAACTTAGTGCTACTTATTTCCGTTTTGGACGTCATATATTTATTGCTACTTACCAAAAATGTCCAATTTTCTCTCTTACCACCTTACAACAACTATCCACCAACTTATTTTCTCTATTCTTCCCACTCAAAATACGTACTTTTATAATATATTTTCTTAATCCTCGTGCACTTACTTTTAGTAGCAATAAATATGGGACGGGCGAAGTATACAGTGTAAACTCCCTATGTCTTGAAAAGTTGTTTCATTTTAATTTTTTATGGTCAACATAAATAAACTTTGAGTAAATATTAATGTCGATCTAATCATTCTAGTGAAATTATAGAATTTGTAATTAAAAAATCATTAAGTGATTTATTATCAGTAACAATTTTTAAAATCTCATTCAGTAACAATTTTTAAAATCTCATTGTGATCACTAGACAATATTTGGTTAAAGTTCATTTATATTGACCTAAAAAAATCATATGAGACCACTTTTTTAGACAAAAAGAGTATTAAAACTATATTTATTTAAAATATACTATTGATTTTAGTTAGGATATAAAAATGAAAGAAAACTATTATGGACCAGTAATAAATAACCACCCACACCCCCCCCCCCCCCACCCCCCCCAAAAAAAAAAAAAAAAAAAAAAAGGCTTCAATTAAACCCCTACTTATACAATGAAATGAAAAAAAAGTTCGGAGGGACAAATGGGAAAGAAAAAAAAAAAAAAAAAAAAACCTTAAATCTTGGTTGGTTGCACAGACTACACACTACTCAACGCCAGCCCAATGTTGGCCCAGAAATCTGCGAATTTCAGCTATTGTGAAAATACATGAACCCATCACTATCAGGCCCAGTTAACTAGTTCAACTTGAAGTTTTACGTTTCTTGCGATATACTCCCTCCCTTTGCCCCGAAAAGTTAGTTTTATGGTCAACATACAGAATTTTGACTAAACATTGTTGTCGATCTAATTATTCTAGTAAAAAGTGAACATGAGACTAACTTTCTGGGATAGAAGGAGTAGGTCAATTGTACAAACCCAATCTCTCAGTCACAGCCAACAACATTGAACTTCACAAACAAAAATTAAATGTATCTGCTGCTAAGCTTAAGAAATGGAAGCATGTGGCTCAAAATGAAATATTCAAGTTACTGGGGAAATAAAAAGTGTACATTATCTAGCAAAACATGCATGGTTCAAAAATAAAGACATAAAAAGGATGAGCATCTAATCATCATCAGCAATAGGAGGAGGAGGAGCAGCAGCAGCAACGGGGTCAACAAAGCTGGGCTTGAAGACGCGGGCATTGAACCCATGAGAAAAGTAGGGGATGCTGTTCAACATTTTAAATGGTTCGTCCGTCCCTGGAGAAAACCTCGTTAACCTATCCGGATCCTCTCTCCAGGTAGTAAGCCTAGCAATATATGAACCAACCCCCACCTGGCACAACGTTTCATAGTGTATCTTTTTAGTCCATCTCACCCCGGTATCATGCAATTCTTCCATTTCAAAAGAATATTCCCCATTTCTCTTCGCCAGCACCCATTTCCTCATTAATCTCCTTTCATGCTCGATTAAAATCACCCTCCCCCCTATGTCCAACATCTCCACAAAAGGCTGAGTCGAGAAATTGTAAGGGAAATGAACTATCTCCGTCCCTTCAGAGCTGGAATCCACCACGAGAATGGAAAGCGTCCATATATTCCCAATCCCGGCTTGCCTCTGAATGAATTGCAAGTAGAAAAACCCTTCACAAAATAAAGCCCGATAAGCATGTCCGTCAGGTAATCCACAATTCATTATTTTCCAAGAAGACTGTCCGAGTGTTAGAATCTCCAGCCTTCTCACCTTGTGACCTCGTTCAAATCTATAATGCCTCACCAATTTGTACTTGCCACTCCTCGAATCAAAGCCTAAACTCACCACATAACTCGTGAGTGAGCGTTTAGGCTCAGAAATTGGGAGGGTAACGTACTTCTTGATAATGGGATTATATAACCAAAGCGGATCTATCTTTTTATGCGATTCTTTCACACAAAGCAAACCATCATAAGTGCACATAATCTTCATGTTTGAAACTGGATCAAAGATGGCCTTGCACGAATTAGTCTGATGGTCCACTATGTAAAAAAAGTTCACGCCAACATTTTCTTCAGAGGGATTTGGTTGGATAAGGATTTGTTCCTTGGACCGTTTGAGGTGGAGGTTTATGAACTGGGGGTCAGTTGTCAAACGGTCCAACTCTTTGGAAGCAAGTTGGCATGATTTAATCGCATCCGTAGAAAGTTGTGAAAGAATCTCTGCCATTATTCTCGGGTGCAGTTCACTGTAATCCCTTGTGCGGTCATTGAAGTGGGTCAAAAGTTTGTGTTTCAATGCAGCTGTTGAAGAAGGACCAGCTGGAACCGCCATGTTTAATAATTCTTGTGAATTACTGGAACTGGAAGCGCCTTGTTGAATGATGGAACGAGAACTAGATTCTGGGTCACTCATGATTGTATTTTACTGGGGATTCTGCATTTGTAAACAAACATTTTTAGTAAAATTCCTCTACATAACAAGAACTTCAGCAGGAAAACAGAAGAGTGATTTATAGCAACTCCATTTTGCAACAACCTACATAAATAGTACTCACTCCGTCCCTAAATGAATGTCCAAATTTCATTATAAGGGACATTATGAAAATCTCTACTTTTTATACAATTTAGTGGCAAAGATTCATATATATTCTGGTAATACTCTTTCAGAACATTTAGTTTCGCAAGTATGAAGATAATAGTGAAAAAAATTAGTAAAAAAAAAACATTTAGGGAGAAAGTTTTTTTTGCAAAATAGACATTCATTTTGTGACAATAACAAGTGGAAAGCCCTCAAGATTAGATTACCCAACTAGATCTGCATGAAGCATAAAATACATTCTAAAACGGTACAGATTTGGCAACTTTAGCATACATGCATATACTATCACATAAATGAACACCGCCAATCCATAATCCAATTTTTCTCTAGGAGGCTCAAAACCTTGGAAATTTAAGGAAAATGAGAAGGGACACAAAATCAAGCCTCTTTTTGGTGGGAAGGTCATATAAACACATCTAATGAAGAATGATTTTTTATGCGAACAAAATGCATGACACCTTCACATATAAGGTTCTAGACGTCTACAAAGCAAGTTGAATGGAGAAAAAAGTTGTACCTGAACAAAAGAGATTTACTCTATGAACGTAAACACCAACACTGTGAGCGTAAGAAAAAAAAAATATCAGCAGAAACACAAAAATAGACAAGTCAAATATTCATTTAATTAATATGCAATCAAAATCAGAATATGCACACAGAGCATCTTCTGCATCTAAAAAAATATACACATATATACATAGATTCTTACTAGCATGTTGCGGAAGAAAATGAAATGATACATAAAAAACGTGATCTGTTAAAATAATTTCAAAACTTCATGTCCTAAGCAATAATTTAGATTAAATAATGAAATAAAGCATTAAAAAAAAACACACACACACACACACAAAAAAGACAGGAAATGTTTGGAACAATGGTTCAGTTCAGTCCCTTGTTATCCAGAATCATCCATAACAGGGAATTGACACGCCAGCATACATAAGAGTGTGTGTGTAGATAGAGAGAGAGGACTGATCCTAGAAAAAGCTTAACGGATTGAACCAAGTTAAAGTGATACAGATATAAGTTAAGATGGCAAGAAAAAAAAAAAAAAAAAGAGGCAAGGTTTAATCATAGAAAAAATCAGTGTAAATAGAAGAATTGATATGACCAATCAATCATTCAATCTCATGCTTGAGTCGGTAGAATTAATGTGTGTCAGTGTGTCCAAACCCCAGAAGCACATAACTTATTATACCACAAATACATGGGTGCACACACATACACACTGGCATACATGTAGAAAACTCATCCTAGGAAAAACAGAAGATATTGAACCGAGTTAAAATGGATACCTGAGAAACGAGGAGATGTGATACGATCAGAACTCAACAGAAACAAGCAGAAGTCTGACAGACGGAACAAAGGAAAATGTCTGCTCAATCTTCACAAAACTCTCAAGAGATTTTGTGTCTATTGTTTGTGAAAAATAGAGACCTCATCAGCTTTTATATAATCCCCTCCCTCCCCAGCCTGGGGTATTTTTGTCTTTTTAACCTATCAATTGCTTTACATTTCTCTCCCTTTCAAACGCAATCCGACACACATCCAACCTTGTTTAAACCTTCAGATAACATACTAACTACTTTATTTATTTCTTTATATTCGCTTTTTCAGGAAAGTCATCGACTCCTTTTTAAAATACAGGTAATGTTTACAAATTACACATAACAGAATGCATTACAGTAATTAAATATATGTCTGACTACAGTTACATTTAAATGCATTCTTATCTCTTGTAACCACTTTCCATTACATGTAATCTGATCTCCTAACATAGTTTACTCTAAGATGGGGAAATGAAATGAAATGAAAATTCCCACAATATGTCATACTAATCCAAGAAGTCACAACCTTTATATAAGGGATGTTTTTACACCCAAAAAGCCCAACTTTTAATTCTTTTTGGAATGTCAACTGTTTATTTTCCAATTGATTGAATTGAGACTGTTAAAGTTTATCTCGTCAAGTCCATAACAGTTGACTTTTCCTAATGCAGCTATACTCAAAAGTAGAATTTTCAGGATTTAGGAAATTTAAAAATAGATAGTCAGGAGATATCTGCTTCAATGAAGGAACACATCCGTGTTCAAGCCATTGTGCATAATCCACAACCCAATGACCATGAATTTTCCTGCAAAAAGAGCAAACTAATTATAATCAAGCATAAACAGTGTGTGAGAATTCAAGCGTTCAATATATTTTTATTGCGATCAATTACTTGTTTAACAGGGTATATGACTACTCTGGTGCACATCGCTAAGAACGCATTGCCTCGTGTGTTTTGGTAGTGTCATCGAAGTATAAAACTAAGTGCAATGTGTCAACAATTACGAGTAAAGAACCATGATCTTGATATATAAGTAGAACGAGATCTCCAGTTGATGAGTAAGATATAAATGCATCCATAACAAGCTGTTCCCAAGATAAATAAAACACTTTTTCCATATTCTATGAAATGTATACAACTATATTCTCAAAGTTCCAATATCAGAAGTCACTAGCAGATAAAAAGAATTGCTCGTCCATTATAACTTACTGCAAGTAGAATGACTCCAGTTAAGTATGCACGGCCTAAACTAAAAATACCAAAATTAGTTGCAGATCAAAGGGACTACAGTACAAGTTACTCCCTCCGTCCCAAATAAAAAATCAAAATTACCTTCTATTTTAATTAGTTTTCATTAAACCCCCCCCCCCCCCCCCCCAAAAAAAAAAATGGCAGTATTTCCAAGATTTATATTCAAAATCTCCATTTTATATGGAGATGTGATATTAATCTAATGCATTACACTAGAAAATATATACTACAGTAGCTTGCAACAACAACATAGTCTTAGTCCCATAATGATTTGGGGTCGGCTATCATGAATCGTCATATGCAATCGTCAATGAAAGAGGTGTGGTAAAAATGTTTAATGTTTGACTTGTCAAGTGCAACTCTTTTTGGTTAACAGGGAGTAAAGGAATGTCCACATAATAGCTAAAGTGTAATGTGTACATCAAATACTAGATGTCCCCACAAGATAACAACCACAAGTATTCATACATACCTTATCTAAAGGAGAGATACATATACTTGCAATCAAAAGGAATAAACAATTCTAGGCAGGAATGCATATACATCGTAGATTACAGTAGACATTAAATAAAAGCAAAAAACTGACGAAATAAAGTTCAAAAGGACGACAGGATACAAAGATCAGTAACAATACACATAATGAAGAGGAAACCCCCAGAAGCCACTACCGACCAAGAAGACTCTCCCGGGGGTTGACAAAGGTTGGCTTGAAGGAGAATGAACTGAAACGGCCAGGAAGATAATGGTTCTGGAGATTCTCGAATTGCTTCACTGTTCCTGGAAGGATACAGAAAAAAAAAAACTATCTGGTTCACTTCTCCTAGTAGACTTCAGTTTATAACAACGATCTTCCAGTTGACATACTGTTATAAAGTAGGCATGACTGGTCTACCTAATGCCCGTATCATAGACGGCTCCGAGCACAAATGAAAACCCCTCACCTTCATTGCCTACTAATCTCCATTTTCTCACCACGTAAGGAGTAGATGGTATATATGGAAAATCAAGTATTAGATACCACTCTCTGGAGTCTATTCCCAAGATAGTTATGCTGCAGACATTGTTAGCATTTTTTGGATGAACTGCAGGCAAAAGACCCCGTTGCAGAATAAGGCACGGTACGCATGCCCATTAGGTACTGGGCTTTCAATTCTCTTCCATTGTTGATCTCCAATGGTCAGAATCCTACTAAATTTATGGTCTCGTTCAATTTGATGGTACCTAAGGATTACTGCCTTGTTCTGAATTAAACCCCAAGCAGGCCACATAGCTTGAGTACGTTCGTGATGCCAGTGAGATTGGCAATCTTAACATGTAAGCTAATGAAATGGGGATCGTTAATCAAATGATCCCATTTCTTGCATGCCAGCTGGCATGCTGCGATTGTGTAAAGGGAAAGGTGAGACATAACATCAGCTATGATAGATGTTTAGATATAACTGAAGTCCTTTGTCTGATCTTGATTATAACTATCGCATAGTTTGCGCTTTAATGCACGCCTTGGAGAAGCAGAACCTACTCTAATTCTCACCATCCTGATGCAATAACTGTGAATTGGTGAATAAAATAAGAGAAACTCTTAAATAAAGCAAGCAAATTGGTGTAGTAATAGAGATAAAAATGTAAATCGGTATGCAACATGATATGGGTCTAAAGGAATCATCTGAGTCTGGATATGACATAAGAAATGATATGCCTAAAACACCAAAAGATTAGCAGAATCTTGGACATAGATAGAGAGCATTAGTATTCAGTTTCATACGTTGGTCCAGTTATCTTCTTATCTTGGAAAGAATCAATAAAAATATCCTTAAAGAGGTTAAATTTGACACCTGACATACATAAATAAATACATAACTGAAATACTATGGATCATGGGTTTCTCGTAACACTTGGTGAACATCAATAATTTTGAGCGAATATAAGGCTATAAGGTTACTCGTTATACTTTGGTAAAGACTGCTAAATGATGTAAGTGGATAGAGGTATTCAGTCTCTTAAACTAGGATGAACTACATTGATCATTAGTTAATTCATGTTAATATAACCGCATTAACAAATGCTCTTTTCAGTTCAAAGATATGGCCTTTAACCATTGTCTTTTGTTTGAGAAATTAAGTTGGGGGGAGGGGAGGGGAGGGGAGGGGGTGGAGAGAGTCATATAAATCATTTTGCTTAATACAAATAAAAATGATTGCACTGTGATCACTTGCAAGTGCATACCAAAACATCAATGTTAACTGTATACATATAGGGCACCAAAAAAGTACAATCCATAGAAGAAGAAGAATTATTATAGAGAATAAAGCTCAAAAATCAATGGGAGAACCAGCAGTCCGACAAGGCGACAACTAGATAAAATCCATAGGTATATAATGATCAGCACAGCAAGGGAAGAAAAGTTCAATTGAGTTAAGCTTATACCTGTTGAAAGGAGACAGAGGAGAAGCTTAGAAATTTATGGGAGAACCAGCAGTTTGAGAAAAAGAAAACAAAAAAGAAAAGCACATCACAAATGTTAGAATGGTAAGATTGAAGTCCATTGAATTACAAATTTTGGTCTGGAATGCGAGTATATAGCAAGCATCCACATCAAACTGTTGATGTGTGTGTCAACAGTGTGTGTGTGTGTGTGTGTGTGTGTGTGTGAAAGACAATGCATCGTAACTCATCCTAAATAACAAAAGGAATTGAATAGAGTGAAAATAAATAAATTCCCATGCGAGTTTGTCAGTGGAAAAAGAGTCATATCTCAAACTAAAACCAAGATAATCTTTAAGAAAAGGTACCTTTTTTTCTTTAGAAAATCAGAGTCTTGATAGAGATGTCATACAATTAAGGGAAAACTCCGTTTTTATCCATTGTACTTTGGAGCGTGTTTCACTTTAACCATTGAACTTTATTTTTTTTCATTTTAACCATTGTACCACAAACAAAAAATGGTGTCCTTTTATACCCAAAATTGTTGTTTTAAACCCAAATTTGTTTCATTTACCATCGTACCACAAACAATGGTGTCATTTTCCTCTACCATCTCTAATCCGGCCTCCAATTCTAATTGGAGGGACAGTGTATGTGCTGATATTTAACTTCAAATAGTGTACTGCATTGGACTTTTAATGTGTTACGGATGCATGTCTACCAATATGTATTATTCAAGGATGCACAGACGAGAGTAAGAAAGACTATCATTTTCAAAAGAAATGAATCAAGGAACCAGCCATGCATATATCACTCAACCAAATAAGAAAGACCAAGTAGCAACATTACGAAGTATTTAAATTTAAAAACTGCTTGGGAAGAGAAACATATGTGACATTTGTAAAAATATACCACTTCTTGATGAGGTTCCCTCCCCAAAATCTTGTTCTGGCATAATTCTGGCAAAACCAGCTTCATCCATGGCTGTGCTGTTAATAGAAAAATAAGTCATGTAACAAACAATGAATAAGCAAGGGGGAGTAATCAAATTGATGATTGAGATAAACAAAAAGATTAAATTGTGTAAAACAAAGGGCTGCTGTAATTACAATACAAGAGAACATAGAAATAGGTTTTGAGGGGAAAGAAATCTGGTAAAAGGGAACACTTAAGAAACAACATAAAGGTGTATGGTCTTAGTTGATGTGGAACTAGAGAATCATTGACAGTTTTTTTTCTTTTTAATTCTCTTAATTATTAACTACTCTTTCCCAAACAAGAACTGTGGTAAGATCTAAATGAGAGAACCAACAATCTGAGAAAACAAAATCGGAGAAATCAGCATATACATAAGAAATCGGTAATATCCATTCGATGTTTAAGTTTCTGGATTGTACATAAAGAGCATCTCGTAGTTCTGAAAAAAAAATCTAGAAACATACACACGAACCTACCACTTAAGAAAAGAGATTGAAAGAGTAAAAAGCATGAGATCTTAAATAGTAATTAGGTAAAAACAGCAATCTGAACAAACAGACAAACACAAAAAACAAAGATCACATAAAAATGAGAAAATATTTGGAACAGTCATTCAATCTCTGACCAGGTACACACGCACAACCCTTGAGGGAGAAAACACGCTGTTGTTGCAGAAGGTAGCTGATAGCTCTCTACTTTGCCTTCTCAAAATCTTTCAGTCTCGTAACTTAATTGTGGGACCTACAGATAATATAACAGTGAACAGTTGTCAGCTAATCTATATACAAACATCTATAAAGTTTCTAATATTCCCCAGAAACTTTTTAAGAAGACAAATAAAAGATATTGTATTGACACTCCCTCTATAGAAGTATTTTATATTTCTAAGGCCTAGATGAGTTTCAAGTTACATACTTATTTCTTTTGTATCCATAGAGAATCCCCTTATGGTACATTCCTTAATGGGGACACTACTAAAAATCCCCCACAGCCAATTACTCCCTCCGTCTCAAAATATATGTCGTTTTGGGAGTAAAATTTTGTCTCAAAATATTTGTCGTTTCACTATTTTCAAAGCTTTTTTATTGCTCTATACCAATTATACCCTTAATAATGATAGTGAACTATCTCTTACCTAACCATTTAATTACCTAGGTAGTTGAATTACTTTAGGGGTATTTGGGTCTTCTTCACATGCATTAATGGTATTTCTTAATATGTGTGAAACACTCCAAAACAACATATAATTTGAGACGGAGGGAGTATCCAACTGGATTTGTCTTCAAACTAAGAAACTTCATATAGCCGACCCTTATGTTTAGATTGGCCTTTCGTTTACATTTTCACAGGTGGCAGTAGCATACACAACCATTGCGCATGTTATAATTTTTATAACTGCAGAATTAGTTTGCTTCATCTTTTGTTAATAACTTCATATGTTTAAAAATATAATGATTACTTTGCTTTTGGTTAGTATCACATATTGTATTAGATGAAATGATGCAAATTTTATTGCAAAATAGTTCCAACGAAAGAGAATTTAAGAGAGAGGTGCCCGTGCTACTAATGCCAGTCCAAAGGACCAACTCCTCCTCTCAGTTTTCGACAAAATGCTGACCTAAATGAGTGTTTGTGACCGAAATAAGGGCGCAAATGAGCGTTTGGAACCAAATACTGACCTAAATAAGTGTTTGTGACCGAAATAAGGGCGCAAATGAGTGGTGGGGACCAAATGCTGACCTAAATGAGTGTTTGTCATGCATGTTCTCTCCATAAGTGTAACCTCCCTATTTTGGAATGTATTTCATTTACTCCCCCAACAACCTTTATTTTCGATCTTTTTTTTTATGCGTGAAAGACCATGACTCCTTTTTCATATTATTCCTTCTCTCCAAATACAGATAGCCATAATCACTATCTCTAACCAAATGCACAAATGGATACTTATCTGATATCTCTATTAACTTTGTTTTGTTGGTTGTTTCATTTACTTAGCTTCCATTATTCGTCAAATCTCACTCACAAATTTATTTATTCTGGGATAAACATCAAATTAAAAAAGTGAAGCCTAAAAAGGAAAGAAATTTTTCAATCCAAGAAGTCATTACCCTTCAACAAATCTTAATACCACCAAGTAGCCCCAATAATTTGTTGGCCTTCTAAGCCACTTTTCCCTTTTATGATCAGTTCGTTGGCCTGTTAATGTTCAAAACTGGTACAAACGCTGAGAGTCAGGCTGATTGAATGCAGCTGTTACAAGTTCATCGTCTGTACTCATGCTACTCAAAGCTACAACCCTTGCATTATCAAAATGCACCCAAATCAAAAAGTAGCTCATTAGTTATGAACTTTACAAAAATGAAGACCATCGGCCTAATAATAAAGAAGATATTAAGCTCGCTACCAACTCATTCCACTTTCATCGTGCACAGCACGCTTGCTAACTGACACCAATATGGTCATTGTAGACTAAATTAAAGCTTAATGTAGTAAATATGATTCAGGATGATATGTGTGTGTGTATATATATATATATCTTAAATTTTCATTAGTCATCACTCCTTAAGGGATGCTAGACTTGGTGCAGATCTATAAAAAGAGAAGCCCTCTCCATACATGATGCTGTACAAGGTTTTTATTTTCCATAGTATAACGCGTGTTTTATTTTGGATAATAAATCAAAAGATAGTGCTTCATGCAGAAGGTGTCAAGCCATATCTGGATGAATAAACAACAATTTGCTAGAAAAATATTTTTACTTCAAGTCTCAACTGCAGTACCACTCAAACACAGTGCTTTCTAGACTGAGTAAAACAATAATAAAACATAAATTGTGAAGTCCATAAACTGTTAAAGGAGACCACGAAAATCAAAACTTATAATTTATTTGAGAAGTACGAAGGAGTGAATGTGATAAACTTTGGACCACATACAAAATTGTGCGACTTTTCATCAGATGTCAAATAAGTTTCGCATTTCAATAGGCGGAACTTCCAGTACTTCAAATTCAAGGTTATGAGTTACGCCTTTTTTAGCCAGCCAGTCGGCAGGCTCAGCGAGAACATAAGTCTCGTAGAAATCATAACAGAGAGTGCTTTCAGTTGACGTCCACAGTTCCCAGCATTTAGCAAAGAGGCTGCCCTCAACATAAGTCTCATTGGGCCACATCAATGCCTCCATTAAACTTTCAGTTTGAAAGCAAATCTCAGCTCCTATTGCATTCATGTCATCAAGAAGGACCAATCCATAATAGAGAGCCTGGAGCTCAGCTTCTTGGCCAAAAAAGTTAGCATTAGTGTGTCCCATGAAGCCTTTAACCCATTTTCCTCTACTATCTCTAATCAGGCCTCCAATTCCAGTTGGACGGCCACAGTATGTGCTGATATTCAACCTCAAATAGTTTTACTGCATTAAATTTTTAATGTGTTACGGATACATGGCCACTAATACGAAATATAATGTACACAGGCAATCATTTTAAAAAGAAATGAATCAAGGACACAATCATGCATATAACGATCGACCACATAAGAAAAAACAACACTTAAAAGTATACTCCATCCGTCCCTCTTTAATTTACAAAAATGGAGTTGAGCACAACAATTAAGGAAAAAGGGGAAAAGGTGATGTGTTGTGAGTATAGATAGTTGGGTAGGAGAGTGAAAGTGGGGTAGAGAATAGTAAGTGGATAGTTATTGTGAGTATGACAAATGGGTCCCATTATTTTAAAAATATAAAAAAGATTCCATTTTAGGATTTTGTGGATTAAAGTAGGACAACCAAAATGACAATTTTTGTAGATTAAAGTGGGACGGGGGGAGTTTAGATTTAAAACCAATTGGAAATAGAAACATAGTATGTGGTCGTTGTAGAAATATACCACTTCTTGATGAGGTCCCCTCACCAAAATCACGTTCAGACATCATTCTGGCAAAATCAGCCTCGTTCATGGCTACGCTGTAAACAAGAAAATAAGAGATGCAACAAATAAAGAATAAGCGAAAGAGTAGGGAGTGGTGCGATTGACGATTGAGAATATGCAAAAGACCAAATGGTATAACAAAGGACTGGTGTATTTTCAATCAAACAGAACATAGAAATAGATTTTGTGGGGAAGAAATCTGGTGGTGTACAGTTTAGTGTTGACGTGGAACTAGAGAATCATTGCCAGTTTTTATATTTCTTAGTTATTAACTAACCTTTCCCAAACAAGAAATGTGGTAAGATCCTAAATGAACGAACCAACAATCTGAGTCAAGAAAATCAGAAGAAAAAAAATAAAAAATAAAATAGCATAACATAAAAATAGTCCTATCAAAAATCCATTCATGTTTAAGTATCTGAAATGTCAATAATGAGCATCTTGTACTTCTAAACAATTCTAGAGACATACACACATAGGTCCTACCACTTGAGAGAAAAGATTGGAAAGAGTAAAAAGTATGAGATCTTAGACAATTATAGCCTAATAGGAAACTTTGAAAAAAAAAAAATCTTATCAAACAGAAAACATCCAGAGATCAACACCAAGATAAGAAAATGGAAAATGATCAAAACAATCATTCCATCTCTGATCAGGTCACACACACACAATTAGAGAATAGAGAGGACCTAGGGGAGAAGCCGCACTGTTGTGGCAGAAGGTAGCTGATAGTTCATTGCTTTGCCTTCTTATAATCTTTAAGTCTCGTAATTTAATTGTGGGACCTACGGATAATATGACCAATAACCAGTTGTCAGCTAATCCATATCCAAATATCTATGAAATTTCTAACATTGTCTTGACCCTTTTTTGAAGAAGACAACTTTGAAAAGATTTTGTATTAACATTCTCTATTAAAGTTTTCCTATATTTCCAATGTTGATATATGATAAGTTTACAGACTTTCTTCTTTTGTATCCATAAAGAATCCACTAATGGTACATTACTATATTTCTTAATTAGCACAACACCAAAAATCCCCTACTGCAAAACATCCAACTGGATTTGCCTTCAAATTAAGACACTTCTTATAGCCAATCCTTACGTTAGGTTGGCATTTCTTTTGCATTTTTGAAAGTGGTAGTAGCATACACAACACATGCGCAAGATAGTTCCAAATAAAGAACTTAGGAGAGAAGTGCTACAAGGGTGAGTCCAATGGACTAACTCATCTCTCTCAATACATGTTTCTTCATAAGTGTGACTTACAAAATTCAGAGAGATTTTCATTAACAATTGTATAGACCCTAGCCTTATGTCATTAAAACACTTTTCGTTAATTTGTAATCATTTAGTACCCAATATTGAATATACAGAAAATGTTGACATAATGAAATCAACCCGTTAAAGGCCAAAGCCGCTAATCCAAAAAAAAAAAAAAAAACCATGCAGTTTAGTGCTCCGTTCGTCCCAAAATGAATATCTATTTTCTTGATATTTTTGTCCCAAATGAATGTCTCGTTTTTAAGTAACTTTGTCCCTAAATGATTATTTACAAAAATTAAAAAACCTAATTCATTATGTACTTAAAAAACTAAAAGTTCAAAAGTGTATAGCAAGGATATTTATACAATTTTGGTACCAAATTTTCTCAAAGTAGAGTGTGCCTTAAATTAAGAATAAACATTCAATTTGGGACGGAGAGAGTATTAAAATTTGATCACGTGGTGATATCGAACAACTGCATTGCCCTCTAGTTACAGATCATGAAGGAACTGCTGAGAATTGCAAAGATGTGTGTATTCAACTTTATGTTCCTCTAGTCTCTAAGCCGAGTAGGACTCGGAGAAGTGGATGCAAATGAGCAAATATTTTTAGTTTCCAAGTGGACAAATTGCTCGAATTTTAAGTTTTTCAGAAGTTCAAAACTATGGACGTGACATAAAGATTTTGTGTGTCCATCAATAAGTGAGTTTTCATAAGCATACATGCAGGACAACAAGTTAAAATGCTATCAAGCTGCAGATACACTAAAATTGATTCAGCACTCAAGTTAATCTTTTCAATCGCAACAAAAAAAAACTACCCCCTCATCATAGAAAGATAATCCCTCTTTTTCAGTGATCAATTTGATTGAACTTCAACCAAGGATTTCGGAATCAATAATTATCCAATGAATTCTAAAACTTGTAACAGATGCATCATTAAATATACTACCAATAACAATTTTCAAACTTTTATTAGGATAATCATATTAATATAAATTATTCGTGGAAGCCAGTTAAAGTAACAACTAAAGAAGTATGACCATCTTTCTGAGACGGAGGGAGTATTTGATAAGAGAGATCAAGTTACTGAAGGAGGTGGGTGGATTCCCAAGAGTTGACACGTCAAAAATCGAGGTAATAACTTGGATAAGGCAAGGTATTATGATTCCTCTATGTCCTTGATAAATCAAATTGAAAGGCTTTTATCTGTTATTCTTTGCCATAACCTTCTTAAGAATTCAACTTGAGCAAACTCAAGATGATTTCATACTGAAACAATGGAGGTTTTTTCTTCGAGCTGGGTGTAAGCTTCCTTATAAACTAGAATGTTCCTAATTAGTGTTGGATCACTAAAATGCTTGATGTGATACAATGGAGAATGCGGCCTCATTGCCCAATGTGACCAACTATTCTTCTGTTTCTTGTAGCTGCATGCTTTGTTATGTAATTCCAATATATTTCCTGTATTTCCTGCCATGTAATGGTTTAGGTTTTGGCCATTCAACTAGAAACCAAATTAAGCATTCTAAGGGGTTCAAGGTTTTTCACAAGAGTTAACTAAATCCTTATCAAGTCCCTTTTTTAGCCTCGTGTAAAACTCAGTCACGTCAGAGGTGCATCCTTCTCTTACTTCTCTTTAAATTCATATGTGTTTCGCAGGATATAACTTCTATGTCAGGTATTTAGCATCCGTTTAGCACAATTCTCATTCGTGGAAGAAAAAGAAAAATAATAAGAAAACAATATGTGGTTGAGCATGCTAATTAATAAGCTTAATAAGAAGGCGTCCGAAAATGGGAAAAAAAAACCCACACAAACTGAGCTCATTGTTATCTTCAACACCAAATCGTACTCACATAACTAAATTGCATGTCATGCTTGTCAAATGACTGCAAATAACACTAGTTAAGCGGGGGGGAGGGGGGGGAAGCCAAGCATGAATTCCAAAAAGGAGGGTTTTACAGAGGGGATAACCTTGGACATCTTTTGAAAGAAACTATTAGAGAATCTTAGTATTAGCACCAATTTATTAAATGCCGATCGTTACAAGTTTGATAATAATTACTCCCTCAACCCTAAACTGAGTTTCCTTTCTCAGTTTATTGATCAGTGATCATAATTTCCTTAATTTATATTGTAATGAAACATTTGGGCTGTGAAGTGATTATATAGAAGAAAATTACACTCCTTCCGTCCCAAAATGATGGTCCTGATTGGCATTTTTGTTTGTCCCAAAAAGATAATCTCATTTCCAAAATCGATGGGTTAAACAATTGAACTTCCATAATTGCCCAAAGAAGAAGAGGGAGATAGATATAGTAGTGTCCAATAATAACAATTGTTAGGGAAGTAATGGAGTAATTGTTGGGTTTTGAGGCACCTTGAGCAGCGGAAGACGGCAATATAAACAAACAAAACCCTAAGCCCCAAGATTCATTCATGATGATTAAATTAATAGTAAGATGATTTTAGAATACTAACCGTTGTAAAGCGTTTAAAATTTTCGGATCTTCAAATCTTCAAGTCTTCAAGCTTTAGATTTGATCTCCTCGTTCTTCGCGTTCATCGGATCACGATCACAGGAACACGAACTTGAGATGCTAAAGCAAGCATCCTCTATGTGTATCCACACGCGGACGAATATCTAGAACCATTCTAGATCTGGATTGCTAGACCCATTAGAAAACACTTTTCTAATCTTCAAAGGCTATATGAATATTATGCGTTCTTGATCTTTGATTCTCAATCTTAGATCAAGAATTATGTTTCTCAAACATATTGGGTTGCATTAGTTTAATGACTGATGAAAAGATGTATTTATAGTCCCTAGTCATTAACCCTTAATGACCTAGAAGACCTAAATCCCGTCACCCAATTAAACTACACAAATCTGGCCCCAGGAACATTGGCACGGTCGTGCTCACCAAATGGCACGGCCGTGCCACTCGGTCCAAGCTCGACTTGCCGCAATTCAATAATGGCACGGTCGAGTCAGTTAATTCGCGCGGCCATGCAAATCGGCACGGTCGTGCTTTATAACTGGCACGGCCGTGCCCGCCAGGAATTCAACTTTTGCCTTTTCTTGATTTGTCCTTTTGTGTGTGACCCCATAGGATTATATTAAGTTGGCAATGAGTTCGACCAAGGTCAAACCCATAAATCATGAGCGGACTAGCAAGCCATCATGACTACCCAATTAATATAATTTAACGATGTTCGTTCATCCTTATAGAACATATCACAATTCCTTTTGTCACGCGATATCATATTGGACATAAGTCATGGTCAACGTCAACTTATTTCGTTCAATGCTTTCTCGATCCCGAGTAGATTGATATGAGCAAATAACATTGAACACTTCAATACATTTGGGTACGACCGTACACTATCATCAATCTCACTCATCGAGAGGCCAAGCAGATATCTCTCTTGAGAGAGGGACAAATCCCATCTTGACTTATCATTCTTCCCTACATGAATCCGATTATGCCAATCGTAGCCTTCATAACCACCCGGTTAGGGGTAGCGTTTGAGTACGTCAAACATAATGTTCATCATGTGGAAGACCATGATAATCTCAGGTCTAAGGATTCAAATTATATAACTATATGAGATTTAATTATGACATCTGACCATGACAAAAATCTCATAGGTGGGTCAAGTCCAGTATTTGTTCTCTAACAAGTACTCATAAGTTTAATTTGTATCACATACACATGATCATCGTATGATCCTCAATTAAACTTATACTAGTCCTTCATAAGAACTAGGGACGGGGATTATTATAATAAACATGTAAAACATATAATAACCCAGTGTTGTTATCTCCATAACAAATGAGAACATGATGCAACGTAAGGCCTTTCTCAAGGGCCTAGGGCATAATCTCCAACAGTAATAACTAAACTTCATCAAGGATAGTCATGTAGATAAACATAAGTTGTTAAAATGTTTGAATAGTCAAATGGAACTATCATCGTGTGCCGCAAAAGTTATACATACGCTAAACACTACAAACTGCATTAAAGTTTGAATCCTTCCCTCAGCCATTCTTCACATACACAAAAAATGTGTGAAGAACTTAATACAGTTAAAGAACGCAGGATGGATCAAGAATTAATTGACACACATTTACTATACAGAGTAACGGATAGGCACATAGGATAAGAACAGTTCTGATTGATGCTGGAGTAGAATTAAAGATGAAAGAAATACCTGGACGACAGTAATTCTACAAGATGGTGAATTACCAGAGTCGCCAATCTGAAACAAGATAAACATTATCAACCATTATTCAGAAGAAAATGAATTGCATAGATACATTACAAACGGCCATTGAGGTTAGATTTTACAACATCCAGGATATGCAAACAAGGTTTAATAAAAATATATTAAGTCGTTTATTTTTTTTAAAACAAGGTTTAATTTTCATTTTCAACCACTGTGCTTTACCCCACTGGAGGAGCCAAGGATGGTATAAGGGGGGAAGCTCCCCCCCCCCCCTAGTTTTAGAAAATGCCAATTTTTTCCTTTGATTTTAGAAAGTGTAATATCTCACTAATAAAGCTATAAATTTTATCCATTTTACCGTACCTTTAAAAAACATCAAACTGCTCATAATTTTTCCCCCATTTGTGCCAAACTTATATTCACCCATGTAATATTACCATTATATATTTTTTGCCCCCGTTCATCTAAAATTCTAGCTCCGTCACTGCTTTACCGCGAAATTCACTTTAACCACTATACTTATTTTTTGCACAAAAACCACTATAGTTTTGGAAAACTACCATTTTGAGTTTTTGACCCTAAATTCACGGATTAAGGGAAGACTAATCCTTGCCTTAATCCGCGAAATTGGGGTCAAAATGATAAGTTGCCAAAACTATAGTGGTTTTTGCACAAAACAAATACTCCCTCCGTTCCGGGTAAGTTGCAACAATTTGCCATTTTGGGCATTCCACTTAAGTTGCAACAATGCCAAATAAGGAAACTCTTTATTACTTTTATAATCCTCCACTAATTCTCTCTCTTCCTCCCAACCACTCATTATTCTCCACTCATTCTCTCTCTTCCTCCCAACCATTCATTATTCTCCTTTCTTAATTTTTGTGCTTCCCCTTCCATGTTGCAACTTACCCGGAACGGAGGGAGTATAGTGGTTGAATTGAAAGTCGGGGAAAGTACAATGGTTGAGTGGCAACTTCAATATACACTACCAACTTCAAAATAAGTATAGTGGTTATTGTGCAAACAATACGTACACACACATATACATAGCAAGTAAATTTTTCAGGTAACTGGGGAAAGAATCCATGTCTTGAGACTTAAAAGTATGAGTGGCGACTTCAATTTCAAACCCTAGACTTGAAATCAAGAGAAAAATGAATGCCATTGAGCTAAATCAACTCATCAAATTTGAATGCATTAATTTTGAATTAAGTTGTCAAACATACCTTTTATGGATTCTTTCATTAATCCATCGTTACATATAGGAAACCTGGTGGCCAGATAATCCATTGATTGAATATCTTCTTTCTTCGGGAGGGCATGGCGTCGATTTACCGTGCCCTAACCCCCAACTTTGGCATTTTCAAGCGGGAAGCGTCGAATTCGAGCGGTACATATTTATAGTGAAACTCGGATCCAATTCAGAGACGTAATGGGCCGCGAGCGACAACACTGCTGTTTATGGGCCGCGCAGTTGGATTCCGTTCATGACGTACAAAATACTCACTTGTTTACTCATAGCTATTGAAATAGTACTATTATTTCCACTCTCTCTAGTATGGATGGTCAAAACCGGTTCTGGTTCGGTATATATGTGACCCTGAATCGGTTCGTGCTTACCCCAGTTTTGGTTCCAGTTGGCACAATCCGGTTCCGGTTAGGTTCCGGTTCCGGTCTCCCCCTTTAAAATTATTGAAAAACAAGGGATTTTCGGTCCGGTTCCGGTCCGGTTCGCCATTTATGTGAACCGTAACCGGCCCGGATGAATGGCGGTTCCGGTTACTCCGGTTCCGGTTTATTCGCCGGTTTGCTCCGGTTCCGTGCTTCTCCGGTTCGGTTCCGGTCCGGTTTTCCTGTTCCGGTTGGCCATCCCTACTCTCTAGTATAAGTGTTAAATACTTGTCGGGAGAGCTTTGCCGTCCTTGTGGTCCTACCCGGCTCGAACTAGATTAGTCGGCATCCAATATGATGTTCGGATACCGGTGGTTCAAACCAAAAAAAAAACAAAAAAACTCCTATTTTACCATTAATATTAACTATTTTCCTTAATTCATATTTTTAACATAGGATCTTTGTATGGAACGAAGGGAGTATTTGCTAACATTTGTCAACTTCAACACTTTATTTGTCAGTTTAGGAACATCAACCTTTTTTACGACAATCTCAAGCTTAAAGGTGTTAATCTTTGTTCATACTTTAACCCCATTGTTTTCTTATACGACATTCCTATATATTGATCATTTTAATGTTCATGGCTATATAGCCATTTGTAGGGACGGGTCGGGAACCACTATTTTCATAAATGAGATTATTTTTTATTTTTAACATGTCGTAGCTGTCCATCTCCATTCACGTTCCTCTTCTTTCTGTTCTTCGGCGATCTTCTTCATCTTCAGTCTGTTCATCTTGTTCATTCAGGTATTGATTTTTCTAAACCCGATTTCACATTTATTAATTGTTGTTTTGCAATTAATAAATGTGAAATCAAGTTTTTAATTTTTATTTTAAATCTAGTTTTTAATAATGTTTATCGTTGTTGTTTTTGTAATGTTGTTTTTCTCTCCATATCTATATGTGAGAGCCTGTGATTTCCATCCGTTGTTGAGGGCTTGTGACTCCCTTCCATTGGTGAGGGTCTTGTGTATTGTTTTTGTTGTTTTTATGATTATGGGAAAGTCTGAATCTGACTTAGAGAGGGATAGGGACGCAATACTTTATCAAGATGTTCATGAAGTCCAGCATTTCGAACAGTGAAATCTTTCGAAGTTAGGTTTTGTTAAGATTAACTATTGCAAGGATGGGCTAAGCATGAATATTTATTTATTTTTGCAAATGACAACTCAAAATGTCAATATGTTGGTAAATGTAATATCTAGGGCCCCACCGTTTGGGTCGAGCTTCCGACTTCGGTGTATAGTCAACACCTAAATGTTTGTTATTATCATTAATAATACGTTTCATTTGTTTTTTTTTTTAAAAAAAAAAAAAAAAAAAAAGCAAAGCAAACGAAAAAAAAAAACATGTTGTAGCTGAGAGGTAGGGAAGAAATTGAATTCTAAACGCCACTTGAGAGCTTTTGAATCCATTGGTTATTTTTGTTGTTTTTCACTCTCTTTGGACTAACATTTTCTCTATTAATCTACTACCTCTGTCCCTAAATGAGTGTCCAAATTTCATTTTAAGGGCATAACTTCTTATAAAATTTGATGGCAAAATTCATATATAATCTTGTAATCTTCTTTACAAACATTTAGTTTTTGCAAGTATAAAGAGACCGGTGAAAAAAAATTCGAAAAAAAACATTTAGGGACAAAGTTATGATCAAAATGGACACTCATTTTGGAACAAAAATTTCCTGAAATTGGACACTCATTTAGGGACAGAGGGAGTAATATCTTACCCTTTTTTGTCACACGATGGTTACAAAACCACAAACAACGAAAAAAAAAAAAACTTAAAATCAAGAATCCGTGCTCAGCATTGGTTTGGTTGTGGGACTGGGTATGGCCGTTTAGCACTAGTCAAATTAGGCCAATTATTCCATTGACTTAATACTAGCAGTGCACAACTTCTCAACTTAGGCATCAATTGGGTGATACCTACTACTACTTACCATCAAAGTCAACTGCCTTCTCAAAGAGAAGATTTAGGTTTTGACTTCCTGCACCATCCTCTTTATGAAGAAAACTATAAACTCACTCCGTCACAAAATGAATGTTCAAGAAATTATCAATGTTAGGGACGGCCGGAGGTAGTATTAGTAACCATATCACTGAACTTGAAAACTAATTCAGATTAAATAAATAAAACGCATACTACAAGCTGGTTCTGAACTGAGTACAAGTTAACTATAGAAAAACTAAAACCCGCCGATACTGCAAAATAGATAACATTAAACCTAAAAACAAAGCTCTAAAAACAAAGCTCAAAGACCAAAAAAGTAAAAAGATCCCGACAACAGTCTAAATAAATCTCATGCAAGAGAAATAAATTAAAATCTATTTTCCATTAGTGACGGCCTCAGATGGGTTGAGCTCGTCCCAAGCTTCAATCCAAGTGACCATGGCATCAGCCAGCTTGAGGAAGTAGTCGTCCACCTTCCCGAGCTTCTCCTTGACTTGCTTAGACAGCTCAATGTAGCATTGCTGCACGGTGGTGCATTCCTTTGGCAGTTTGGCTGCTTGGAAGAATGGGATCAACTCTTCTTGCCAGTAAATGCCCTTGTATTCCTTCTTCAGGTTCACAAAGGGATTGCTAGCTTTGCTGTGCCAGATGTATGGCAGACCCGTCTTCACTCCCCATCCCATGTGATCACAAATCACCTGAAAATTCAAATAAATCAATCAGCAATAAAGATCTTACGTATTATTACCGTCAAAATCAATACTCAAATATAAATATTGCGAGATTAAATCACTTTTGGAGTTTAGAATACATATTAATGGGGTTTGGCGGACAAAAGTGATTATGAGTTTCAGCAATCAAAACACAGAAATTGCAGTTTGGACCAAGAAGTTGACATATAATGGTGTTTTAATATGTGGATTTATACCATGATACATACAATAAGGGTATTTTAATATTTACTGTATAATTGATTTGGGGGATTTTGTATCTAAGCATGTCCAAAAGTATTCTACGATTTTCAAATAATCACTTTTGGAGAATCAATACAGACCCTAAATGAGTAGTTGGTTACGTGATAATGGCCATAACGCAAACATGGAACAAATCACAAAACTCTTGCAACAAATAAGCAGTAAATAGATAGCGTTGCCAAAATGGACACTATATTATTCAATAAGCACCTAACAAAACTAACAAAAGTGCATACTAAAACTGTAGATTAATAAAAACATACCTTAATGCACCATCCAGCCCACATGTCATCGTAGCGCCCAATTGGCTGGCCATCACCCATGAGCCCAAAGTACATTGCAGGCCCAATCAACTTACGGTCGAAAGCAAGATTCATACCACACATAGGAAAAAGGGTTCCCTTTGGTATGGTCATGACAGCATCAACATACCTAGAAAAGAACGTAATAGAATAATTAGTAACCCTGTTAAATGTATACCTAAAAGATTTTGAAATTAAACAGCAAGACTGGTTTTCTACCTAGTGTTTCTCTCTCTAGGCTTGACAAGCTGGGTGGGCGCGTCATAATCAGGGATGTTAAGCCAAAGTCCATGAGAAACAGCAGTTAGAGCACCCTCACGAAGACTGAATGGGTAGCCACGCACAAAATCTGCACCCTCCCTGTATGGATCATACAGGGTGTTGAAGAATAATGGAGTTGATGGGCACAACAGATTCTTTATGTGCTGCTCAAGAGCATTGATTTCTTTGCCACTTGGGTCTTTGGCAACCTGTGAATCAACAAAAAATGTAGTACATTGTCAGATCAAAACAATGTTGCATGATAAAGTAGCCAGAAATAACTCAACAAACTCCATATAAGCTTGGCTTGATCTAATCGAATAGCAGATCTCAAACGAAATTGAGAAACGGGTTATACAAATATGAGTTACACTATTTGTAACAATAATAAAGATCTCAGACCTGACTTATACTAAGTGGGGTGCAAAGTTCTAATCATGAAAATCTAATCTGGAACCAGTATTGATATCAACGCCGAGTTTATAACAAAACTACAAAAAGATCAGACAACAAAACCAAAATACAAAATACGATTTTATAACAAAACTACAAAAAGATCAGACAAGACCAATATACAGAATGCTACGGATTACTAGTTGGAATTTAAATTTTGAAGTTTGTGTGGATGTGTGTGGTAGTGACAGATCAAACAAGTATAAGAAAGAACAGATTCAAACTAAGTATAATTGTAAATAAACTAACAGCAAACCCCAGATCTGCGACAGAAAATTGTCAATTTCAAAGGCCCCTCCCATCAAATCCAAACCTAATTGTCGATCTTGACCAATAAAAATCAAACTTGCCCCAAAATTGAAACAAATCAAAAACCACAAATAAAACCCAATATACTGCTCAACAAATTCAAACTAAATACTCAACAAAAAAGGATCAGGAGAGACTTACAAAGCAGTCATCATCAATGGTGTAAACATACTTCTTCTTTGAAACCATGTAACCGAAGCAACGGCAAGCAGAGTCCTTGAACGAGATGCAAGACGCCTTAGGACCCAGAATCCGGTTGATGTCGTTGCGATTGTAGAGCTCATAATCAAATCCTTCGGGGACTTTAATGACCTTGTTAGGATCTCCGTCCTGAACAATGATGAGATGGTAGGGCTGGAAAAAGGGCCTCCACATCTCCAAGAAATCGAGGTTTCTAATGGTGGGGATAACTATGTCAAGCTCATCGGTCAAAAGGGGTGAGGGTGAAACGGAAGTCCCGGCCATTGTCGACGGCGGATTAAAGCTCCGAGATCAGATCGGATACGATGATGATGGGCGAAGTTGAATTGTATTGGAGTATGGACTATGTTGCTGATGGAGTCCCCTATATATAGAGGAAAAAAGATTTTCGTATCCAAAGGAGCTATTTTTTCGATTTAAAAGTCTTTGGTCTTTTAATTTGGGTTTAATTACCAAATACTTTCCTCAAAAGAAAATAAAAAATCAAACATAATTTAGTTTCTGATTTCATGAAACAATTTAATCTCTATTTTTTAAAATTAAAAAAACTTTAATTTCTATAAGTTCTTCTTAATCTATTTTTAATGGAAATTATATTTTCTTTCATGAATTTAACGTTATTGACCCGTTGATCTACTAAATATGAGTAATGACTTTTTTCTATTTCATGTAGTTACTAAATTCAACGTTATTGACTCGTTGATTAACTAAATATGTGTAATGACTTTTTTCTAATGAATTAGCGAAATTTTCTATATTTAGCCATATTTTTTACTCGTTGGCTATAGTTTAGATTACATAATATTTTCTCATTTTATGAAGATTTTTTTCATTTATATGAAGATAACTTTTTTGTGGGTATTGCTTTGATTTTTAGTTTTATCAACTTAAACTTTTATATCAAACCAAAATATGTTTCGGTGCCTACAAATCAGTGGCGGACTTAGTATTTTTTGTGAACGGGGACAAAGTTTACTAAAATGCACTAACACCCTTAACTTTTCAAAAAATTGCACTTTTATTTTTTTCAAACGGCGGCCTCGGCCCCCAAATGACACTACCTAGGTCCGCCGGTGCTACAAATTAATCAAATCTCACTTATGTCCTTAACTATAAGATTTATTCAAAACTCACAAGTAACATTTATAGTCAAGTAAGATCACAGATCGTAAAAACTCAATAAAAAAATATTGATATCAGTAAGTGCCTCTTTCATGTTCAGATGAGAGACAATGTAAATCATACAATATTGAAGTAATGTGTTCCTCGCTCGCGCTTGTGAATAATTAGGTCCACACTCGATGGAAATCAAAATGACTATATTTTGGACTTGCATAAAAAGAAAAGTCCAATGATAATGACACAACCTCAGATCCAAAAAAAAGTTTTTACGCGTCTTAGAACAAATGGAACCCTAAGTCAACTATTAACAATTTGCATTATTAGAGTAGGAAAATTTTATTGTTGTTAAATTATACTCCCATCGTTTTAAAATGATATTCTCATTTATCATTTTTCATTGTTTAAAAAAGTTCTTCACATTTCCACATTTTAAGCTTAAACAAAGCATGGCTAGTGAAACAAGTATTTATATTCTTTAAAAAGTTTGAATAGTCAAACGCAAAAATCATTTTTTGACGGGAGTAAAATGGAAGACAAAAAATAAGGATTGGAAGATTGAGAGGCGTGGTGTAATGTGAAGTGTGGGAGAATCCGGCGTTAGCCGCGTGGGTATGAGAGGCTACCCCTCTTCCGGGGCACGAACGAACCATTCAAATTTCAAAGTCGTCTCTTAGCTTTGGTCCTTGGACGTTTCTGAGCTATTTTAAATTAAAATTTTCATAATAATAATAATAATAATAATAATAAGTGATACTTTTTTAGTCTCAATTTAAATTAAAAAAAAATAGGGTCAAGAATTAAGAAAAATGTGATGTATTATGTGTGTAAACGGTTTGATAGGAGATAGAAAGTAGGGTATGAAAGAGTTAATGGATAATTGTTGTGAGTATGGCAAGTGTGACCCACAAATAAAGAATTATAAAAAACTTTACTTTTTAGGTTTTGAAGTTTAAAATGAAAAACCAAAATAAAACTTTTTGAAGTTTAAAATAGTACGAATGGAGTCATATTATCAGTTTAAGTGTTTTATATTTTTTAAAGGAAAAATAAATATTTCCTACCTCACTATTTTTATTTTAAATTTTTTTTTTTTTTATAAATTTTCATTCTTAATACAAAATGGCCGTGTGTTATGGGACGGAGGAGGGAGGGAGCATGTCATTATCGGCTCCCTTCCCTCTTTGTCAAAGATAACTATACTTATTTACTTTAATAATCACTTTGTTCTTAAATGATTGTTAATATTTAAAAAAATAAAAATTTTGTCCCTAAATATTTTTTTTTACTAGTCTCTTTATACTTACAAAACTAAATATTTGAAAAAAAGATTATAAAAGTATATATATATATATATATATATATATATATATATATGAATACTTACAGCTAAATCTTATAAAAATCAAAATTTTTAGAATATCCCCTTAAATGAAATTTGGTCATTCATTTGGATGGAAAGAGTATCACATTTTAATTAAATAAGCATAAGTATATAAATCACTGAATGCATTTATGATTTATTTTTACAAATATTATTTTAGAAAAATATTTCCTCTTTATAGAAATACTAATATAATTTTGATTTATTTTTCTCAACTTAATTACATTTCGCAAACTTATTTATCCACAATAATATTAACAGAAGATTTTTTTGAGTGATTGGTCTAATTCTGTTTGAAGAGACCAAATCATTTGTAGGCGAGGCCAACGTGAGAAACAGCACATTGCATAATAGTATTCTTGATGCCATTGCCATCAGGGTAGAGCTGTCTGTATCTCATCTTTTCAAATGCGGATTTATTTATAGAAGTTTATCATAAAGTAAGAGTTTTTTTTTTTCAAAGATATTTGAAAATGTTCATTTTTATAAAGTTGGTCCAAGGAAAAAAAAGTAGGTTTTTCTATCGCTTATGAAAAAATAAATTCAAACATTTATAATGAAATCATAAACATTTAAACTGATAATTAACATTCAAAATGCCACTTTTAACAATTGTTAATAATTGTTAGTTTGTATGTTGAAGAAGGTTAATGTGTGTAAAAAAGTGGCAGTGTGTGTCTTAAGTAATGCCCTTTGTGTGTGTAAAAAATATCAGTTCTAGTGTTAAAGAGTGTTCGTGCAAGTGTTAAATAGTGTCGGTGATAGTGTTAATGAGTCCCAAAATACTCTATCCGTCCCACCACAAGTGAGACTAATTTCCTTTTCGGTCTATCCCACCACAAGTGAAACTGTTCAAAATGAAAATGTTTTAATATATTTATATTCAACCAACCCCACTATTTAACCCTACTCATTCTCTTCTTCATTTTCCACCACACAATTTATTCAACCAACAATACTATTTACCCTACTCATTCTCTCTTTTCATTTTCTACCACACATTTACTGTTTTTTCTTAATTATTGTGCCCACAATTCTAGTAGCACTTGTGCTAGGACGGGGGGAGTATTCGATGAGTTCTGATTATATACAAAAACGTTATCTCATTTTTCAAACAACTTTTGGCTATTTACAAAAAAAAATGAAACAACACCAGCTTGTGTTTCAAATTTCAATGATTGGTAAGGCGGTCAAGCTACCTGCGCTTGTCTGGTCGGATCGCTTAGTTGCTCTTTCTAAGAGGCGGGAACGTATCGATTGAATCAACCTCCCCCGGCCACAAGCAACAATAAGTCCCTCCCTAACAGCGAAAAAGGCGCTAACAACTTATATTCTCCTGCACTTCCCTGAGAAAAAGTCTAGGTTGATATATCTGTGGCAGCAACAGAGATGCAAAGGGATGGCAATTTGTCCGAACCCGCTCCGTATCCGGGACGATCTGCTCCGCAGCGGGGCGGGGTTGGCAGCCTTTTTCAAAACCCGACGGGTCACGGGGCGGGTTCGGTTTCACAGCTCAACCCGCGGGGCCCCACCCTGTATACTAATATATGTATTTAATTACTATAATGTCCCTAACCCATTTCAATTATTACCCCCACAAGCCCACTCCCTATCCCTATCGGCATTTCAATTTACAGGCGGCTTCTCTTCTCTCTCTCAAATCGATAGATTTCTTAGGGTTAGAGGAGTCTGAGATGCGGCGCTAGCTAGAGAGAGACATCGACATCCATTTCGCGACTTCCACTCCGCCGCCCGCCGCTTACAGGTCTTCCTCCGGCGACTTCCACTGGTTAGAAAGGTAAGTTAGTCTCTCTCTCTCTCTCTGACTCTCTCTCTCTCTCTCTCTCTCTCTCTCATTCTCTCTCTCTCTCTCTCATATGTCGATTACTCGATTTGTCAATTTCTAGGGCTAGAAATTGATGTTGATTTTGATGTTGATTTTCTAGGGTTAGAAATTCTGGGCTGCCTAAAGGCCAAAAAAAAAAATCGATTTGGGACATGCGGTGCGGGGCGGCTACGGGTTCACCAGTTGGCGGGGCGGGTTCGGTACTAGGGGGGTTCTTTGAGGGGCGGGTACGGTTTTGGTCAAACTCGCCTCTTATCCGCCCCGTTGCCATCCCTCTTGAATTATCCTGTTTCCTTTCGTACTTGTGGATGTATAAATTGACCTGGGACCTCGATCCAAGCCTAGCTAGACGGGAGGAGGGCTATTCTCTAGACCGAGATTTGACTCCCATACAATCTTTTCTATCCCACATAGAAGCCTTGTTGGTCATGTAAGAACGGAGGGGGGGGGGGGGTACAAGAACAACGGAGGGATCCGAATGGACCTAAATGAAAAAGACATAAAAAGTCTTTTTCAAAACCCAGCATTGAGGGCGATGCATTGAAAGCATTCGTTGTAAAGTCCCCTTTTCTAATTGAGATGCTACTGGGATGACATGCTTTGTGGAAGTAGTAGTTACATTGCTCTCACTACGAGAGGATGAGTTGTTAAGCCCAATCTGAGAACCGAGAATCCAACGGCCGAGACTTCACAACAAGAGCCTATGCCTATCGCATGATGCCTGACCATCATGAAGCTTAAGTTCATGCTTTCGATGTGGCCTCGTCTTAAGACTAAGATTCTTTTTTTCTTTCCATACCAACACGGTAATTTATTCCCTCCCTTTGAAGTGCATTTATTAGATCAGCTCCACTAGTCACAAGAAAGAGGGTGAAAGGCCTACTACTTCTTCATTCATGGTTTTCTTTTTCTTTTTTTCTTTTCGAAGGAAGGAACTACTCCCTCTCTGTTTCATAATACATGACGTTTTAGGAGTAATTTTTTGTTCCAAAATATTTGACGGATACTTTTAGGGGTACATATGTCTTTTTAATATGTATTAATTGCATTTCTTAATATGTGTGAAGAAGTCTAAAACAACATGTATTATGAAACGGAGGGAGTATATCTTTCCGAATAATTTGATTGAATGAGGAATCAACCAAGAGAGCCGCTCCATTAACTTTGGTACTCAGTTAACCTCCTTCCTTTATCTTTCAGTATTCATACGCAACTGCAGCTAATTCTTGAAAGTAGTTGTTGCGTTATTTTATACGCACTAGGCTCGAGACTGAGATCTACAATGATCGCTTCACATTTTGAATTTTCAAAACATGTGTTTTTTTTTTTAATTGAGAAAAATGTGTTTTCCCCATTTCGCATTTTATAGAGTAATGGCAAAGGTAAATAAATATTCTTATAATCAATTTTTTATTTTGCATATGTACTACTCCCTCCGTCCCACCTCACTTGACACCCACAAGGTGGACACAATAATTAAGGAGAATGAATAAAATAAGGAAAATGTGTGGTAGAAAATGAAGAGAGAGAATGAGTGAGGTAAATAGTAGTGTTGATTGAATAAATTGAGTGGTGGAAAATGAAGAGAGAGAATGAGTGGAGGGGTAGAGTGATTATAAAATTATAAAAAGTATTATATTTTAAGAAGTGTCAAGTGAGCTAGGACAAACCAAAATGAAAATAAGTGTCAAGTAAGCTGGGACGGAGGGAGTATATTTTATTATTGCTTTGAAAATAAATAAATTGCTTGTATATAATGAGCTGTAAAATGATCTTGATAAATAAAATATTTAGTGACAAAGTTCTTTAAAAGGTAGATATTCATTCCCTCAAAAACAAAAGAAAAAGGTAGGTATTCATTATTATGGGGTGAAAAGTGTATCTTTCTTAATAAATGAAATACCTGAAAATTGACATAACATACCATTCAAACAAAGTGTTTTTAAAACATATGAAGTACTCGAATATGAATTACGACCATTTTTCTTATTTTTATGAAATTTTAAAATTTGCATTGTTATTTTAGAAAAATGTTATTAATATATTTTAGAAAATGTAGAACAAAGTGTTTTTTTTATACGATGTTTACACTATGAGGCAAGAAGAAAGATCAAACACTGTATCTCACAAAATGCGAGATTTGGCTTTTACCATTGGGACGATTCTTTAGGGATGTAACAAAGTATTTTTAGTTTATGCGATTGTGACACTTATGCATATCCCCTTTGAATATGTTGTAGATGTCGCGGATATGTCCCACAAATCTTTACTCATCACCTTTTTCCTACAACCCAGATTTTGCCGCATAGTCTTACTTATTTTATGCGTAGCTGAGATCAATTCAAGAAATTAAAGTTCTTGCCAAGCTAAAAAAATCTCATTCGTCGAACATAAAAAATAAAGCGAGATGGCAAAACCAAGGCATTCGAGAAGAGGTCGCTAGAACATAAAAAATCTTGCTGGTGAGAAATATTGGCATTGGCTATCAGCCTATCAGCCAGATTGTCAATGATCAATATTCTTGCAAGCTTTCACTGGCATTTTAGGTTCAACTACCAGACCGACATAATGCGCGCGCTCCTATCAATCTAATGATCCACTTCCACATGTGGATTTGCAATAAATCTGAAAGTATGTCAATACAATGTACGGCATTGCAGTAATTCTGAGCCTTTTTTGTAACGTGACAATCGGAGGGAGGTGTTTACTAGAAAACAGTTAAAAATAAAAAATAAAAAATTACTCCCTCTGTACCTAAATGAGTGTCCATTTTCCAAAAAATTTTGTCCCTAAATGAGTGTCTTTTTTTAACATAACTTTCTCCCTAAATGTTTTTTTTTCGAAAATTTTTTCACCGGTTTCTTTATACGTGCAAAACTAAAGGTTTGGAAAGGAGATTACAAGATTATATATGAATCGTTGTTACCAAATTGTTCAAAAAGTTGAGATTTTCAATGTCCCTCAAAATGAAATTTGGACACTCATTTAGGGACAGAGTTAGTATAATTTAAAGAAAAACTAGTGTCCCTCAAAATCTTGTGATTTTTAATGGGCCATATGAAGCTCTTACTAGTTACTACCCTTTTACTCTATTCTCAATTAGAGCTGTCAATACGGGCTGGCGGGGCGGGTTGGGCCCAACCCACCACAGCCCACCTTCAAACGGGGCGGGGCGGGCTGGCCCAAATTCTTGGCGGGCTGAGAAAATGCCAACCCACCCCACCCCACCTTGGGTTAGCGGGCCAGGCGGGCCAAGAGCCCAATACACTTGCTAGTTAAAAAAAAAAAAAAAAAAAAAGAGAAGGATCTAGCCCAGCAGGTTCTACTTCAAGTTCCACGAGCCTGCTGTGTTCCAAAAAAAAAAAAAAAAAGGCCACATGACATGATCCATCAGCAACAGCAAGTTCCAACCAAGTACATTGCACAAGCAACTTAACATTAACTTACATTACATATTACAGACTTACAGTGCACCAAACACATTGCACAAAACATAATGAGTACCACCAACAAAACCAACATCAATAATAAATAATAGTTCAATACAACTTGACAAACACCATTCAGTTAAGTCCGACGACACAAATGAAATGAACAAATAAAGTACCACAAACTGAAACCACATTCTTTACCCATCATCGACTTCAACAACATTGGACCCTTCACTTGATAAACTTGATAAAGATGCTTTCAAAGAATCTCCATCTTCATTGATTTCCCCTACATTTTAATAAAAACACGAAGATAATTGTCAAATAAAAGAAAATAAAGCAATACATTTAAATAATCATTAAGTATAGAAGGAGATAAAAAATTACCAAAGCCATATAACCAATTTCGAGAACAAATGAGAGATTGCACATTTCGAGGAAGTATGCAACTTCTAAACTTGGTAAGGATACGACCACCAATGGAAAATGACGACTCTGATGCAACAGTAGTAATGGGTATAGCTAAAACATCACATGCCATACGCGCAAGAATTGGGTAACGATGCTTCTGACATTTCCAATGCTCTAAGACATCTAAATCTCCGTAAAATGCAAACTCAAGCTTTGGCTCCTCCAAATAAAGATCCAATTGAGACTTTCCCGCAATAACAACAGTTTCACTCTCATATTCCAAACATTCCTAAAAATATTATAAAACTTAAAGTTCATTCGTAATAAAAACAAAAAAAAAATGACTAACTTTCCGGGACAGATGGAGTATATTAGAAAAACTGAAAAATGATGAAAAAAGATTAATACTTACATCAAATATTCGCTTGCCCTTACTCTTACGTAATCCTCCATTCTTTTCCATTTCTGAAGGTGTGACAAAAGTACGTGGTTGTGAAATGCTAGTAGTGAAATCATTATTGATCTTTTCTTTAGAATATTCACCAAAAAGTTCGTACAACTTTCTCTTCACAAGTGACATCTTCTCTTGTGTTTCAGTAGGATTATTCTCCGTCTTTGAATAAAAATACTCCAACATTGTAAGCTTCATCCGCGGATCAAGAACAGCCCCAAATGCAAGAACCGTACTATAGTGAGCCCAATATTTATTAAACTTCTCTTTCATATTTTTACTCATATCACTTATCAACGTATCTTCACTTGACATGTTTTTTCTCAATAAACGTTCAATTTTCCAAACTTGCATAAAGTACAAGTTAGCCGTAGGATAAGAAGTGCCTGAAATCAAGTTTGTAGTGTCATAGAAAGGCTCAAGGAATTCACATATTTTCTCTCCCCTACTCCACTCATCCATTGAAGGACAATACTTATAGTTCCTATCATTCAACTGAAGAAGGGTAAAAGTTTTTTTATACTTAATGGCACTATCTAACATCAAGTAAGTTGAATTCCAACGAGTAGATACATCAAAACGCAAACCAACCCGTGTGTCAATATTACCAACTTGTCTCACACATTCTTCAAATTTTTTCATCCTACTCTCATATCTAAGGTACTTAACAGAGTCCCTTATCTTTTGCAAAGCAACATTGACTACTTTCAAACCTTCTTGAACAATCAAATTTAGTATGTGAGCAGAACAGCGGATATGAAAAAAATCACCGTCACAAAAGAGACAACCATCCAAAAACCAAGTTGTTCTTTCAAGTTTTCTTGCATACTATCATTACTTGATGCATTATCTAATGTCAAAGAAAATACCTTTTTCTCAATTCCCCATTCCTTTAAATACTCAAGCACTTTTGCCGCCATTTCGACTCCTGAATGTGGAGGTGGCATATGATCAAAATTAAGAATCTTGCTATTTAATTTCCAATCAACATCAACAAAATGAGCTGTCAAACAAATGTAACCTTCATTACTCAATGCTGTCCACAAATCAGAAGTTAAACAAATTCTATTGGGAGTATTTTCTAAGGCTTTCTTAAGTTTCGCTTTCTCTCTCAAGTATATAGCATTAATATCCGAAACAACAGTATTTCTAGAGATGCAACGAAATTCAGGATTCAAATACTTCACAAACCTTCGAAACCCATCATACTCAACAAAAGAAAATGACAAATCATGCTTAATTATTGCCTCTGCTAATAGGTCACGTGCAATCTTTTGGTCAAGTTTTGTGGTTTTAATCTTCCCCTCATAATTAATAACCATGACCTAAGTCATTGTACTTAATCTTGGGACATATTGGAAGATGACGCTTCAAATGTGAAGTCCCATATCCTTTCCCACCACACTTATACTCTTGGCCACACGCTATACATTTGGCCCTTGGAATTTTATCTGGGTTATCAAAGTGTTTCTTAAAATAACTCCATACCTCAGAATATTCTTTACCTCTTTTACCCGACTCAACCTTAGGTTGCTCACTAGTTTGAGCAGCTTCAGTGATTTCTATGTCCCCAGCTTCATCTTCATTGTCATCAACATTGATACTTCTATTAACCGAGCTAGATGCCATTTCTGAAATGAACAAAGCAAAAGAAAAAATGCATCTTTGTTCAGAAGTAGAACAGGGCAAAAATCAACAGCCAAAAGTTAAAAGGCAAGCTTATGTTTATCAGTTCTGCTACTACTTGTTTGCAATCGTTCGAAGCACGGTGTGAATGGTCAATTTAAGCCTTAACCTATGTAAATAAGTAACATAATACTACAGACAACAACTGTCCCAAGTCTCAAAACTTAAAACACTGGCAAAGCTCCCCCACACAGAACCAAACCCCCCCCTCCCCCAAAGAAAAATAAATAAAAAAAGAAAAGAAAGTAGTTTTGTAACATATTTTCACGGAAAATTGGCCAGAAAGAAAAAGATGTCAAGGAATTAGCAACAGCACTACTACCCAGAACATTTACAAATGAAAAAACAAAAAAGGAAATGCAACTAACAATTTATCCAAGAAAAAGGCCATCGATGAATACCATTTCTGAAATGAACAAAGCAAAAGAAAAAGTGCTACTACTAATCTATCAAAATTCAAGTTTCTATTTTAGTAAAATCAACTAATAGATCGAAGACAATGGAGATGGTGGACTTACCAGAACAGAAGGCGATGGACGGAAGGGGAGAGAAGAGTAGCGGCGACCGGCGATGGCGGCGACCGGCGATGGTGGCGTGGCGACTGGCGATGTTGGCTTGGCGGCGCCGGTTGAGACTTGAGAGAGAAAGGTAGAAAGAGAGAAAGAAAGACGATAGAAAATTAGAAAAGTGAAAGAAACCCTAGGCTGAGAGAGAAAGCCAGAAAGGTCGCTGACTTTAAAAAAAAAAAAAAAAAAGGTTAAAAAAAAGTGGGTTGGCCCGCCCCGAACCCGTTTGGCCCATGACCCAAATGGGCTAGCCCAAATTGGCCCACTTGTATTTGGGTTGATATAATTAAGGCCCAACCCACCCTTATTCTATGGCGGGCCGGGCCAGCCCAACGGGCTCGGCCCAAATTGACGGCTCTATTCTCAATACAAGCCTAGACGCCTCCTTAGTCCTTTCTCTTTTTTTTTTTTTCTGCTTATCTCCACATAAAAGTAAAAATCATGTACTCCCTCGTCCCTCCGTCATATAACTATGTGCACAGGAATTAAATGATGAACAGTAGTAGGTAGTTGTTGTGAATGTGAAAAGTGAAGTATGAAAGAGAAAGTGAAGTAAAGAATAGTAACATTAATTGGTGTTGTGAGTATAAAAGTAAAGTAAGAGAGAGAAAGAGTGGGAGGAATAGTAAAAAATCTTTGTCATTTTAAGAAAGTGTGATTTATCAATGAGACGCTCAAAAAGGAAATTTGTGCACATGAAGTATATTCCCTCCGTCCCATAGTTATTGCTACTAAAAGTGAGTGCACGGGGATTAAGAAAATATGTTCAAAAAAGTAAGTATTGTGAGTGGGTAAGAGAGATAAAATAAGTTAGTGGATAGTTGTGAGTGGGTAGGAGAAAGAAAATTGAACATTTTGGGTAATATCAATAAGTATGGGACGCCCAAAACGGAAATAAGTAGCGATAAGTTTAGGACGGATGGAGTATCACTAAACTTGAACTTTATCTTTACTGTTTTAGTTTTACCTTTATCGTTGATGCTTTCACCACAATAATACTCCCTCTGTCCTTAAATGAGTGTCAATTTTCAAGAAATCTTTATCCCTAAATGAGTGTCTTTTTTTAACATAACTTTCTCCATAAACGTTTTTTTTTGAAATTTTTTTCACCGGTTTCTTTATATGTGCAAAACTAAAGGTTTTGAAAGGAGATTACAAGATTATATATGAATCGTTGTTACCAAATTGTTCAAAAAGTTGAGATTTTCAGTGTCCCTTAAAATGAAATTTGGACACTCATTTAGGGACAGAGGTAGTAATAATTATCTTCCAACTATCCTGAAAACTTGACACTTAAAAGGCCCTTATTTCTTCTTCCTCAGGGGTAACCTACTGAAGTCAACTAGACTGCGATTTGGGTTAAATTCACTTGCATGCTTTGTCACTGACATGCCCTCTCTGCCATCTTTAGGTTCAACAACTTTCTCATCACATAGACGTGATCCAGCATCTATCATAGTAGACACCATTTACTTGGTCTTCTGCGTATTTTTCATAACTAGCGAGAGGGTCAACGCACTCATCGCCTTCCTATCCGCCCGATTTGTGTCCTTCACTTATGTCGATTTGTCGTCCAAAAGTTCATACAAATCCTTACCATACAAGTAATCTTCAATGCGACTTCCAGAAGTTGAAATTTGTTTTATTGAACTTTCCAACTACTACAACAATTCCCAAGAACGCCATTGATACAAGAACAAACCCTAAATTTGGGTTAAAAAAAACAACAGCCAAAACTCTGAAACCGATTGTTAGGGGTTCGGCACCCTAGCAGTATATGAGGAGAAAAACAAACAAACAATAATCTCGCGCAAGAGAACAATGATTTGGTTGCCCAAATTGACTATGTCAGGGGGCGTTGCCAAAGCAAGGAATATACACAATAATTTATTCGAGGTGTTACAATGTGTTGACAATCGTTACTTAGTTTAAATAGTAAAGCAACAAAATCAACCCTAGGAATCCCTAACTGTTCACGCGTCAAGAAAAGCCCGGTCCAAAGAAGAAGAAAAATCTGTTCGCGGCACTATGCGCTCACATCGATTGGCTGCATGCATTACTACCGCTGTTCTCCATGTGTTTAAGGCTGTGGCCCCCACTGGTCCCCTGGACTGGACTATATGCTTTGGAATATGAGTATTAGCTTTCCCATCAGCAAGACTTATAGCTTTCCCATCAGCAAGACTTGTGACTTGCTGATGGGAAAGTTTTGTGCTCACGTACCACTACTTTTAAAAGAGGAATTAACTCGGAAGGCTACACTAAGCTAAGCTAAGCTTGTTATCATCCTTAGCTCATTGCACAAATTTGAAGAGCATCTTCTCTTGAAAAATTGGTCCATTTTGAGATTCTTATACCATTCTGATGTTGGGATTCTTATACAATCTGAAATGATAAGCATCCAGCCTAGTGCTACTTTTTCCAAATCTCGGGTCCACCTTATACTCTTTTGGTGCAATAGAAATACCACTACCTTCAGCTTCTTTGTAAAGAAGGTTTGCCTTATCCACACGGCCATGAGCACAAAGCTTTCCCATCAGCAAGTCATAAGTCTTGATTCCCGGTTTACAGCCATCTTCCTTCATCTTCGCAAAAATAATCATAGCATGCTCTACCCTCTCAATCCCGCACAAAATCTTAAGAAACTGATAATACGCCTTCTTATCAAGAGCCTCGCTAAAACCAGAAGATTTCATTCTATCAATCATCTCATCACCCTCTCCAATCCTAGCAGCTTGATACAAACTCTTAATCAAAGCAAGAAATGTCTTCTCATTGGGATGAACTCCCCACTCACCCATCCTATTGAACAAACTCAATGCATCCTCAGTCTTTTGAATTTTACACAAATTTGTAATTAATACATTGAAAGTTTCCACATTTCTTGGAAAACCAGCGACATCCATGTCAATCAACACTTTCTCCGCCTCAGATTGAAGCCTAAATGGATCCTTCTTCCTACAAAGCTTACATACACAATCAAGAATGGAATTATAAGCCACTGCCCCAATCTCAAACCCTCCTCTATGCATCTCCTGAGCCAACCTACGTGCCTCCTCGAGCTTCCCATCAACACACCACCCTTTAATTAAACAATCACAAACATACTCATCAGGGAAAAACTCATTTGCCAATCTCTTTACCATTTTCTCAGCATAACTAGCATATCCATGGTCGCACAATTTCGATACAATCAATTTCAAAGAATCCAAATTGCGAGCAAACCCATAATCTTTATCCATTTTATCAAAGAAAGAGACTACCTGTGTTGGTCTGCCAGCTCTAACCAGACGATCAATCGATGCTTCAAAAGTTTTGGGACCCGAAACCCCTTGGCTAGCAACCAGAACTTCATGAATTGCCTTGAAATCTTTCCGACGGCCAAAATAATCAAGAAAGAAGGACAATGATTCGTCAGTGAGCTTAAAATTAGGTCTTGAAGAAACCCATTTGTGAAAATCAAGAACCGAACGGCCGGCATCCGAGGAAAGATTGAGTGTCTCGAGGATCAGGGAAGGGGTTAGAGTAATGTGAGAGAAAATGAGATCAAGGCGTTGAGGGAGAAGGAGAGCCTGGTCTTTGAGGAGCTCCGAGGACAGCGCAAGAGCAGTATCTTGCTCTGAATTTCCTTGAAAGGGGATCAGATGAGGGGCTATTTTTGTGTCGGACGAGAAGGGTCTGGAGGCGGAGGGAGAAAATGGTTGATTCCGATGGGGAGGAGAGAGAAAGTAGGGTTGTGAACATTGGCGGTAAACATGCGACGGCGTTGAGGAGAAGCAACGGAGAAGGATTGATCGGAGCTGGGTCGCCGGCGGCAAGGACTTGGTTAGTATTCGCATTTTCACTGCGAAAAATCGAGTGACAGTGGAAGGCTGTATTTCATCTCTATTTTCTGTGCCAATTCGAAAACCTAACGGGTACCCAACTCGGACGACCCGTTAAACCGGATGGAAAAAGACCCGGTTTTTTCTCAAAAGACTTTATTACCCCTCGTTTCCTCAGCCTATTATGGGGGTACTCCCGTCTTTTCATATCTAACGATTAGGAGAGCAATGAAGAAGTGGATAGAGAGATGAAACATGATGTGGAAGTGGAACTACTGGTATTGATAAAAACAAAAGTTTTCCAAAAAAAAAAAAAAAAAGATTTCATTTCTTGTAAGCTGCTTTTTGTTCTTCTTTGGGCTTGAAAAGATCCAACAAGGTACCATTAATTCTGCTAATTAAATTGTATATAATTGTTTCGATTAATATTATCTTGCATTTTAATGGGTTCTGCATTTCTTTAAAATCAGCTATTTTCTTGAGTTTAATGCTAGTATTGTTCTTATTAAAGAAATTATCTTTAGAATTGTCCTGAAAAATGCTTACTTGGGAATTGGGAGAAACTGGGTCTTTGTCATTGTGTTTTTAATTTCATGCAAATTGTACTCAAGTGAAGGATTGGATTTAGGATAAGCAAGAAATTGGAGATGAGAAAAAGTTTATTACCCTTTACCCTCCCCCCTCCAGGCAATGAATAAAATGCTTTCATGGTATCCACATGCTATTTGTAAAAAAAAATTACAGATGGTGAGTGTGATGGAAATTTATGCGCCTTTAGCCCATTAGGTCGTGAGATTTAATAATGGTTGTTAAATATGGTTAAGTTCTAATCGAGTTATTAACATTCTTTTCCTTTCCCAGTGTTGAAGTTTAACACGGGTACTTTTTTTTTTTTTTTTTGGGGATTAGTGAAACGACGAAATGGTGTCCTTGCAACAACCTACAGTCCGTACATTGTTGCCGAAAGCATCTACGCAGGTTCTCTTTTCTTCATTTTCTTTTTACTTCCCTACAAAAATACTCCCTCTGTCCCAAAATGATCTTCACATTTGACTATTCAAACCTTTTGAGAATATAAACACTTGTTTCACTAGCCATGTTATGTTTATGCACTTTTAAACCCAAATTGTAGAAATGTGAAGAACATTCTAGGACAATGAGAAACGACAAACAAGAAGATCATTTTGGGACGGAGGGAGGAGTACTTATTATATTTCATTTTTCTCCATATCTTTATGTTAGCCGACTTTATGCATCAGCTAGGGTTGTGTAGGCATGGCCAAATTCGTAGAGGTGTTTCCTTTCTTGCCAGGGCGGAGCAAGCATCAGTAATTTCAAACTCCCTCCATCAAGGTAAGCTTTTGCTATATGCCCTTTGTTTTGGTAGAACTACTCATACCAAGAGTTGAATTTTAAGGTTTATATAACTACCTGAATGTTAATCTCGTTGTGTCTTAATGGCAAGAAATTCTTGGATTGTTTAACTGCTGCTTGATCTGATAGAGAGGAAGTTGCTTGGCCTCTTTAGGGAGATAAACTTGTACTTGGGTTGTTGTTTGAAAAAGTACTATTTTTCTAAAAGAGCTGAATGTAGTCTGGATAGCGCTAGTTGAGTTATGATGACGAAACCCATAGAATTATATTGACCTGAAAAATTATGATCACTCGAGGGGAACATTGACCTTGACTTCATGTTATATATTAGGAGTTGTTATCTGGAAAGATATTGCATTGGAATCTAGCTTAGTGGCCTTGGACAAAAATTTATTGCCTCCAATTTTAACACTAATGGAGAGATTTTGGAACTGAATGCTTAAAGATGTACCAAGAACACTTGGTAGCAGGGCATTTTATTACAGTTTTCTCCCAGTTCCATTCTTTAAGCATTTTATTTCAACCATGCTACTTGATATACATCACAAGTTTCAATTTTTTCACAGATAAACCCGGGAGGCGTCAATTCATTGCTGCTGGGACAACAATTGCCCCTTGGTTTCTGCTGTCTTACCAGAACTCAACAGCATGTACGTAATATTCTTTTCAATTCTCTGCTTTAACCAACATTTTTCTTTTAATTCCTTCGTTATCCCCTTTCAGTTTTACTCAAAATTTCCCTTTTTATACTTCAAGGAGAATTTAATGCATCTTTGATAGTTGTGCTGTGTGCTAATTGATTCGTAATTAGCTATGGCTTCCTAAGAATAAACTTTTGATATGGCTCAGTTGCTGCAGAAAATGTCAAGGGGTTTCTGCCAGTCACTGACAAGACAGATGGATACTCATTTATATATCCCTTTGGATGGCAGGTGCACATTCTAACAATAAAATCTGCTTCTACTCCCTCCGTCCCAAAATGATCTTCTCATTTGCCATTTCTCATTGTCCCAAAAAGTTATTCTCATTTTTACAATTTGGGCTTAAAAGTGCATAAACAAGGCATGGCTAGTGAAGCAAGTTTTCATATTCTTAAAAAGTTTGAATAGTCAAATGGGAAGATCATTTTGGGACGGAGGTAGTATATTTTAGCTAATTTGTTTTATTTTGTATCAATCTATGATGTAGAAGTGCTTATTTATCTGGTCTTTGGTTCTCTTTTGTCCTTCTGCTTTGACCAGGAGATAATTGTCGAGGGTCAGGACAAGGTATTTAAGGACGTTATTGAACCATTAGAAAATGTCAGTGTGAATGTTTTTCCTACAAACAAACAGGATATTCGAGATCTTGGCTCCCCGAAAGAGGTTTGCTTCTACATCCATACAATATTTGAACAATCCAGGAAATAGAAGTTTTGTTTCGTTTTATTTTCTTACATGCATCTGGGCCTAGTGACGATGACATCAATAATCTTTCTAATTTTGCTTCATCCAGATGATATTACTTGACACTTTTATGTTACCATAACGTCTTTATAATTCCAGGTAGCTGAAGCTTTAATCAAAAAGGTCTTGGCTCCCCCTACACAGAAGACCAAACTAATTGATTCAAAAGAGGTCAGATATTTCTTATTTTTCATATATATTCAAATAGCTCATTTACTTTTCAACGTTTTCCAGTTCGTGGTTGACATTCTTCTGGACTTCAAGACTGATTCTTCAATGGTCCTGAATACAGAATGATGTTGATGGGAAAGCATATTACACGTTTGAGTTTGTTGCTCAAGCCCCAAACTTCACTCGACATGCTCTAAGCACAATCTGCATTGGCAACGGTATGGAAGTTTTGATACACTTAGACAATGATTTGATCCGATACCTAGAACTTCATATATTTTTGGTAATTACATCTTATCACTTTGAGTTGTAATCTGATGCAGGTAAACTTTACACTTTGACAACTGGAGCTAATGAGAGACGGTGGGGCAAGATGCAGGACAAATTGCACACCGTGGTTGATTCCTTTAAAATCTTTAATGTTTGAGGAAGACAAGGTACCATATCCATATTGATGATTCTTCTTTTCATTGCTTGTTAATCGGCAATTGTTAGAAAATTACTCAGCTAACACTACAAGCTATCCCATCTATAATGTTGAGCTTCTTTTCATCATTTATTCAAATTTCAGTATTCAGTATATATTGTAATTGAAAACTATATCTATATGGCAATAAATACATTATTTGTATACAATACTTATGGGTGTATTGTCTTCAGTTATTCGTATTTTGGCCATTGTTTTCTCATGGCAAGACAACAAAAAAGTCCTCCTCTAGACTTCCCAAATATAAGTAACCATCAGGACTCTCACGAAACTCACTTATGTTCATTCCAGCATAAGGGGGAGCCCAAACCGACTCTCCCACTTGCTTTCCAGATTCATCTATTGTAACCCCTTTACGAACTACTACCCCGTCAAATGATTCTAGGTTACAAGAAACCCAAAAAGATCCATAACTGTCCGTCTTTATATTCCCTGGAGACGGAATATCAGTCATGAACAGTTCTGCTGTGTCTGCTTTCGGACCTTTTAACCAGTACTTAGTAATTCTTGAAGCAGTGTGCTCTGAAACAAGCAGGTACGTGCCATTCTTACTGACCCCTACTCCCCCTGCTCCTAGAAGCCAGCTTAGCAACACTCTTGCTTGTTTAGAGTGCGGATTATATTCTATTAATCTCCCCGTTCTGTCATCGCTAGTCAAATACTCTTCTCTTTGACTGCATCAAGAAATAAAGGATTCAGATTCAGGTTCAGGTTAAGGTTCAGACAGTTTATTTAGTTCACATCATTTGTGCTGCAAATTGGAGTACTAATGTACCTCAGGTAGTATTCAGAGGTCATTTCTGTAATGTAAACATTTCCTGTTGTTTGATCTACAGCTAAACCGTCCAGCCATTTGAAAGCTTTCCCGTCTGCACTAGTGAGAAGTTGTGTTGCACGCCCTCCTTCAGGGCCCACCACGCATAGACCATAATATGCATCAGCTATGTATAGCTCCTTGGTGACATTATTGAATCCCAAGCCTAGTGCTCTCCCACATGTCGGTCCAAGGGCTGGTTCATTTTTTCCGTCACACAATTTCTCATTCCTGAATAACATTAATCCAGAAACATGAACAAAGCCACCCTTTTTTTTTTTTTTTTGGTTATCTGTAAACTAGGGAAGTTAGGTATGCATGTACCTGTGTGGAGAGGCGTAGGCAAACGTAGTATAATTACCGTGTTGGCCTTGAAACTTGAGAATTCTTCCATCGTTGACACCAGTGTAGGGTCCAGCACCAGTCGGGTCAAAGGCAAGGGATTCCGGACCTCCAGATGGTACTTGGGTAAAGTACTTCATCATAGGGACGTCGGAGACACAGATAGTAACCGAAGGGAAATATAATAAGGAAGCGAGAAAAATGGAGAGTATGGCCATGATTTCTAGTACAAATCAAGATGAACTGTTTGGTGTTAATTTATATATGGTCATTACTAGGTGATCTTGAGATCTAGAGCAGTGAAATGCTAAACTTGTGTTGTCTTAAAATGAGGAAACAGTTTGTCAGCAAACTTTTCATGGTAATTCTCCTTGTTAAGACATAGAAAACCTTAATAAAGTAAGAAAACTACTCCCACTGTCCCTAAATGAGTGTCCATTTTCAAGAAATATTTGTCCCAAAATGAGTGTCTTTTTTTAGCATAACTTTGTCCCTAAATGTTTTTTTTCGAATTTTTTTCACCGGTCTCTTTATACGTGCAAAACTAAACGTTTGGAAATGAGATTACAAGATTATATACGAATCTTTGCCACCAAAGTGTACAAAAAGTTGACATTTTCAGATGTCCCTTAAAATGAAATTTGGACACTTATTTAGGGAGAGAGGTAGTAAAATTTATGAATCAGGATTAGCAAGATCATCACGTATCCATAATGACTTCATATTTATGTACTGATATTGTGAGCTATCCAATTATTGTTTTGTTCAGCAGCATGCAATTGAGGTTTTCTTTTTTCAAATTTTTGTTACTACTAATATTGCCTAAGTACCAAGGGAAAAATGTATGAAGATGATTTTGAGACGGAGTTATAGTTAGTATATGCTCATATATAATTACGTATTATATGGGATGATGATTATATTGATTAGCTATCGAATAATGTTGCAAATGCCCCGGAACTATTGGTGAAGAGAGCAAGTTGCATGAGATAAGATCTTATGTACCACTCTTTGTGTATTACTTGTGTACCACAAGTGATCAAACGGTTATAAGTTATTAACACTATTATCATTACACTGTCAACATTGATCCATAGTCGTTGGATCACTTGTGGTACACAAGTGGTACAGAGGATTTCATCTCGTTGCATGAGATAAGATCCTCTATACCACTCTTTATGTATCACTTGTGTACCTCAAGTGATCTAACGGTTATAAGTTATTAACACTATTATCATTACACTGTCAACATTGATGCATAGTCGTTTGATCACTTATGGTACACAAGTGGTACACAAAAGTGGTACTGAGGATTTCATCTCAAGTTGCATATGAATTTGGATGAATAATAAGATTAAAAAGCTCAGAGATTGAATAGAGGGAAAGGGACTTAATCTGGATATTCAAGTCAAATACATACTACTACTTTTTTTTCCATTTCACGACAATGTGCACAAACTTCTATATTTTAAACGTCCTATTAATGAGACTCACTTTCCTAACATGAATATTTTATAATATTTCTTTATTAAATGAAAGTCACTTGTCATACTCACAAAAACAATTCAATAATATTTCATATCCTACTTTCCCCTTTTCTACCTCATTTTCCACGCTCACAACACATACTCCGCTATTAATTTTTTAAAATGAAGTCTTGTATGAGACGGTCTCACACATGAGACGGATATCGACGAGAGAAGAAATGAGCTTGCTCCGCCCCGCCCATAGGGGCTCTCAACGAGACATGTCTCATGTGTGAGACCGTCTCACACATGTTTTTGTCTTTTTTAAAATACATACTCCCTCCGTCCCTTTTTAATTTAAAAAAAATTGTCATTTTGGTTGTCTCACTTTAATCTACAAAATCCCAAAATAGAAATGTTTTAATACTTTTTGAATAGTGGGACCCACTTGTCATACTCACAACAACTATCTACTTACTATTCGCTACCTCACTTTCTCTCTCCCACTCAACTATCTACACTTAAAATACATCACCTTTTCAATTATTTTTAAAATTATTGTGTCAAAACTTATTTTTATAAATTAAAAAGAGACAAAAGGAGTATACCCTTTCTTAATTTCAGTACACACTTTCTTAATTTAAGTACACACTGAAGACTCAAATGTGCACAATATTATGGGTTAATAACAATTTAGAGTATAAAGTCATATATCACCCTTCCATTCCAAACGAACCCTGATGTTTTTTTTCGTCAGATCAGACGTGACCTGACGTATAAAAAACTCACCAATTAAGGCATTTTTAACGATTTTCGTTAGAAAAGTCAGATAAGTATCATGTGTGTTGCACGTGACTAACGAATTGGTTAATTTGTAGTTGATATTTCTTTTAAAGGGCTTAATGGAAATTCAAACTTAACAAGGTTGAAAATGAAAATAATTATTAACATATTAAATAAAACATTAACACAAAATAAATTAATTATCATCTATATTTTAAAATATATTTTCTCTAACATTCTTCCTATGCATCTCTTCAACGCTTCAAATCTCCTCTCTCTTGACCTTTCTCATAACTCACTGTCTGGAACTATCCCCAACCAAATCATTTCTCTCAAATCTCTCACTTGATTGGATCTTTCGAACAATTTGTTTAATGGGTCTGAATCCTTGAATAACCTCACCCACCTTGTGGGCACTTTAAAACCGGTGAAGTTCCGGCGTCTTACAGGCTTTTCCCGGTGACCGTCAGTTTGGATCTCCTCTATAATAATCGTACCGGAAAAATACCTCAGGTCGGTTCTCTGCTTAACCAAGGGCCGACGGCGTTTACTGATTATGTGGGTTTCTACTACAAACACTGTGCTCGGAGCCGGAATCACAAAGACCGACCTATAATTCATCCAACCCGAAGAAGCCGCTAGAGCCAAATTTGCCTAATGGGTTTATAGAGAATCAGAAGATGAAAAGTGGGTTGATTTGAATTCCTTTAATTTCCGGCATTTCGGTGGTGATCGGAGTAGTGTTTGTTTCAATGTGGGTATACCAGAGAAGATGGAGGCATACCGAGGGCAGAACTGACAAAGAAGAAAAAATGGAAAATGGAAAGGATAAGGAAAAAGAGAAAGAGGCCAGTGAAGAAGGAGAAAAGGGTAAATTTGTTGTGGTGGATGAAGGGTTTGGCTTGGAATTAGAGGATTATGTGTGTGTTTGTGTGTGTGACGGGAGGAGGAAGAGGGGGGGGGGGGGTGGTTTATAAATTTCCTTTTTTTTTTTTTTGGTTCCATCCCCTTACTTCTAGAATATGTCATTTATAACTCCTTCAAACTTTTAATAGCAATTCAAATTGGTCAATTTGTTAATCATGTGCTTAACACATGCGGATTTAACAAGATTTTTAACAGAATCCGTCAAAAAAGCCTTAATTGACGATTATTTTTAACTTCAAGTTGTGAGTTGACAAAAAAAAAAAAACCATCAAGCTTCGTAGGGAAGGATGGTATATCACTTTAGGGTCTAAATTCTCACTTTTTTTTTTATTTTTTTTAGCTTAAATATGAAAATCACAAATAAAACCCTCGTTAAATTTGTCAGCCCACTTTTTGGCCATTGGGCTGAAGAATACAAACCCAAGAATCAAGGTCCAAACATAAATGTCTGACAATCCATGTACTTTTCATTTTCATAGTCCCACTCCCACCCACGGCCACTTCCCTTGCATACCCATTTGTTGATCTTTGATCATTTGAAGAAACCTCCCTTCAATTTCTTCACCCCACAATGCAGAGACTACTTTCCCTCAAATTGATCCCTCATTCTTCTAGAAATCTCCATTCAATTTTTCCCTTCAAATCAAACCCACTTGGTCATCCACATTTCTCTTCTCCCTACGCTACCTCCTCAAATTCGTGGCGGTCACAGCCCAATTTTCCGGCGAAATTAACTGGGTTTGTCTCAAACCCGGTTCTTGCGAAGCGGTTTTTACCCAAGGGTCAAAGCAAAGGTCTTGTCAATGGCGGAGCAGCTGGGTTCATTAAAGCTCAATTTTCTCGGAGTTATTATGGTAGTCGCCAATCAACCCCTTTGGAAAGACTTCGGGTGCAATGGTAATGCCCTTTATCTACTACTACTTTACTATTTTCTCATATTTAAAACTCACTCGTTTCTTATAGATAGTCTCACATTTTGCTGGATTATTAAACTTTGTGACGAAAATTTATCTGTCTTAATAAAACATTAAAAATTGTCAGTGCTACACCTCTAAAATTTTTAACAAGTTTTATCTCATTAGTATTAAATATTCATAAATTCTTGGTCAAATTTAAATCGAGAATTTTCTTGGAAGGAAGAGGGTTGAGTTATCATTAGTATATGGAAATTTTCATTTCCTTTTGTTGTTGGGTTAAAATCAATTGCTCAACTTGGAATTATTATTGTGGCTTAGTTAGGGTTTTCTGCTCATTGCTCATGTGCTTGTTAGTTGTAACTGATGAGGAATATTGCGGTCAAATAAGGGCATGCGGTCAAGTTGTAACAGAGGGATGCGGTCAAGTTGAAGAAGGGAGGTGCGGTCAAGGTGGAAGTTGATGGTGCGGTCGAGTAGGAGTTGTGCGGTCGAGTGGTGCGGTCAAGCTGTGGAGTGGTCGAGTTGTAGCAGCTGCGGTCAAGAAGTGTGGTCAAGTAGTGTTAGTGCAGTCAAGTAGTGGTAAGGTCAAAACGGAAGTGCTAAGTGGTAATTTCATCAAGTAACCACGTGGAAGGCTCGTGAGGTTGTTGGAAGCATGTGAGTTTGTTAAGAGCACATGGCCACTTGGCCACGTGAGGCGGTTATCTCCAACAACTTGCACATGGGCTTCCCTATAAAAGGGGCACAAGAGGCATGAATCATGGTGTGGATGATTTGGCTATTTTCATATTCTTAGTTTGTTCTTAGCTATAGCTTAGTGGTAGTTCTTCTTCTTTATAGTTTAGCTATAGCTCAGTATTAGTGTTCTAGCTTTGTTTCCATAGTTTAATCTTCAATTCCTAGTTGCTTACTCTGTTATTGTTGTTATTGTTGCTTGCTTAATCGAATTTGGTTTCAATTCACATTTTCGCATTTGTGATTAGATCTCATCTGTTACAAATTGGTATCAGAGCAGTCGATCCCCGGCTGCTTCTGCATACTCTGATAATCATGGCGGAAACATGGTGGACGGAATTGCACAGGCGATTGGAAGGAAATAATTAACAAAGGGAAGAATTGAGTGTGAAGACTGGAGGAGTAGAAAGGAAGCTCGATGCAATTGAAGGTAACATGGCAGAAATGGGGAATGGCATCTTAGATCTCAAATCTGAGATGGGGAGTATGAGATCTGTGATGGAGAAGATTTGCTCTCAGCTGGACAATGACCAGAGGCCTATGAGAGATACAAGCCACGATGGAGATACTCCTATGGGGGAGATGAGAGTCATGTTAGAGGGGTCAGGTTATTACAATACTCGGATTGAGGTCCTCAACGGATTTGCTTCTGCAACAATGGTGGATGGAGCTAGGTTGAATGAGTTGGAGATAATCGACAAAGGATGGGAGAAAATGGAGGGTCGACTTGCAGAGATGAAGACATCGGTCAATTCTATGTTGGCGAATCTGGATTCAAGTCGTGACAATGGCACAAGGATTGCAAGAATTTATGATCCAAACAACGAATTGGAAGTTAGGTACTCTAATTTCTCTCCTTATGATCATGTTTCTTCACCATTTAAACCCAGTTTGTTTTATACATATACTCAAAATCCATCTACATCTCTTATCAATGCTACTACCCAGATCCCTAATTTTCAAACATATGGCCAAAACACTCAATATACACAATCCAATTTTCCAACCCCTAACCAAATTGAAAATCTATACCCATCATATACCAACCCGAATGTCCAGAGTCATACTCTCTCTCCTAATGTTCAAACTGAATCTGAGAAAATATTTGAAAGTTGGTCACACGATGTTATTTTGAGCTCGAGTTACTTGAAACAGAGTGTTAATATTGATGAATTGCCAACTCAAAATGAGAGTATCATAATTACTGAGATTGCTTATGCTGATGAGGCTAAGAAAGAGCTTGACAAAAGGGAGGAGGATAAGGATGACATCATCTTGGCCTTTCTTAATGGATGTATGGACAAGGTGATGATAAATGTTGATAAAATCCCCAGTTATGATTCTAGTTTATGGTACGAGTTATGGGATCCAGGAGGTATTTACACCAAAACTGCAAGTACTGGAGTTGTGGTGGGACAACTAAGTCTCTCAACACCACCACCACCTCCACCTCCACTTCCACTTCTACTTCAAGCTCAGTTGAATCACTGGATTGCTGAAGGTGGTGTCCTCAAGAAGAATTTTAAGGCATTTGATTATATTTTGTCTGTGCAAAATGAAGGGGTTGAGGATACTTGTCGATTAATTGAATCAAAGTCCACCTTGGAGTTCAATTCATACAGCAGTTTGATGGGTAGATGTGTGAAGTTGAAATGGTTACTCTTTGTGCGATATCTGTTTGATGAAATGTCTTTGAGAGGTGAAGTTTCATGGTATAATAAGATTTCCAATTATGTCCAGTCTGGAAACTTGTTTTTGCGAAAGAAGGTTAGAATGAAGGGAAACTTGTCTCCAAATGAGATACACTGTGGTGTGGAAATTTCTATTGACTCTCAACACAAATTGAAGTTCTCTGGAGATATTGTGAAGGAGAGGAGTGAAAGAATGAATTTCTGTTCCTACCCGACGGTTTTTGATTTGCTTGCCCTGAAATCGCTAAGGCTCGGCTTGCTTGCTTGTTGCCTCATGTTATTGGATAGACTTCCATATGTGAAGGGTGTAGCAGGTGCACATGAGAGTTACTTTGGAGTAATCGTGGTGAAGCTAGTTGAAGATGGCATGGTAATTGTACTGAGCCTCAAATGGTTTTCTAGGAGAACAACAACTGCAGTGGCATTTTATACATTCAATAAATGCTTGGAGGTTTATGATACAGATTTAAAGCAATTTTTGAAGTTGACATATGAAGAATTTGCATATAACAAGCAGCAAACAACAATTTCACTCATGGGGATTCTTCTTTGGCATTGGTATTGAAAATATTGTTGTTATTCAGGAAGATCAGTTGAGGAACAAGAGGGTGTTAGGATGAAAGAGTATGTCACCTAGGGATGTTTCAAGGGATGATGAAGCAACTTGTGATCAGCCAATATGCAGCACTCCTGAAGGCAGTATGGGTGAGAGTGGGGAGAGGGAAACTAATGCAGCTCCTGCAAATGGTTCTCAAGACAAGGGCCAAGATTTTGGAGCAACATTAATGTGGTCTGATGCTGCTGTTGCTCCTGGTGTATCTGTCACCTTCAATATTTTGCAGTTTGTTGTGTCCAATGAGCCTAGTTCTTCAATGACAGCAGAATCTAAAGAAAAAAATGTAAAGAAGTTTGCTGAAAATCCAGATCGAATCACAAGCTGTGGAATAGAAGTTTCCTGTTCTGTTTTGCTGCCTAGTGGACAGTTCAAGGTGGAGTTGCAGCCTTCTACGTCGAGAGTACGAGTGTCAGTAAATGAGGAATCTAAGCAGGTTTCTTACACCATGGTGAGTGATGACAAATGGAATGTCAAGCTGGATATCCCTGCTAGCAGTCTTTCCTACCTCAAGATGATTGATGATGATGTAATTGAAGAATCGGATAGGAAGGGGAGTCTTCTTGGGAAGCTCAGTATACTTAGTAAGGTTGATACTTCAGTGGTTGTCGTGGAGACAATCTTTCAAGTAGAGGAAGGGTTTGGATTCCATCCTAAGGCAGGTTTTGGAGATAGCTTGGAACAGGTGTTACTGCAAGCAGCAATCTTGGTAAGGCAAATGATAAATAGGGAAGTTGGTGGCAAGGGGTTAAACAAATTTCCTTTTGATAGAGGGAAGGAAATTAATAGAAAGGTGTTGAAGCAACTTTACAGTCTAGTGATCTTTTTGTTTGTTACACTGGAAGAAAAAAATGATGGGCATACGTATCTAACTAAGTCTGACAATAGAAGTGGTTGCCACTGTGGTAATTTTCCGGTTGGAGCCTAATAATACAAGTATGTATGTTCCCCTTGTCAAACTTATATGCTTCTTCATACACATGGGTTGATGTTGGTAAAATGAGATGTACAAATAATGGTAGTGGACTGCATGAGGAAGGAATCAAGCTATGCATTGCATCTGTTTTTACTACTCAGTTGTGCTGCATTGTTCCTCGTCTTCTCCTACCATGTGATAGTAGTATAATTTCTGCACGTTGGCCGTATAGCTGGAGTATAATGACATTTTGAGAAAGAAAAAGGTAAGATTAAAGGATAGAGATCAAGGTCATTTTGTGAGTCCTGGTTCGAGGATGAAGGTATACTTGGAGAAAGAGTTACTTGGAAACAATAATTGTTGCATGATTCAAATGAGGCTCTATACACAAGAGGCAGCCATGACTCCTTGGGGAAGGGATTGTAACAATTGAAGGTTGAATGGTAGCTTAAATCTGTAAAGGGGTAGGAGATCACGGTCGAATGAGAGACTCACGGTCGAATTAAGAGAAGGCTTGCGGTCAAGATGGAGGTGCGGTCAAGATAGAGCTGGAGGTGCGGTCGACTTCTTACTTGAGGACAAGGTAAATTTAAGGGGAAGGGATTGTAACGGATGAGGAATATTGCGGTCAAATAAGGGCATGCGGTCAAGTTGTAACAGAGGGATACGGTCAAGTTGAAGAAGGGAGGTGCGGTCAAGGTGGAAGTTGATGGTGCGGTCGAGTAGGAGTTGTGCGGTCGAGTGGTGCGGTCAAGCTGTGGAGTGGTCGAGTTGTAGCAGCTGCGGTCAAGAAGTGTGGTCAAGTAGTGGTAGTGCAGTCAAGTAGTGGTAAGGTCAAAACAGAAGGGCTAAGTGGTAATTTCATCAAGTAACCACGTGGAAGGCTCGTGAGGTTGTTGGAAGCATGTGAGTTTGTTAAGAGCACATGGCCACGTGGCCACGTGAGGCGGTTATCTCCAACAACTTGCACATGGGCTTCCCTATAAAAGGGGCACAAGAGTAGAGCCGTCAATTTGGGCTGAGCCCGTTGGGCTGGCCCGGCCCGGCATGGAAAAAGGGTGGGTTGGGCCTTAAATATACCAACCCAAATACAAGTGGGCCAATATGGGCTAGCCCATTTGGGTCACGGGCCAAAGCGGGTTCGGGGCGGGGCGGGCCAACCCACCTTTTTTTTTTTTTTTTTTTTGATTTTGCCATAAACAAAAAAACCCCTCCCCTCTTTTCAATTTCATTCACACTCACACTCTGCACTCTTTCTCTCGTGTTCATATCGCCCCCGCACCGCAGCCCTCCACCGCCCCCGCTCCCAGCCACCGCCGTTCATGTCGCCACCGCCGATCTCGTTGCCCCCTACGACCTTTCCAGTTACGTATCCATCTCTATCTCTCTCTCTCTCTTTCTCCCTCTCGCTTTCTTGGTCTCTTTCCCAGTCGTTTTTTTTTTTTTGATGCAGATCTAGTGCAGATCTAGTGCATCTATGTGTGTGTGTGTGTGTGTGTGTTTGTATGTGTGCAGATCTATGTGTGTGTGTTCGTGTGTGTATGTGTGCAGATCTATGTGTTAAGGTGATCTGTAGACTGTAGCAATGGTGGCGGTGGCGGCAGCGTGGTGGAGGTGGTGGCGGCAGCGTGGTGGAGGTGGTGGTGTGTTGTGGTGGTTAATGGTGAACCGGAACATTTGGGCTCTTGGCCCGCCTGGCCCACTAACCCAAGGTGGGGTGGGTTGGCATTTTCTCAGCCCGCCAAGAATTTGGGCCAGCCCGCCCCGCCCTGTTTGAAGGTGGGCTGTGGTGGGTTGGGCCCAACCCGGCCCGCCAGCCCGTATTGACAGCTCTACACAAGAGGCATGAATCAGGGTGTGGATGATTTGGCTATTTTCATATTCTTAGTTTGTTCTTAGCTATAGCTTAGTGGTAGTTCTTCTTCTTCATAGTTTAGCTATAGCTCAGTATTAGTGTTCTAGCTTTGTTTCCATAGTTTAATCTTCAATTCCTAGTTGATTACTCTGTTATTGTTGTTATTGTTGCTTGGTTAATCGAATTTGGTTTCAATTCCCATTTTCGCATTTGTGATTAGATCTCATCTGTTACATTAGTTAGGGTTTCAGTTAACTGGGCTTAAGTAAGAATTGTGGCAATCACATAGTATGTACTCGACTTGTGTTTTAATTGTTGTTGGTTTCACCCCATTGTTTCTCTCATACTATCTATTATGGTACCAAAATTCATATGCTTTCTTCAACGCCTCTTCTCTTAACTGCAATATGTAATTTGCAAAATGATGGATATCTATTGATACTCTGATAGTATGTCAATTTTAAAGAAAAATAAATATATATGATTCCAAAACTAGAGTGTAATTTGTTATATATAGAGAGAAAATGTTCCACAAATCTCTCTCTGTTTCTCTAGTATTAAGCTAATGTTTATTTCAGATGATGTGGTCCGTGCGAAATGGCGTAGTTGGAAAAGATATGTCCAACAACAAGAAGAAGCCGCAAGTAACCTACACAAACAGTGGATTATTATGAACACATATAGGTGTAGTAGCTTATCTATCGAATTATTAGTAAAAGGATGGCTTAGTTGGAAAAAGTACTTGAAAGAAGTAGGAGAAGCAGCATGGAACCTCCCATTTCCCCTTTTCATGGCTTTTCACCCTTGTCCTGTTGTCCCTTTTTTTTCAAGTTCATATTAGCTTGTTACTTGATATAAGAAATTGCAAAATGTATAATATTACACACACAAACACACATATTTTTATATGTCTATAGATGTATACTACACGTTGAATCTTGGAACCCATTACTCCCTTAAAATCTGATCCAAAATAAGTTACCACTTTCACTTGACATATAGATTAAGGAAGCCCATTTGACCCCTTAAAAAACTAGTGGATACAAATACTTTACGTATTGCCCTCCCCCCTAGAATTCTTGTGGACACAAGTTAGTATATCATTCTAAAAAAGGTAAGTGATAATTTATTTTGGATCCCACCCAAAAGGAATACGTATCACGTCTTTTGGATAGGAGGGAATAGATTTTATGTCGTGTTTAACCATCACACAGTGTTGCTATAGACTTGCAAAGTTAAATTTAGAGTCTTACTTATGTGCTAACAGCACTCATCTAATGATTGATCAATGCGGGTTAACATAATGAAAACCTCCCCTTTCCGCATTCAGGCGAATATGGACAAGCAGGTCGTCACCTTCCAACATGCTTTTGGGCTTAATTATAACTAATGTAGCTGTTTTTATGCTCTGGCGTTTTGCAGACCGGGATTTTATGAGAAAGCACTTCATGGTGAGTGCTTCATTACAACGGTGTTGATTTTTCTTTGTATTGCTGTACAGACAGTCAGACACTCCCTTCATTCTGCTCAAAGAGTCCCTAAATAACATTTTTGAGGATTATAAGAAATCTACATGTATACCATTAATCTTAAAGATGAAACTGATTTTGATTTTATGTTAAGTGTAATGAGAAGAAAAAGGTATCTCTATATATGTGGCAATGTTGAAAGTGGCAACCCATAATGTTTGTTAGTTTAGTTCCTTAGACAAGATTCCCAAATTGAAAACAGGTCTCCTTGAGCAGAACAGAGTAGGTTTTATGGTAAGCGTGGAATGTGTTACTCATTGTAAGCTTTAAATTTACTTCGTGAGCAGGTCTCAATGGAGAATATTAGAAATTTCAGTCTGCACACCTTGATCACTTCTGGGTTCAGTCATACTGACACAACTCACCTTGTCTTCAACATGATTGGTCTCTACTTTTTTGGTTCAAGTGTAAGTTCACATGTTTTTAACTCCCATTCCATTATTTTTTTCATTTCAACTTGCTATGAGGGGTTGCCCATGAAATAATGCTCATGGAGGATGTAAAGTAAGTTTATGCCTTACTTGTGGGCATAAGAATCCAACTACTTTCTTTTTACTTGTCTTAGTTGATGAGTCATGCGAACTGTTTATGTAAAATTGACGTCTAGAATGCGAAAGGCACTTGACGAGCGAAAGCATCTCTATTTTTTTGAACTTGCACGTGCAGTGTATGCTTGGAAGATTACATCACTTTCTCTTTCACTTGGACTTGAACTGTAAGAGAACCAACACTGGGATAATCATGTAAGGGCACTATAAGAGGTTGGACCATTTGAATAACTTACTATATAGTATATACTCCCTCCGTCCCAAAATGATCTTCGCGTTTGACTATTCAAACTTATTAATGATATGAGTACTTGCTTCACTAGCCATGTTGTGTTTATGCACATTTAAGCCTAAATTGTAGAAATGAGAAGAACTTTTTGGGACAATAGAAAATGCCAAATGAGAAAATCATTTTGGGACAGAGGGAGTACATTTCTTGTGGCACACATATTGTAGAGAGCAACAAGAACAAAAGGTGGATAGTTAGGGTACTTACGTATATCTATCTGCTACCAAATTTGCGAGAGTCAGCTTTCTTAAATTTCCCTCAAAGTAAACTATTAACACTTATCTAGGAATGGAGAGAGTAAATTGTAAAATTGTTGATAAAGATAAAGACTCTTTGTTCAATCGAAAGTATGTAGTAAAACTTGCGAAATGTTAAGCACTTATTGACCTCATGAAACTGGAGACAGGTGTTTTGTTTCCTCTGCTTAGATATTGATTTTGGATGGTAGGATTATTTAAAAACAATTTAATAGCACGAAAAGCTTTCTCAGATTGTTACCCAGTCCATGGCTTATGAAATCAGACGGTTACATTTGTGGATATATGCCTGCTTATATTTTCATTGTTGAATTAGTAATTTTATGTGAGGAATAATTAAAAATTTAGTAATGCGTGCTTTTGTGATTAGTGATTGTGAGCTGAAGCTTTCAGTTGTATTCCCATTTTCTAATACTTTATCAACCAGATTGGAAGAATTTTTGGATCGCAATTTCTTCTGGAGCTGTATCTAAAAGGGGCATTTGTTGGGTCAATTTTCTTCTTGGTTCAGCAGAAGTATTTGGAGACTTCATCAAAGGTACAGAGCCACTTGGAAGTCTTTTGTTAAGTAACCAACTCCTCTAAAACCTTAAGGTATTAGAGAGGGCACCCACAATGTATATCAAGCTTCAACACTCCCCCTCACGTGTGACCCAGTGACACACGTGGAGAGATTAACAAACATGCTACTTCTCGGGTATCAACACAGTGCAATTTTTAGCACTCAATAATCCGGATAATAATTTGCAAGCGGAAGGATTCGAACCCCTGACCTTGCGATAACCAAAGCTCTGATACCATGTTAAGTAACCAACTCCTCTAAAACCTTAAGGTATTAGAGAGGGCACCCACAATGTATATCAAGCTTCAACAAAAATTAACCTAGCAGGCAGAAAGGGATTCTGAGTTATACTCGCGTTTTGTTAATGTGTATGATTGCAATTGTTCTTTCCACAACTTTTTCCACGGTAGAGTCAACAGTCCTGAAAAGTGTATTCTTGCTTGATAGATGATCACCTTAGCATTTGCCAGAGCCTAAACAGGACGGTAGTTTAGGATCGGGAATCTGGTTGAGTTTTTCTGATTGACTAGTGATATAGTTTTACTCGGAGCCTTATTCCTAGTGGTGTAAAGTTATTAGGAGCAAGTTTGTTGTCAAGGGAATGAATGGGATACAAAACTAGACAAAAACTTGTGCGAGACGGTCTCACACGTGAAACGGGTCTCGTTGAGAGAGTAAATGGTTTGCCTCCCTATGGGAGGGACGGGGCAAGCCCGTTTCCTCTCTCGTCAAGATCCGTCTCATATATGAGACCGTCTCACACAAGACTTCCTCACAAAACTATGAGAATATGACACTTCTCTCACTCACCCATACAAGTCCTTGGAATGCTTTCATCTTTTTCAGCCTCATGTTTTTACATTGTGGGAAATGGGGATAGGGTTTATCTTTGGCAAGAACACTGAATTGCTACAGCTCTTTGCATTTCTTTATGTCATTTGGACCGATTGTCCACAAATCATGATGCGATGAATTCAAATTCTCTCATTGGAGTAGAACTTTTTTCTTTCTGGAATTTCATTTGTTAGGAACTTTATCATACATATGCTCAGGATGTTATTGCTTACCTTGGTCAGCTTCAGCAAGCGACTGGATGGTGGTTTCGCCTTTCTTCTATCTTTTCTTCTCTTTATTTTCCACATTTTGTCTCAGCTGATGGGTTACCTTCGTATTTTCTGCTTGTGATTTTTTTAAATCCAAAATAAAATCAATAACTGAGTTCCTGTACCGAATTCTGTGAATATTTCTAATATTTTTTCCGTTTCGCTTTTGATACCTACAGAGCAATCAATCTTGGGGCATCAACCATTCCAAAGTTTCAGCACTGGTATGTTACTGTTCTAATTTCTATTAATTTCTCCTTATAATCCAAAATCCCTGCTTTCTCCTGGGTCCCAAGTATCAAGATCAAGCTAGGCAAGTTGCTGAATTATCAACAAGAATCCTTCACCATTAGATAGATGACATCACATAACATGTATTACTCCCTACTCCCTAAAACAATGTGCCTTTTTGAAATTTTTATCCCAAAATAAGATTCCCGTTCTAATAAATTTCCAAATTCACCTTTCCGACTATCATGTCTCAATATGCAGTTGTAATGCTACATGGTGGAAACATAGGGTAATTATTTATATTTGGTTGTACAAAATTGCTTAAAAGTTGAACTTGTTTAAGTTCCTCTTAAAAATAAAGGGGGCACTCTTTGGGTTGGAGTGAGTATAGTGTTATTTTAAAAGTTAAGCTTGTTTAAGTTCCTTTTAAAAATAAAAGGGGGCACTCTTTTGGTTGAAACGTGCCACCATTCATTTCTTTCCTTGTTTCTTCGTCTTCTGTCCCACATTTTCGTCCGTCTCCTCACTCATGATAGTATAATTGCATACATCCCACTGTGATTCCAGTGGTGAAAGCTTTTTGGCATGTGATTTAAATGAGGAATTGATGAATAGAGACTGCAGTTTGTGTGATTAATTTTACCTCCATCTTTGTTGTAAGTTGTAATCTAACTAGGTAATTTTATGTCTGTTTTTTTTTTTTTTTTCATTTAGGGAGCTAGTGGAGCTGTGAACGCTGTCATTCTGCTTGATATATTCCTCTTTCCAACAAATATGGTTCTGTTTGATTTATTCATACCAGTTCCAGCCGCGTTGCTGGTAAGTCTACTTCCGTCTTAACATAATAATTGTACCAAGGTATGTCAATATGGTAGTTCTTTATACTCCATGTGTCTCAGAAAGATTGTCCCATTTTGACTTTTTACGGTCAACAAAAATGAACTTTGACAAACTATTGGTGTCAATCTAATGATCGCAATGAAAATTTTATAAATTGTTATTGATAGATCACTTAATGATTTATTATTTACAATTTTAGAGAATTTCAATAGATTGATTAGATCGACACTAGTGTTTGGTCGAAGTTCATTATTTATGTTGACCATAAAAAGTCAAAATGGGACAAACTTTCTGGGACAGAAGGAGCGTAATTTTTTTTTAAAAACCTTGTTCCAGGGAGTCTTCTTAATCGGAAAAGACGTGTTGAATATACTAAAGGTACGTTCTTCCAACGATCTTTTGACTTTGTTGCAGCAACTTAATTGCGATATTACATGTGAAATGAAAGTTGAAAAATAATGTGAAAGTTTGAATGGAATTGTATCATATCAGGGGGATACCCAAGTTTCTGGAGCTGCACACTTGGGGGGTGCTGCCGTTGCTGCCTTGACATGGCTAAAAGTTAGGAGGGGCCGTTTCTGAATTGTCGAGTAATTTGAAAACCAGTTTCCAGGAGAGGTGGTTATATGCGCATGCTCCCTCCTCTTTTCTGTTCCTTGTCTAGTCTTAAATGTAGGTAAAAACGAGTTTTACCGTTAAGTAATCAACTCATTGAAAAGTTTTAACTTATTTATTAGAGAGAGCGCTAACGATGTATATCGTGCTCTTAACATTAACACTCCCTTCATGTGAATAAGTGGATTAGGCCATTTTCTTGTCCATTTTGTCGAAAGTCGTTGAGAATTGATATATACACCGCACATTATTACTGAGCATACTCCCGTCATGCTTTAGTCTATTGTAAACTTCAATAGATTAAATCATGTAATGTTAGGTGCATATAACATTTTCCAAAATCGTATTGGTTTATTTCATTTTTTTTTTTTTTGTTAAGATTTATTTCATTTTCTTAAAGAGCACATAATGTAAACTAATCAATAAAACATTTTAAGGGAGGATTTTGTCCATGCTTATGTGTATTTCAATCTCAATTTCACATTAATTAAAACTGATTAATTGAGAAGCTCTTTTTTTTTTGAAGATAAAATAAGAAGCAACTTGAACAAATATTTGAAAGGAGAATAAACTGCTACAAGCCTACAACTACCGTCGAGATTGAGACACTCATCATACTTTAACATCAATGATTTTCTTTTGGAGAAAAAAAAAAAAAAAAAAAAACAAACATCAATGATGGATCGAAATATATCTGAGATGCGTGGAATCCATCTCAAGACAAATGGGGGATACTAGTACAGTATACTATAATTCCAGTTATTGATGCTAAATATGGGTCCGGAAAGAGGTGGGGAGGGGACACACACGCAATGCCATCAGGACGGTTAACGGGTTGTTCAAGGGTACAGTTCCAACGGTTAAAATACGGGTATGGATTGTTGGGTCACGGGTACAATTCCCGGTTGGCCATTCTATATACTCTTTCCGTCCTATTTCAAATTGCAAAACTTACCAAAAAGGGTGTCCCAACTAAAATTGCAAAATCCAAAAATGGCAAGTTTTAACCCACTTGCACACTCACATCCATTAACCCACTAACTATTTTCTACCCCACTTTCTCTCTCCCACTCAACTATCAACACTCACAACACATCACATTTTTCACTTTTTCCCTTAATCCCCGTGCCAACCTAGTATTTGCAATTTGAAATGGGACGGAGGGAGTATTGTATTCCATCTGTCTTATAACTATGTGGACAAATTACCATTTTTGGTGTTTCATTGATAAGTTACACTTTCCTAAAATAGCAAAGAATTTTTACTATTCATCTATCCTACTTTACTTTTATACTCACAGTACAAATCATCCTAATATTCCTTACCCCCACTTTCTCTATTCTATTTCGCTTTTTTCGGACAACTATACCCAGCGCTATTCATCCCCCACATTATTAGGGACGGAGGGAGTATTTACGAACCCAGCTTTCTCTGCTGAGCGCCGAGTTAGGACGCTTGTAATTAATGGCTGTCTGTTTCACTCTAAAATGCACGAAGCAACTCGATCTAACAAACACCTTAACTCCAAATCTTTCCCTTTAATCAAAATTAAACACCCTAATTCGAAACCCAATTCACTTCTCTCTCTAAAATCCTTTCTTGGAATTCCTTTTTTAAATCAGGGATTCTGGGTTTTCAAAATTCCTGCCATTAAATCTGTTTTGGGTAGTAAAAAATGAGGTGGGAGAGGTTGCAGGTAGATGGGGAAGGAGGGCAAGGAAGTTGTAATAATGGGCCCGGAAAGAGGTGGGGACACACATGCAATGCCATTAGAGGAGGCAAGCTCCTCTATGTCTTCGGTGGCTGTGGCAAAGATAACTGTCAGACCAACCAAGTTCATGTCTTCGATACTGGTGCGGATTCTCCAACAATCTATCACCATTTCGTCTTTTCAATTTTTTTATTTTGCACAATTTTGTTTTTTTCTAGAATTTTTATGTATGTTTGTTTGATTTTTTTTTTTTTTTTTTTTTTTTTAGGGTTTTTATTTAAGTGAATGCATGGGCTTTATTTGTTGGGTGAATTTCCCATTTGGGTCTTTATTATTACTCCCAATCTCACTGTTTCCCTTTTTTAATATGTCGCTAAATAAGTGTCTTTCTTTCTAAAAGGGGAATGGTTTCGCTGCATGTGATCCTATGTCAATTTGATGGAATGGTGATGTTTGATTTGAGCTAGCTGTTTTGATTTATGCTATTTTGTGATCAGTGGCACGGACATGGAGTGAGCCTGTGATGAAAGGAGTGCTGCCTACGCCGAGGGACAGCCACACTTGTACAACTGTTGGAGATAATTTGTTTGTTTTCGGGGGTACAGATGGAAAGAACCCCCTAAACGATTTGCATATATTGGATACTGGTGAGTTGCTATTAATCTTTTCTCCTTGGTGTCTGAGTTTTGTGGTTTGTGCGAGCGACCCTCAGAATTACAACTTCACTAGTTAATTAATATTGCGAATTATAAAAAAGAAGGAAAATGAATTTGACTACTAGGTAAAGCCACGATCATTCTGTTTCGAACTCTATCTTGGGTTCCTATTTCTAGAAGCGCGGAGGGGAGACTTCTTTATCAAAGTTGAAGCACTGGATTAATTAGAGCTAGTACAATGGCTGTACTGAACTTTAGAGCTTATACGATTGAGTTGCTTTTCCTAATGAAGTCACTGCATGACTAGAGCTGTACTAAACTGAGGCAGCTTGAGTACAACTTAGGTTTATCTTCTTTAATGCTCGAATTATTTAAGTTCAAGTTGAGCTCATAAAATAATATTTGGCTCCAAGTTTTAAAGAACCCAGCCTGGCTCGATTAAGATTGGTGCTCTCAACATATTTTCTATCTATTTTGTATTTATTATATTTTGCAGCATAATTTTGACCTAGTGTTGAGTAGGCTTGAGCTCGTTTTGTTATAACTTGTATATGCAGTAATCAAGTAAACTTGGTAGGAAGAGTTTTACCGCCCTTGTGGTCCTACCTGGCTTGAGCCTGAATTAGGCAGAACACAAAAAGTGATGGGACACCAAATTTTTCAGACCAATTTATTTATTTGATACTATTTAATAAGAAAAAATAAAAGAAGAATAATGAGTGAACAGCAGTTCCTTGGCTCAACTGAAACTTGAGCTTGATTATAAATGGAAGAGCCGAGCTTGAACAGTCAATACTTGACCTCGCGTTTTTTACATCCATATATGCATCATGATGATAATATGAGTAGTAGATTAGGACTGTATTTACTCTCCCTCATGAGCCTGTATTTTTTGTTTCAGCTGTCTGGAGTATTTTTCCATTCATCCCTCTTTGTTGTTTTATCGCATGGTCTTATGATGTAGAAGTGCTGATGTGATTCAATATTCGTAGATTCAAACACATGGAGCTCACCTTATATAAGAGGTGAAGGGCCGGAGGCACGGGAAGGTCATAGTGCTGCGCTTATTGGCAAACGGCTCTTTATATTTGGTGGATGCGGAAAATCCTCCAATGGTCATGTTGAACAATATTTTGACGATCTATACATTTTAAATACTCGTAAGCTTTTCTATATGCTGTCACCACATCAATTATCATCGTCTCTCTTTCTTCTCTCACCCCCCCCCCCCTCTCAGTCGAAAGGATGATTTTTTTCTGCTTCTTGAGCAAGAACACTAATGCTATAGCTATATTTCTTTTCGGGAAAATTACTCTTAAAGGTAACATACTTTATCCTATTCTATCAAATAAAACAATGTACTCCTTAGTGTCTAAAAAATATAACGTACTTTCATATAATTTTTTTAAATAATGCAACTTCCGAAATAAAAAATTGATGACATTAACGATACTTAATGTTTTGATGATGAAATTAACACTCGTTAAATATTTAACGAGTATAATGTTTTGATGATGAAAGTAACAGTCCAATTCCCTCTAATTCCATTCTCTCTATGTCTCTCTCTCTCTCTCTCTCTCTCTCTCTCACACACACACTCCTAAGCAAATTGCACCATTGTTGATGGAGTTTCTCAACCTCACAATGGGAACCCACTCTCAGTTCTTCTCCAAGTCCAGATTTTTCTGTCCTCGATTCTCAATCACAAGTCACATAATCAGAAACCCACCAAATCCCAGCACATGTTTATCCAATTTCTTTCTTTGCCCTTCATTTCCCCTCAATTTTTCGAAGAATTTCAGAGTTTCACCTCAGTTTGGGAGACCCACTAGCCTCAGTGGTGCAGGCAAGCATCGTCTCCACCATCGGCATCACCAGCCCACCGGCGCTGTTACCGATCCTCGGAGCCCATCATAGATCTGCTGGGTATTTCGATGAGTCAGACAACGATCGAAGACAAAGAGGGAAATTATGGTGCAATTTTATTGCTAATTCTAGATTATCTTCAATGTTTTCTTGACCTGGGTTTGTTTGCACAGGGCATTTTTTCTTGATGTGTGATTCTTTCTTTTTCAATTTCAGTTTGTGAAGAATTTGATTTTTAAGTTTGTGACGAATTTGATTTTTAAGTTTGTGATGAATTTGATTGTCGGTAATGTAGATATTTCTGTGTTGATTTGATTTGAGATAAATTTTGATTGTATTAAGAAAGGTTTATGGTGGTTGGTGGCAGTGGAAGTGAAGGGGTGGTGGTGCGATGGTGGGTTAGGAGTGGGGGAGGTGGGATTGTAGTCAGGTTTGAGAGGGATGATGGAGGGGTTTGTGAGGGAAGACTGAAGTTGCATAAAGTTAGTTTTCACATTGATATATTGTTAGAATTTTAACATTTCATTCAACCCATCAGAAGTCTTGTTAGAAATTTTAACTTTGTTAGTGAAAAAAAAGTTGATTGCATTATTTGAAAATTAATTAAAAAGTACGTTGGATTTTTTGGACACTAAGGAGTATGTTGCATTATTTGATGCAAATCATTAATGTACGTTACCTTAAGTAGTCGTTTGGCTGTTTCTGTTCGGTTTCAATAACATGATATGGCCCATGTAATGTGAGAAATGATCTGGTAAAACAAGCAAATGATACTTATCATAATCTTACAGAGACAATGGTATGGATGCGTGTTCAAACATCAGGTTCGCCTCCATCCAAGCGAGATAGCCATACATGCTCATCCTGGAAGAACAAAATCTTTGTGATTGGTGGCGAAGACACAGACAATTATTATCTTTCAGATGTACATGTCCTCGATACAGGTACAATGTTTAATTGACTGCCACAATTAGAAATTTTATATGAAATATTAATCATGATTATTTTGTTCGTCCATACTTTTGATACCCAATTACTAACCCTTCTCTAGATACTCTTGTCTGGGGGAAGCTGGACACGTCGGGTCAACCATTGTCACCACGAGCTGGTCATACGACTGTTGCCTTAGGCAGGCACTTGTTTGTCTTTGGGGGTTTCACTGATGAACAAAGCCTCTACGATGACATCTATATGCTTGATCTTGGTACGTATTAATAGATCATTAAATAAAGTTTGGGTTTACAATGATCTCTCCTTTGTGCTTAAGAGTTTCCCCGTTTTTGGATAATGTCATGATTGGTCAGAAAACATTTATCTGCTGCAATATTTTGGCGATATTTTAGGCAACCACCTGGTTAACATTGATTCTAGGTTGTTTATGCAGATACTTGTGTGTGGACCAAGGTGTTGACTATAGGTGAGGGACCTTCTCCCCGATTTTCTATGGCTGGGGTCAGCTTGGATCGACAACAAGGAGGTGTTCTTGCGTTCATAGGAGGTTGTAATAAGAATCTTGAAGCATTGGATGACATGTTTTACTTATTCACAGGTTTAGCGTGCACTTATATCTCTTTTTCACTTCTAGAAGTTGTTGAAGAATTCCGTTACATGTAAAACTAGATTCTTATTTTAAGGAATCCTGTGCTAGGACTTTCAAGCGAAACTGAGAGGGATGAAAGAAGACTGGAGAAGTTGTCGTTGAGGAAGCAATTAAAGTTGAAGTCCCAAGGACAAAATATTGTTACTCCTGTGCATGATAGAACACAGGTCAGGGTTGAGACAAATGCTACTTCTCACCAACCCATGCCTGTGCCAGCTCTAATCCAACCGAGTAAGGACTTAAATTTCTCTCCTTATTATGAGCTCTAGATGTGCTAACGAGGCATGATTTTGCTTTTAATGCTTTCCTGTGGAAATTGTCTTGCATTACTCTTCCATAATTCCATGTTGTACTGTTTTTTTTTCAGTGAAAAAAAAAGATTAAAAAATGTATTTGTTCTTGTCTATTTTCCCATCAATGTTTTTTTACATGATAAATCTCTTAACAGGTGAGAGGACTTGAATTTTTGTCTTATTTCAGTGCTTACTATTGACATTCCTCCTTTAGTCTTACTAAACCCTTGGCAAAAGTACTGTCGTAGCCTAACTTCAGCCAAAAGACCAAAATAACTAAAAACTAAACTTAGTCAGTACTGAGCCATGGAAAAGTACAAAATGCTAGAACACTCATATCTGATTCCTGTAACCCTACTGCAATTACCATGTAACCAAGATAATTTGCGGTTTTGAGATAATTTAAGTTCTTGAGAATGTTTAGAAACGTAGTACAATTTAGACCACTTAAATGCACTCTAAGGAAGTGTATCGTATCAATATCAATCACACTAACAAGAACATGGATAACAATATTTGGGAGAGATATGAGTAAGGTTTGTTTAATGATCTAGCAATAGACAGAATGGAATGACAATAGGGATTCAATTATACTCCCTCCGTCCCAAAATGATAGTCACTTTTCCCCTTTTTGTTTGTCCCAGAAAGTCAGTCCCATTTCCAAAATTAAGGCTTCAAAAGCAATGAATTTCCAAATCTTGCAGTGTAATCTTAAAATGTTTGAAAAGTCAAACGGTACTATCATTTTGGGACGAAGGGAGTATATTGACCTCTTCTCTTTTTGTCTATGCTCAAGGAAAATGTTGGCCTGTTGCTATATTTTGAAGTTAACAAGATACTGAAGTCCCCTGATTCAGTTGCAGGCAGACAGAATATTTATTTGAACGAATACCAAACTCCCCTTGGGAAGAAAACATTTCAAGCCAGGGTCACTAAAAGCTTAATAGATGGATATACCATTGAAACAGTTATAGATGGAAAGACTCTCCGTGGAGTTCTATTTTCTAACAAGCAAAGCATTACTGAGACAGCCAATGATGATTCTATTAGGTAAGAATAAGGTCATACTCCCTCCGTCCTGAAAAGTTAGTCCCACTTTTTTAGTTATTAACTTGAGTCAACTTTTAGCAATAATTTAGGTTAGTTTTAACTATCCTAATGAAAATGTAGAGCTTCTTATTGATACACCATTGCAAATACTGTCAATATTAAGTTTTAGATTTTTGTTAGGATTGTTAAAACTAACCTAAATTATTGCTCAAAATTGATTCAAGTTAACAACCAAAAAAGTGGGACTAGCTTTTCGGGACGGAGGGATTATGTCATAGACCTATTTTGACAGTTGAGCACATAATACCAGTATATGCCTAATCCTCTGATAAATTAAAAACAGGAAAACAGGTGATGCGGAAGGTAGTAATCTTAAGCCACCTGATAATCAGAATCCTATATCTGAAACTGAGAAATCTATCAATCAGGGTGTAAATGGTAAATGCCAAGTATTACCTGAAGCTCAAACTCAAGCTGCTGCTTCAGAGAAGAATAACCCGACAACATTTGATGCTGCTCGTTCTTGTGTGGTTATACTTTTTTAACCCTATAGTTACTCTGTAGTACTAGCGTGTGTTTGGCAACTTCGACTCCAAGCCTTGGATTTGTACATGTAACAAAAAAACGAATTTTGCGGGTTTCAAATTTCTCATCCATTTTCAAATCCTAAGCTTAAACTGAGTTGCCAAACACACCCTTAATGTACATTGATAACTTGTATTTTCAGAAGCAACTCAAATTTCTTTCTGTTCAAACTTCACTGCTATATCAAGACTTCATGTCTACCCTGCTGCTATTTTGTTGGAGTATCGTGAAAAAGGCTTAAGAGTGATTTACAACTTCTCTGCCAAAATATGACAACATTTTAGACATCATTTCATTCGTCAAAAAGATTATCGAAAGGATGGCATTACCTACCGTTTTAAGAGGAAGGATGGGCTCTCTAGTGAGGGGCACCTTTTTTTTTTTTTTTTTTTTTTCCTTCACTCTTAGATGTAATGTGGTTCGCTTCATGTTTTGGTCGAATAACCTTTTTCCAATCATTCAGCAAGTCCCCGGAAACTCAAAATCACCTGTGGTATTTAACGGATATTTGGAGAAGGACGGGATAACTGATGCAAACACTGAAGAGAATATGGATGCTTCAGCCAAGGACTCCAGCACTTCATTCCATATTCAAGGTACAAAGTACAATCGAAATATATAGTGCCTCTTTCACTAGCATGTTCAACTCTCTAGATTCCACTCTTCCATATATTTTACCTGAGAAAATTCATGATTTAAGTTCATCAGTTTTTTACATATTTAGCCACCCCATCGTATTTTATCCTAGTTTTAGATAGTAATTTTTGGATTAGTCCCCTTTGGATAGAGGTTTTCAGGTTGGTTGGCTAATTTGATATCTTAAAAATTGTCAAGTGTGATATGGAACATGAGATGGATATGATAGTGAGTTACTTTAACATATTGCCATTTAAAGATTTGACAGCTTTGAAACATGCATTTAATGCCCTTGCTTTATTCAAATATCAATGTATGATGGTTTGCCGCTTTTTTTTTTCTTTTTTTTTTTTTCTAGCAGATAGTAGAGCCTTAAATGAAGAACATAGTCTGCTGAACAAAAGCCCCCCTGCACAAACAATTTAAAGTGGATGTTATCGAAACCAAGTTGACCATTGTTGCGAATCCACAGGTGATGACAGAATTGGTGGTATGGGATCTATTTGAGTAGACATATGTTCAATATTATCCTACATTTTGATGTATTAATGTACTAACGCTTCAAGTTCTACCTCATTCTGCAACATTGTTGGCTGGAGAAATACTCTTTTGCTTGAAAAGTGGTGGAAGGAAAAAAAAATGGACGGGTGATAATTTTTTTTACCAAAAAAGATGCGTCGAAGTAACTGTACTAGTGATGTCAATACATAACTTTGTTAACTTGAGATGTCGCGATTTTCTTGTTGGTAAAAGCGAGATGAGATTAGGATCTAATTTCATAGGACTTTTGTCAGGGAACCAATTAGTTGGATGAGTACTTTTGTAGCAAAAGTTTAAGCTTTCATTAAGTTTCTATCTATCACAACTTCACTGGTGAACTGAACTAGATCGTTTTATATTTGTTTTGTTTCATTTCATATTAAGCCACTGTATTTTGGCCCGACTCCCATTTTAATAATTATTGTACTTAAAAAAAAAAAAAAAAAAATGCTCAAAAAAACATTGTATCCCTGCTGCCAGTCCTCAAAGGAAGAATGAGCATGTCATGTGGCCTTATTGTGATATCTTGTACTCATATGGAGTATTATCTTGTGCATTTAAAATCTAAATTTGAAACAAGTGACATACGCATACTCCTTCATTCCGTTCCGTTGCAAAATAATCTTTGCGTTTGAATATTCAAACTTTTTAAATATATGAAAATAGGTACACTTAACAGACTCGGGGGCAGGGCCACACAGTAGGTGAGCCACTTTGGAAACTGAGATTATGTTACAAATTCATAAGATGCAGAGTGACTGCCAAACACAAACGTTGCTTGTTCCAACCTAACTGCGACCGAGACCGACACCTGACAGTTTAGGTAATAATAAGGGCATTAGTCAGGTGCCATCGCCAAAAAGGTAGCCCAAGGAAGGAAGATCCGCCTCCTGGAGCTGCATGCACCTTTGTTGAAGGCCGATCCTGTATGTATACATAATAATACATGAATTCATCATGAAACTTTCTGAGAATAAATTTACGCATGGCCTAACTCAACACACGAGTTGGAGAAGAACACCCACACTAAAAACAGGCCAGCATTAATATTAACCAAATGTGATTACATTTTTTTGGATGATCAAGTTATGTTGTTGGCACTAGATTAGTGTTATTGTACTACTATCATTCAATGTTTTGTAGTTGATTGTTCATTGTTGTAACTGGGATTCCTTTTGAATTGAGACATTTCTTCTGGGCTCCATGCCAAATGAAAAACCATACTAATATAAAACTTGTTACCTACACACCCGTTGGCCCGTCCCCTCGATCGGTTGACTAGTCATTCCTTTATAATATCTTCTCGTTATTTATTTGTACATTGTTTATACTATGGTAATGTTGCACTAATGGTAATACTGTACTAAGATTATTTTCTTATTTAGAAATGCAGTACTTGTTTTGGGATGTACACAAAAAAAGAAGAAGAAAGTGTGACATGAGTGTTAACTTATTACTCCTGAGACGCCGTTTTGGGAGTTAATTTTTATCTCAAAATACTTGTCGTTTTACTATTTTCAATGTTTTTTTGTTGTTGTATACCAATTATATCATTATTAATGATAGTGAAACATCTCTTGCACAAGCATTTAATTGTCTAGGTAATTGGATTATTTTAAAGGTATATGAGACCTTTGTATCTCAAAACGACATCTATTTTGAGACGAGAGAGTATTAAGACTTGGTCTCACCAACCATATAAATTGCATGTGCATTGAAACTATTTAGATGGTGGTAGTTAAAACTCATCCCTTATTGTTCAATTAATCACTTAATAATTATTGGCCATGAGGGACAATTGGTTGGATACAACAATTATGTTTAACCTGCTTTGCTTTGCTTTACTTTTTAGACAGCCACACAAAAAAGGTAAGAGCGATGCTAGGGGCACAAACAAAATCACAAAATCATGCTCACACAATGATGTGACGATATTTTATTGGTTATAGCGATAGTGGACCCGCCACACTCTATTTAAAAACACCAATAAAATCACTACACCTAGAATTTTGTGAGTGAGATTTTGTGACATTTTTGTGCCCCTAGTATTATTCAAAGGGTAAATATAAAGTCAAAAAAATCTCACAAAATTTGGCTCACAAAATAATGAGTCAAGATTTTATTGGTGTTTTTAATTAGAGTGTGCCGGGTCCACAATCAATGTAACCAATAAAATATCGCCACCTCATTTTGTAGACTTCTTTTGTGCCCCTAGCATTGCCCCAAAAAAATCCTTTAAAGACCAATTAATAATCTTAATATCTTATTAACTAATTTCTCATCTAATTCATTTAAAGAAATGGTTGGTGCCTTTTTTTCCAATTATAACCCTAGTTGCCATGTGCTATATAGATATATATATATGTATGTAACAAGATCATATATATTGATCTGTCTTTTTTGATTAATTTTTGTACTCTTGTTACTTGTTTTGAAGCACTTTGTGTTTTCTAACCTTATTGACTACATTTTTAGCAATTAACATCATTTTTTCAAGGATGTAATTTAGACAATTAAGGAAATATTCTTTTGCTGTGTCGTCGCTGTCAATATTGACTAATGAACGGATTAAGATTAGCATAATGAAAAGAGTGATTTTGTGTTTATAAATAGGGAAAATTACAAGAATGGTGACTGTGTGTGTTGTTGACAAGTCAATATATATATATATATATATATATATATATATATATGAAGTAGGTTATATTTGAATGAGAGAGACATGTCTTGCAATATTTTTTGGACATTTTTTTCTGCGTTTTCACTAAAGTGTTATTTGCAAAAAAGTTGTAATTAATTGGTTAATTAAAATTTTCATTTTCCAAAACCTGTCCATTTCTCAAACTCCAGTCCCTACTTAAGTAGTACTTCCTCCATCCCGGAATAAATGTCATAGTTGACAAATCAATGTTTAAGCTTTTAGTTGTGTTTCCTTGATTGCCACAATCTATTCAAGTAGGATATTTATTCCGGGGTATGGGAGTTTTATACAAAAGTAACCATTCTTACTTTTCTTTAAAATAATTTGACTCGAATACCCAGTTAAGAATTAAGTAAGCATTGTTATTTTGAGAGGATTTCTTAAAAACCATAAATTTTATAAATGTGTGTCCAGAAAATAAATAAGTAGAAAGCAATATATTTTCCTTTCTTCTTTGGAATTGGGAATGCTGTATTTTCACTTCATTGGTCACTTTTTTTTTTTTTTTTTTTTTTAAATCTGAAGATTTCTTTTTCGTATTTCAATTTCGTTTGTTTTTCAAACATTTTGATTTTGATATTACATTATTACAAATTTTTCAAAATTCAGTAATTTTGAAGCTTTGATTTTTGGAACAAGATTAACTTTATGTGAAAAAAAAAAAGAAAAAGAAAAAGCAATTGTGACTATTATTTTGAGACACAGAGATTGATAATAATTCAAGATCTTTTTTATAGTTAGCTAAACATAATTTTCTAGAATTCTTGCACAATATTGACAAATTAGCATTAATGCATAAGCTTTAGGCTGAAGGCCATTCTTCTTCAATTATACACCCAAAATTGCTTTTGTGTTATGGAATTTATAGACATATCTTATCTCTATATTTTTGTTCACTTCCTTCTTTTTCACACACACACACACAGAGTGTGTGTGAGAGAGATTAAGACTGATCATTCAAGTATGGTTAATTGGTTATTTGTCATTGATCAAAACTGAACTGGTTGTAAGGCCATGCATGCATATGAACATGACTAGTACCTATTCCAGAATAATAATGACACATTTATGTACGTAAGTTGATCATTTTTGATGTTGGTTTAGGTAAGTTAACATGGGGAATATGAGATTTTTTCTTGGAAATTAGCTATATACAATATCATCTCATCTCATCATGTGACAAACAATTAACAGTTTGTGTATATATATTCCTTTGTAACATGGGTGTGTGTGGGGTGGGGGTGGGGTGGGGTGGGTGGATGGGTGGTGGGGGTGGTAGGGAGGGGGTGGGGGTGGGAAGGGGCTAATATGATTAATATGTGGCATCATTAATTGAGTTAGCATATGATATGTAGCTAATAATAATTGGTAGCCAGGGGCATACTCTTCACATGCATGTGGTTCTAGTTCTTCTACTCATCCTTTCTTTTTCTTACTGTATTTCTACGAATTTAGAACTGCAACATCCATAGTTGGGCAGCATTCATCGTTTTGATATACTACATACTCCCTCCGTCGCAAAATGATATGATTTTCACATTTGACTATTCAAACTTTTAAAGATATGAACGCTTGCTTCACTAGCCATGTTTAGTTTATACACATTTAAGCCTAAATCGTAAAAATGTGAAAAACTTTTTGGGACAATGAAAAATGACAAATAAGAAAATCATTTTAGGACGGATGGAGTGCTCATCCATGCAGGTTATGAGAAATGCTTCCTCATTTTCAGATTTTATGATATTTTTTTTAAGTCTCTTGTGTTTTACATTAATTTAGAAAATAAAATTGATCAATTATATAAATTGGTTAACCTCACCCCTAAAAAGGCCTTTAAGGGAATGAGGAGGGGGGGGGGGGGTTGTTGAAGTCCCATGTATCCCACATCAACTTGGAAAATAAAATTAATCAACTACTAGTATATAGGTTGGACTAACCTCACACCTTAACAGAGTCTTTTTAAGGGAATAAAGACCTGTTGGAAATGGGTTTTAGAAATGTGGTTTGACCACATTTTGACCCGATTTTCAAAGTGATTTCATTTTATGTAAATGAAAACAAGTTGCAAAATTAAAATTTACATTTAGTGTAGATTAGGAAAATGCATTTATTTACTCAAAACCATTTCCGGGTGAATGAGAAATTAATGCTCAAAGTGTGCAACTTTAATAGGTTTATGAAGAGTTAGAAATGTGGAAAGCCATGTATCCCACATTGGTTGGAAAATGGAAAAGATGAGAGTATTTAATATGGCTCATCTAAGAAGGTTTCAATCAAGTGTGGACTTGTGCTTCCAAGCTCAAGTGGGCCTTTGGGCCAACCATGCAAGCTAGTGGGTAAGTGGATTAATTTTGGGCTAGCCCAAAATTGAACCACAACCCGCGAAGGGCGGTTTAGGGCGCACTTTGCACGTACGCATCGGTCGCTGTGGAGCTTAAATTTTTGGTAAATGTGGGCTCGGTTGTGGATCAGCCCGTGGCATGGTTCGATTGGGCTTGGGTGGCTCGGCCCAGGTGGTGGTTGGGCTTCGGCCCATCTGGGAGGGTTCATCTCGGTTGGACTTGGAGCGGCCCAGATCTCCGAGTGGATAAGGCACCGGTTCGGGCGGCGGTTGGAGCCGGGCCGACCCGTGTCGGTTCGGATCGGATGGGTGTGTTGGTTCGCCCCGTCTGATCTGAGCCCTCCATCCAGATCTGATCCAAAGGTCCAGGATCCACCAGTCACCAATAGTGATTATTCCCTAAAGGCACCTCACCTCTTCAGAAACTATATAAACCCTCCACCAGATTGACATTTCATTCAATTAAAAACATCCAAGAGCATTAGAGAGTAATCTGAGAGAGAGAATCATCTTGTTGCATTCTTCCCTTCAAGTCCAGAAGTTCCGAGCATTAAACTTTGTTCGCCGAGTTCGTTAATTTGGAGTGCTCCTATTAACGACAGTTAAAAGTCGTTGCATCTTAGAGAAGATTGCCATTAATCCGTAAGCACCAGTGCGGGGCAAATTCTTCTTGCGGAGATTGTGTCCAACACAAGCCTCGACTAAATTTCCGTCCCCATTTTTAGTATTAGTATCTTCGTCATTTTCAAGAAAGCCTACATATTACCCAACAAGACCAAATTCTTATATTTTCTTATCAATTTGATTGTATTAGATTAATTTTTTATGATTTAATTTTCGCAAATTTTTAATTGAGTGCTACTATTCACACCCGCAAAATTGATGAATAAACCCGCAATACTAAGTTTGCCCAAAATAATTATACACTTGACACTAGCTACACCACCTCTTTTCCAATTTTATCCTTTTAAACTTATAATTATACACCCACTTAAATTAACCAAACACCCACACACCATTTGCAGTTTACTCCATTCACAAACACGCAAGAACTCAATTATCCCCATACCATTTCAACTTTTCAACCTAGTCTCTCATTCATTCTCAATTTCTCTCAACCCACTTCGTTTTCGGGGCAATTTAAGACTTTATATTGTTGAAAGGCAAATCAACAAAAGGAAGTCATACAATACTTAGGGCAAAGTCTCACTTGTGAAGGTAATGTCCAATTTAACGAAAAGTTTAAGTTTTTCTCTCAATAATTTAGTTGAATTTATGTTTCTTCATGTAAGATATCATTATTATGTATCAAAATGGTATTATTTTTTTCTAGCTATAGTTCAAACTTTTGCAAAACTTTCACAATTTCCCGATTGCCCTAATCAACCCTGGTCTACCGAATAATTATAGATGTTCGGCCAATGCTTCTCGTTCGACCAACACACGTCGACCGAACATTTTGATTATGTTCGGCTGAGCTCAATTGAACATTACTAATTTGTTCCATAAGCTATGGCCGAACATCACTATTTTGTTCCATGACTTCTGGCCGAACCGTAATTCAAGGGTTTTTGCGAAGACGGGAAAAAACACAAACAGAACGAATTTGATGGAACAATTTTGTGCCAAAATTGTGTGTTGTTTCATCTATGATTTTAAATCTTTGAACACGATTGAATTTCGGAAGAACTTTTTTTAAAAAGAGATTTTGATTTTTAATTAACTAAAAGTAATAACAATGTTGTAAGAACTTTGGGGGGAGTTTGGTTGGTGAAAATTTAATGAGTAAATGGACATTTTGACTGATGACATTTTTAAAAGAACTGTCATTACAAATTTATTCAACAATTTTACGGATGTAAATAGTAGTACTTTTTTAAATTTTGTGATTTATAATTTTTCTTAATACTCTCTCCGTCTCAAAATAGATGTCATTTTGAGAGTTAATTTTTGTCTCAAAATACTTGTTGTTTCGCTATTTTCAAAGTTTTTTTTTATTGTTGTATACCAATCGGGCAATGCTAGGGGCACAAAAGAAGTTCACAAAATTATGGATACAAAGTGAAGTGGCGATATTTTATTAGTTGCATCGATTGTGGACCTGTCACACTCTAATAAAAAACACCAATAGAATTTTGACACATCATTTTGTGGCATTTTTTTGTGACTTTATATTTATCCATGCCAATTATACTTTTAATAATGATATTGAACTATCTCTTACCTAATCATTTACTAATTACCTAGTTAGTTGAATTACTTTAGGGGTATTTAGGACTTCTTCACATGCATTAATGACATTTCTTACAAATATATGTGAAACACTCCATAACGACATCTATTTTGAGACGGATGGAGTATATGGTACATCAACAAACACTTATCAACTAGACATTATAATTGCACGGTTAGAGAATCCATCCCCACGCACTTAAGAATTGCCCACCCTTGAATATTCGTGCATGTTTTCATGTGAATGTCCTTTCTCACTATATATTTGAAACTCCCTCTTGATTAATACTCCCTCCGTATCAGAAAGATAGTCTTATGTTGATTTTTTATGGTTAACAAAAATAAACTCTGACTAAATATTAGTGTCAATTTAATAATTACAATGAAATTTTAATATTTGTTTTTATCAATCACAAATTTTAAAATTTCACTAGAATGATTAGATTGCCACTAATAATTAGTCAAAGTTCATTTTAGTTGACTATAAACAATCAAAATTAGACTATCTTTCTGGGACAGATGGAGTACATATGTCTCAAACTAATTTTCTCATTTTTTATTATTATTATTATAAAATAATTTTTAGTAATATTTTTTTAGAAATTTATTTATTTTTTAAAAAAATAAATTGTTATTGATGGTATAGTAATTGGAAGTTTTAGATTTTATTATTATAATCAATCAACCTATGATTATTAATCAAAATTTATTTGTAATAACAGTAAAAAAGATGAAAAAATTATTTTGGGATAGAAGGAGTATTTATAAGTGCATGTATAATTATTCAGGGGTTTTATTTTTATTTTTATAAAAATATTCCTTCTATTTTTTAAAATAGAAAGAGTATTTATAAGTGAGAAATTATATAAGGGGTAGTATTTTTTATTAAAATAAAAATTACTGCTCCCTCCGTCCCAGAGTAAGAGTCCCATTTTTTTCGCTGTTATCACGAAGGTATTTTGAGCAATAATTTTATGTTGATCTAATTATCCTAATGGAGATTTTAAACTTGTTATTGAAACTCCATCATATGTACTACCAATATCAATATCTAGATGTTCATTAACATAATTGAAATAACCTAAAATTATAGCTCAAAATATCTTCGTGATAACAGCGAAAAAAATGGGACTCTTACTCTGGGACGGAGGTATTTATTGTAAAACAAAAAAAAATGCGTGAATGACGTAAGCTCACCGGCCTTATTTGGCAGCTTGCTCTTTGACTTTTTCTTTCTTAAGGTTACTCAGAATAAGTCTTTAATAAAAACAAGTTAAAATTTGCACATGAATCCTGCTCTACTTCTAATGGCCTTCATGTACTAGCTAACTACCTTTTGTGTTGTTTTCTTTTTATCATTTTTCGTCAATCGAACAACTTTTTTTTTTTTTTCTTCATAAACTCATAAAACAACCGGCCAAAATTAAATATATATTTCTCTCTTTTTGATGAATATATTGACAAAATTCACACCTCAATCTTTGATTATCTTCATTAACTTCTTCATTTTTAAATTCGGTTAATACGCAGTGTACGTGTTATACATTATGTGAAAGTGTGTAACCATTATTTAGTTCGCCTTATTTAGCTAGTTGCTGTCTGAGAAAACATGTAAATTATATATTCACGAGAAATTATGGAGCGTAATGGTGTAACTCTAAATGTAACTATTTTAAACCATACTATATTTTATGTATTTCCGTCCATGCATGCATTATTTACTATGTAGTTTGGCAAAAATACCCTTGACGAAAAGACATGCGCATTGCACATGTCAACCTTCCATCCAATAAAATAACGGAATTAGGATGGTGGGATAAATACGTGCAAAAGCAAAATGCAACGTACATGTAAAAAAAAAAAAAAAAAAAAATGTAAAAAAGAAGCTTAGGGACTACTTGTGTGATTTGAACAAAGTACATGGACTAGCATGTATTTGACCCAATTTTATAATTTCACAAAATAATATTTATTGATTAAAACTTAGTTTTGAAACAAACATGTGGGTCCCAAATATTTGTTTAATTTATTTCCCTCTGCTTCTTCCTTGATCAACATTCTCTCTCTCAGAATTAATTTCCCATGAAATAAATCCCTGGAATTCCAACCACATAGTCCATTGGTTTCATTGATCCCATACAGCTCATTTCCCAGTTACATGTACTTACAAATTCAATTACTACCATAAGATTAGGCTGTCTAAATCGAGTCCAGATCTCCTGTTCCTGTGCCCTCCATATGCCCCTCCCTGTGCCCCTCTAATCTAGACCGTTTATGTTGATATTGTAAACGGTCCAGATTAAAGGGGCACAAGGAAGGGCACATGGAGGGGCACAGGAGATCTCCTCTCGTCTAAATCTTCAGGATTACCATTAATTAATTTGCATTATAGTTATGATCAAGATCCACAACCATAATTGGTCCCTTTTGAACTTTATTATGAATTTTAGTAATACTCACTCCGTCTCAATATACTTGTAGTTTTAGGATTTTCACACAAATTAAGAAAAGCAGTCAATGCATGTCTAATGGACTAAATTACCCTTGAAATATTACAAGTACCAAGACAATTAAATACTTTTACAATGACAACTACCATCATAAATAAGGGTATATTTGACAAACAATGTCTAGATAAAAGCAAAGCTGTAAATATTTTGGGACAAATTTCAACCCCTTAAACTACATAACTACATGTATTTTGGGACGGATGGAGTAGTATAATTTATAAATTCACCCCTACTAGTGCAGGTTGTAATTCAATGTTATATGAAGTACTCCCTCTGTCTCAAAATAAATGTCGTTTTATACACTTTCACACATATTAAGAAATGCAATTAATGTATGTGAAAATGTCATATATACCCCTAAAGTAATCCAACTACCTAGACTATTAAATACTTGTGCAAGAGATAATTCATTATCATTAATAAGGGTAGAATTGGTATACAACAATACATAAGCCTTGAAAATTGTAAAACGACAAGTATTTTGAGACAAAAATTAACTCCCAAAACGACATCTAATTTGAGACGGAGGGAGTAGGTACGATAAATAATCCACCTGTTTGGTATCTTTCTTATCTTGGTCAAATTCATTGGAGTATTTAAATCTTCTTTCCTGAAAAGAGCAAAAATTAAAATCTACTTTTGCTTTTCTTCTTCTAAAAGTAGTATTTACCTATTCTAACAAATGTTCAAAAAAAAAAAAAAAAAAGCGTTTCATTTAACAAAGCACAAATCTAATATTAGACGAGTACGTTTTTAGGGAAACTAGTTTCTCTCTATAAGTTATAAAAAATCCACTTTTTAATATTAGTATTATCCTTAAACCCTAAACTTTTAAACCCTATAAAAACATAATTTTTTATAGGGTTAATTGCAGTTTAGGGCTTGAACTCAGCATAGTGTTCCCCAAGGAGGGCTCCAACAAATTATTTCTGCAGACCAGGGCTCACTGCGTCTTTTTTTTTATCAATCTGGGGCTTTTTGACGGAAATCGTTAAATATTTCGTTAAACACCCATGTGCGGTGCACGTGATCAACAGATTGCCAACTTTGAAGTTGGTATTAGTTATTAGGGGGTCAAATGTAAGAGTCTAAAAATGGGGGTCAAAATAAAAAAAAAATAGTATTTCTCTCTCAAAAATTACACCCAAACCCATTGCCATCCCCAATCCCAAATCAAACCCAGGTTCTAACCCTCTTCCTCCGGCGGCCACACCACCTACTCCGGCCGCCACCATCCCCGCCATCATTGATATGCTCCATTTAACCCATCACCACCATTAAACTCAAAGCAAAAATAATCTTCTAAAATCACATCAAAACAAATCATCTAAAATCAAATCAAAACAAACAAAATCATGAACTTCATTACTTGCCCGAATCGAAAAATCCATCAAACCCAAATGAATTTCGTAACTCCTTTCTTCTTCTGATATTTCCTATTCAAAATTTAAGCCGGTGTATGATTTTTCTTTAGTATTGGAATGCATTGGAGAGAGGACTTTGGTGGAAGAATTGCTGGAAAGGGGAAAGACAATGGTGCTGGGTGAAAGACTGGAAGTAGGAAGGATGGAGGGGGAGGGGTGGTGACCGGGGAGGAGAGTAGGAGGTGGTGGTTATGGAGGATGAAGAGTAAAGGGGATGGTGATGGTGGTGGGCGGCGGCTGTTTTGCTGGAGAAAGGAGAAGAAGGGTGAAGAAAGGGGGTGACTTTTCTGTGTAATTTTTTTGATGTAAATTAATTGTGCATAGAAGTGTTGTGTTTTGTACTCCCTCCGTCCCGGACTAAGGTTCTTAGTTTGATTTTATACAGAGAAAAAGTAAATCTTGTGAATATGAAAAAGTAAGTAAGAGAAAGTAGAAGAGATAAAGTGGGTAGAGGGTTTTTGTTGTGAAAATGACAAGTGGGTCCCATAGTCCATTTTAAGTAATAAAGCAACTAAGAACTTTAGTTTGGAACAAAAAAAAAAAAAAAGAAGTAAGAACCTTAGTCTGAGACAGAGTGAGTATTATTCATAAATTTTTATTATATTCTGCTGTTGAAGCTTTAATATATTTTATTTAAAATATTATTTTATAAAAATACACTAAAATAGTTAATGATTTAATATATTTTATTTAAAATATTATTTTATAAAAATACACTAAAATAGTTAATGATTTAAAGTAAATATTTATTTACTCTAATGATGACTACTTTATTTTATAGTATTTTAGATTCAACCCACCAAACTTAGAATTTTTCATCAAGCCCCTTAATAGCTAATACTAACTTCAAACTAACCAATCCGTTGATCACGTACACAGTACATGGGTGTTTAACGAAATTTCTAACGATTTTCGTCAAAAAACCCCAAATTGATGAAAAAAGACGTATTGAGCCCTGGTCTGCAGAAATAATTTGTTGGAGCCCTCCTTGGGGAACACTATTCTGAGTTCAGGTCTTAAACTGCAATTAACCCTTTTTTATAACTTATGGAGGAACTAGTTTCCTTCAAAAATTTATGATATTACACACACACACACACACACACATACTCCCTCCGTCTTATTTATTTTGCCACTTTCTATTTTTAATGGTTAACACAAGTGAACTTTGACCAATAATTAATGTGAATCTAATCATTGTAACGAAATTATAAAAAGTGTTATTGTTAAAGCACTTAGTGATTTATCAATAACATTTTTTAAATTTTAATTAAGATAATTAGATTGATATTAATGTTCAGCTAAAGTTTACTAATATTTATCATCAAAAATCAAAAGTAGCCAAAAAAAATATAAAATGAGGGAGTATATATAACTATTTAATAGTCCAGTATTCCATTTTGACAATTTTCATTTGGAGATTCTACTTTGTTTTTTTTTTTTTTTAGAAATGTTTATTTTTTACTCTCAATATTTATATTTCATTTTCATTTGTGTACATTAGAATATACTCAATTCATCCCAACTCAATACAGACAGTTAGTTACTTATAATTGCCACAAAAGTTAAAAAGTATGTGTATATTTATATATACTCTCTCCGTAACTGTTTAATTTATAAAAATGAGTTTGGGAACAAGAATGAAAAAAAAGTTGAAAATGTGACAGGTTGTGAGTGTAGATAGGTGGGTAGTTGTTGTGAGTATGACAAGGGAGTCCCATTATTTAAAAATATTAAAAACTTTACATTTTAAGATTTGGTAATCAAAGCGGGACAATTAAAATGACTTTTTTTATAAATTAAAATGGGACAAAGGAAATATAAATATATATATTACTCCCTCCGTCCCAGTTTATTGTTCTTACTTTCCCTTTTGGTCTGTCCCAGATTATTGTTCTTAGTTGCTTTATTAAACAGAAACAGAAATTATACAAATTACAAAACAGAAAACTGGAAAAGAAAATTGTTGTTGGGTTTGTTCGAGTCGTGTAAACCAACACTGGCCTTAAGACAAATTCGCCCCCTCACCGGTGTTGTGCTTGAGGATACGTTGGACGACTGTCTCCCAGGATACAACGGACGGACCGGACGACGACTGCACAATAGTGCCTCCGGCGAACTTCGATGTGCCTGGAAAGAGTCACCACGAGAAGAGCAGGAGGGCCAAGGAAAACGCTAAGCAAAAGGATGAGAGACTGTTCGAAAATGTGTGTAAAATGGTTGTCGAAACTCCATTTTATACTGCTCAAAATGATCCCATTAATCACACAATTAATCTAGGAATCAAAAAGTGAGCTTGTCACGCTGCATTCGTGTCCGCAGGTCGCGCACAGATGAGTCCGGTGGTCCAAGACATAAATCGACAAATTTCCAACTAAATTTGCACCACCTACGCACCCGAACGCGAGAGAGAGCCTCTAGTCTACACAATCTTAACCCATACAAATGGTCAATTGTATTTAAACTAGCTCACATTTTTATTCTAAACCAACGTGGGACAAGTTCACTTGACTTTACCCACAAATGGTTTTAGAACATTATTTCCCTCATTATCTCATTTGGGATACCCTTTTACAAGGAAGGAGCCTAGGGAATTTTTCCTTCCCTTTCCATGTGGGATAGTAACCCACTTCCCAACTTACCCATTCATTTTTTGAGCATTCCAACTCCTACCGTCCACTACATAAATTGGACACACCAATTTATTACTAACATGTAGGAGTTATTAATTAATCGACAAATGATTTTTATTTAAGAAACACGCTCAATTTCCTAAATTTCCTTCGCACATTTACACATTTTTCCAACAAATAGTTCATTTAATTATAAAAAAACCATTACTTACCTAACTTACTTTCACCCACTTGCTTCATGAATAGTGTTTTTGGACATTTATATCCTTCACTCTATACTTTTGGTTGACTCATTTCCTTTGTTTTTACCTTGGTTTCTTAATAAGCGTGCATAGTTAAACTAAAAACAATAAACTGGGACGGAAGGAGTATAAATAAAAAATATTGTGAATATGACAAGTGAGCGATTAACAAATAGAGCTCATATGAGCTGAAAAAACTGAGTTTTTTTTTAACCCGAAAAAAAAAAAACTGAGTTGAAACAGGCGGAGTATATTTATTTTCTTTGGAAAGGGTAAATGAGTAACTTATGGTGTCATAGAATAGTCAGAATATCTAAATCTGCAAGTGTGATTATTACTTTCTACCGATCTTCTAAAAGACCACCGTCCAGGCCGTTTAGGCGCTAGACGTTCATGAATCGCCTAAGTCGCGCTTAAGATATTATAACTAATTCTGAATTCTCGCCCCCGCTTAAGTCCACTTAGATCCCGTCTAAGCACTGCTGCGGCGCCTAGCGATTTTTAGAACCTTGCTTTCTACTAAAAGGAAAAAAAGGAAAGGGAAACTATATATGATTGTTGGAATTTTTATTTTTCTTTTTTCCGAGCAAACTACAATTGTTAGAATTTTTATTTTTTTTTTCCTTTTTTTACGATGTCCATGTTAGAAAATTGGGGTTAGGGTAAATTGATAATCCTGGATATTGATTGAATCGTGTACAATCCACTATCCGAATAAAGTATTTCGACCCTTTAATCCTAGGTTTCACGAAATCTTTACTGGGATAAGACAATCAAACAATCTGTATCTTAGGCCAAGAAAACAGATCAGAAACTAAGAGTATTATTAGGGTTTTTCGTAAAAACAAATGAGACCAATAATCTGTTTATAAACAGATTGGAAATTAAGAGCAGATATGACTGTTGGTTGCGAACAGTCACAAGTGTTAGCCAGCAGTCATATTGTTACCAGACTGTTGAGTCTCTAGGTTTTGGCGGATTTTGGTGGGAAAACTGGCGGGAATCAGTTGGAGTACCAACAATACCGCAAGGGGCGCTGCCCCTTGACCCCTGCTTCTTTATCGTGGTCGAAAACATATTGACTCAAAATGAGTGTGTACTTCACACTTTCCCTTACTCATATCCGAGCCTAATATGAGATCGCATTGGTCTCTAGTAAATCCAATTACATAAAATCGTTGATGACACTAAAATTACCAACAGTCCACATCAGAAGGCGGCAATGAGAGGGATTGAACCTTAGCATTCACCGAAGGTGAGGCTTGGCTTTACTACGATGGTTAGAAGTTAGAAACCAAAATCAACGTTTTTTTTTTTTTTTTTTCTAATATAGAGTTACCAATTTTAAAGTACGTAATATGACCGTAATATATTACTCATGAGAAATTATGTTTTTAATTTTTTTTTTTTTTACCAGCTCTCTCAAGAGTATCCCAAACTTTGAGCCTTGACTTTGGCCAATCCTTTGAGATATTGTTGAAAAATTTGAGGCTTTGAGCTTTAATTTTGGCTAATTCTATGAAATTTTGTCTAACCTATTGAGTGGTTAGTTGTAAATGTACTACAATTTTGCTAAATTTAAAATTGATTCGTATACTCTAAAAAAATAATTCGTAAGTATATTTAATCTTTTACAATAAAAATCTTAAACTTATTTTAATATTCCTAATAAATATCATAATTAGGTGAAAAATTGGGAAAACGTGTTTTACACTAAGTTCGCGTAAAACATTTTTTAAAAAATGGTGCGACGACATTTTTTTGTAAAAACGGAAAGTTGTTCTAAAACACACGGTGATTTTTGTAAATAACAAACGCTTATTGTAAGTGTCAGTGGTAGTGTTAAAAAGTGTCAGCCATGTACACTGGGACTTGTTAACCCTACCACAGACACTTTTGATAAGGGTCAGTATCAATGTTTATAAGTATCAATGTAATGACTGATACTTTTTAACACTAACATAATAAGTGCCAGCAGCAATATTTATAAACGTCAGTCCAAATGACTGGCACTTTGTAATATTAACACTGACATTTACGATGCGTACCATTTATTTATAAAAATGCTACCACTTGTTTTTAAAAACAAACGTCTTGCACATTTTTCCTATCCTTTTTACCATTCAATCAAAAATTAACTTTCTTTTTACAAGAAAGTACTTTGATAACATATCTCAACATCACCCTCCCTCCTCCTTTCTCCCCCTCAGCCTCACACACACAACACACACACACATTATGTGTGTAGACTGACAAGATCACATGCTAATGCAGACAGTTTTAGACCCACTCAATATAATAATCCCTCCACTCCCCACATGGAGGAGTGGCCTTCAGAATAACTGACCCACTTCTTCCCCCTCTCTTTCTTTCTCCCTCCCTCCCATCTCTTTTGTTTATTTTAGGATGATAATAAACATGTACTAGTACTCTTGTACAAGCACTCAATTTAATATTTTCTTGACAACTCTAACCCTGTCTGTCACTCCCCATCACATTTCTCTCCCACATTCATTTTTCTTCTTTCAGTAATTCTAACAAACACCTTTCCCTCCATTACCACACCCTTCTTCCCCAACCCAACATTTCCCTTCTGCAAACCAATATTATTAATCTTTACAGATATTGAAATCACAATTCAAAGGTAAACTGCTGCTTTACCTTGATTGCTTATCTTGTAATCTGTTAATGGGTATTTGGAATTTCTTGTTTCTTGAGTGGAAAATGTTGATTTTTCCTGTTTTGGGTTTCTTCTGTTTTTCTGCCCTTTGAATGGTTGTTAAACAAAATTAAAGATCAGAAAAACAGGGGATTTTGGGGAAAGTCCTAAAAAGGAGAATTTTGCTGCAACAGGAAAGTGAATGGATTTGGTGGGGGTTGTCAAAAGGGAAAATTAGTGTGTGGGCATTCATAAAGACTTGAACTTTATTGGATATTATCTGCACTTAGCTGGACTTTTGGTCTTTTAGAACATACTGGTTGTGGTTGTGGTTGATTCATTTGGTTTCTTGATTTTCAGAATCTGGATAACTAATTATGTGAATATGAATGCATTGACAATTTTTTGTAATGTATATTTTGATTGCCTATGGAGAAGATTGATACATTAGTGCTAGGCTTCTTGCCTTTGCCTCCCATAAAAATTGGATTTTGGTTTTAGTTGAAGAGAAATTTGCTAGGTCTCAAAATTCAGTTATTTTAAATTTCTCTCATCCCATTTTACTCTGGCTTTAATTGAAAATTATGTTTTATTTTCTCTGATCTAGACTATGGGAATGTGGAATTGAAGCTTATTGGTTTGTTGGAAGGATGATCAGCATTAGGATTATTGGGATTCTGGGTTGACTAATTGGGGAAGAAGTCTAATGGCTGCAAAGCTTTTGCATTCATTGACAGATGAAAACCCAGATTTGCAAAGGCATATAGGATGCATGACCGGTGTTTTCCAACTTTTCGATCGTCACCATGTTCTGTCCGGTAGACGCATTGCTGGGCACAGTCCCAAGAGGCTTCCCCCTCAGGGTAACTTCTGATTACTTATTGCTTATTTAAATGCTTTCTCTTTAAATAAGATATTTATATTAAATATATTCGGTCAGAATTTTGTTTAATTGTCATTACAAATGATATTAAGCATATATGGTTATGATCTGATAGTAGCTGATTTATTACTCTAATTATGAAATTTTCTCAAATTAGTGTCTAAACATTTCAGTGATACTGTTCTTTTTCTGCAGGCAGTTCAGAATACAATAGTGAAACTTTTGAAAGAGAGTCTAATAACATACATCACCGACCCCTTGTAATGGTAAGCAGTTTAGCCAACTCTTTTATTGATGCATAGTACTACCTCTGTCCCAAAATGAATGGCCGGATTTGCTCAAGAGCAAATCCGGCCATTCATTTTGGGACGGAGGGAATATCTGCTTTTTCACGTTTAATTGCTTGGTTAGGTTGTGTGGTTGTTTTCTTCGTACTCATCAAGATTGCTGTGCCTCGTGTTGTGAAATGGTCTTCAAACAATTACACATGGCTAAATGATCACTAAGACTGCTATGCTTCCTTCTTCCACTAAACCTCCTCCTGATACAGAGCAATAAGCGAGAAAATTCCGGAAAGTATCTGCTTTTTTCACGTTTAATTGCTCGGTTAGGTTGTATTGTTGTTTTGTTCGTACCCATCAAGATTGCAAAGATCAACTTTTGTCGTGTTTGGTAATCGATAAGATATATGCATGTGTGCCTCGTGTTATGAATGATCCTCAAGCAAGTACACATGGCGAAATGATCATTAACATCTTTGCTTTGTCATTTAAACCAAGAACTTATTTTGACCTCTTATATTTATTGAGTTTGCTTCATACCAAGAAATATTTATAGTGATTGTGTTGCAGGAAAGGAATTCAAACAAGAATATACAAGAGAAACACAGAACTTCTACCGAATCATCAAGAGCCTCTTTCTCATCATCATCCCGCTCCTCTTCTTTTTCTTCACTCGACTGCAATAAATTAGTTCAACCAGACCCTTCGTCCTTTGACCGGATTATTTTCCCTGAAACTCCTTCGAGAGACTCAGCAATGAGCCAATCGGGTGCATCACCACGACTGGGAAGGCAAAGCCTTGATCTTCGTGATGTTGTGAAGGACTCCATGTACAGAGAATTTCGAGGGGTATCCCCTAAAACAACAACCAAAGAGGCAACAGACCCTCTTGTGAGGCATAGGGATTCCCCAAGGTCTATGCAGCAGTCAAAAGTCAATGAGGGTGCTTACAGTATGGGCCTGGGCCTTGGCCTCGATTCAAAGCAAAATATGTCTGCTGATCTCAAGGAGTCGGTGAGAGCCCTTGCTAAGCTTCGAGAAGCACCTTGGTATTTTGATGAACCTAGGGAGCTTTCAAGATCAAAGTCATTCCAATTGAAAGAAGGGTCTTCACTTTCAACTTCAAAAGACGCTCCTCGGTTTTCTTACGATGGGAGGGAAGTGAATCGTTTATCCTTGGATTCACTGGACAATTCAAAACCGTCTCTCAAGAATAAAGAGCTACCAAGACTTTCATTGGACAGTAGAGAGAGCTCAATGCGTGGTCACTACTTTGACAAAAAATCCAACTTCCTTCCAAGAAATGCAAACAGGGATGCTGGAAATTCTTCTGATGAGGTCATGAATCTCCAGAAAACATCAGGCACACCGAGTCGACCCAGTGTTGTAGCAAAGCTAATGGGCTTGGATACTTTACCAGATTCTTCCTCGGGCAGTGACATTAAAATGGGCTCAGGTATGGGTTTAATTACAAGTCGCCCACCTGAAGATTTTGATTCCTACCCGAGGTCTTTGAAAACAACTGAACATCGCGTGCCTATTCGATTGCCTAGTCCCTCAAGAAGCACGTTGAAGGAACCGAAATCGCCTCGCTGGAAAAATCCTGATACAATAGTCATGAAACCCATCTCTAAATTTCCCATGGATCCAGAACCATGGAGACAGGTTGATGGGCCCCGTACCTCTCAAAAACCAGCTTCTCGAAAACCTCAAGCGAAGGCACATAGCCCCTTTCCTTCTGTTTATAGTGAGATTGAGAAAAGATTGAAGCATCTTGAGTTTACACAATCTGGAAAGGATCTCAGAGCTCTTAAACAGATACTTGAAGCAATGCAAGTAAAGGGGCTTCTTGAAACAGGAAATGAAGCACAAGATTCACATTTTTTTACTCAGAACAACGACCAAGATCAGAGATATTCAAATTTCACTTCGAATAAGGTACATGGGAGTCAAAGTCAAATTATCTTTTCTGCGAACAGGGGATCGACTTCTTCAAAAGCCTTTGATTCCCCAATTGTCATCATGAAACCATCAAAGCTTGCTGATAAATCTGCTAATGGCGCTTCTTCAGTAATCCAACTCGACAGCAGAAGGGTTTTGTCAGTCGGTAGCAAGACAGTTAAAGATCAGATTCCTAAAAGTAGTCGCATGGACAATGCTGTTAATACCACTAGTAACAAAACAAGTGCAAGAAGTGTGAAGCCTGTACAAATTTCAACAAGGCAGCAACAATTGTCCAAAGTAAGTGTTACAAGCCCCGCAAAGAGCTCGGGTTCTATTAGCCCGCGGCTGCAACAGAGGAAACTTGAGGTGGAGAAGCGATCTCGACCGCCAACACCACCATCTGATTCGATCAAATCAAGTAAACAGACAAGCAAGCAGCAGGTAGAGTCGAATTCCCCTGGGGGAGGAGACGACCAAAATATTCTAACTACCACCAAGGTGATGATGTGGCGCTTCAATCTGATTCTGAAAGATATGGCGAAACCATTGGCAGCCCTTGTCTATCAACCAAAGGGGGTTCAAGTTCTCCTATGTCAAAACCGAAGGCAGGTTATATTGACCCAATCTCTGTTCATTAAATTTTTAATTATTTTAGTAAATTAAGGTCATTAATTTGATGTTATTCTTTCAGAAATCAACTTCGATACAGGATGAATCCTTTGGCGGAGTCTCTATTGGTGGACAAGAATATCCCAGCCCTGTCTCTGTGCTTGATGGTGTAGTATTTATTGATGATTCACCCTCGCCTGTGAAGCAAGTGCCGAAGACCCCAAAAGGTATTGCTTTCCTGTTACTCCCTCTGTTCCTAAATGAATGTTCATTTTCAAGAAATTCTTGTCCCAAAATGAATGTCATTTTTGGAAAAAACTTTGTCCCTAAATGTTTTTCACTAGTCTCTTTATACTTGCAAAACGGAACGTTTGGAAAGAGGATTACTAGAATATATGAATCTTTGCCGCTAAATAGGGTGCCCCTTAAAATAAAATTTGGACATTCATTTAGGGACGGAGGGAGTATAATATTATCGCGATACTGCTGTTATCTCCTCCCGAAGATGAGTGCTTGCGATCATGAACCAAAAGTGCCACAAAATCTTGGGAGGAAGGGAGTAAATTGTGTTACTGTACTGTGGTGTGGTCATTGCATTCTTGGTACCATTTTTTTATATTTTTTTTTTGTATTGAACAGATAACATGACTCAAAATTCTTGTGACAAGACTTCTAAAGAGAAAGGGGAAGTAGAAGATGATGATACATTATCGAGCACAATTGGATCCGGTGTAAAATCTGAGATAAACCGAAAGAAATTACAAAACATTGATAATCTGGTCCAGAAGCTTACAAGACTCAACTCTTGCCACGATGAAGCCCGCACGGACTACATTGCATCTCTCTGTGATAACACAAACCCCGACCACAGATACATTTCCGAGATATTATTAGCTTCAGGTCTCCTCTTAAGAGACCTTGGTTCGAGCCTGACAACTTTTCAGTTCCACCCATCGGGCCACCCCATCAACCCTGAACTATTTTTGGTCTTGGAACAAACCAAGTCGAGCAGTTTACTAAAGGAAGACGGACAGAGGAAGCCTGATAAAGGAAAATTTCACAGGAAGCTTATATTTGATACTGTTAACGAGCTTCTTGTTGGAAAGTTGCCTTCGGTTGGACCCACACAAGAGCCATGGTTGAGGCCGAGCAAACTTGCAAGAAAGCCATTGAATGGGCAGAAGCTTTTGAGAGATTTGTGTACAGAGATAGAAGAGCTACAAGCGAAGAAACCAGAATGCAGGACGGAAGAGGAGGAGGTGGAGGATGATGATGATGATGGTTTGAAAAGTATCTTGTTGGAGGATGTGACACGACGTTCAGAAAGTTGGACAGATTTTCAAAGTGAGATACCGGGTATGGTTTTGGAGGTTGAGAGATTGATCTTTAAAGATTTGGTTAACGAGATTGTGATGGATGAGTCTTCTGGTTTGAGAGGAAAGCAGCAGCAGGCTAGTAGAAGATGCAGACAGCTTTTCGTGAAGTAGAAAGTTTTTTTTTTTCGTTTTAAACCCTGATCTCGATTTTCTTTTTATATTTTATCTTTTTAAGTTTATGTTCATATCCTTGTTTCTCTTTGTGATCCTTAATAGTTTGAAGCAAGTGATTAAGAAGTTATGGATGAACACACAGTGTGTGTGTGTGTGTTGTCTAGATTGTAAAGGAAACCCATCATCCTGAAGTGAAAATGAGTTGGAATCTGTTATATGTAGAGGCCTTCTGGTTCTGGAGTTCCATTAAGGGCTAATTGCAAATTAGTAACCTGAGTTTGTATCACTTTTGCAATCCCCAACCTAAAAGTTTAATTTTGCAAATCAGTCACCTGAGTTTGTCAATTTGTTGCAATGTGGTGAATAAATTAACTTTTCGTTAAATTTTTGACGGACCTAAACACATGTACCTTGCACATGACCTTTTAAAAGGGAAATCTTGAGAACTATTTTCGATATGGTCAGTAACTTGTATAGTAGCTTTCAGGAATTGACAAGATTGCCTTTTTAAAAGGTCATGTGCAAGGCACATGTGTTTAAATCTGTCAAAAAACTAACTAAAAGTTAGTTTATTCACCACATTGCAACAAATTGACAAACTCAGGTGACTGATTTGCAAAATTAAACTCTTAGGTTGGGGATTGCAAAAGTAAGACAAACTCAGGTTACCAATATGCAATAAGCCCTTGTATTAATTCACCTGTGTTTGGTTTGTGGTTTCATTTTTGATGATAAATGTTGATATTGAGCAAGTAACCTGTCTAATATTCCCGGAAAAGATAGTCTCATTTTGATTTTTTATGTTCAACAAAAATAAACTTTGACCAAACATTGGTGTCAATCTAATCATCACAATAAAATTCTAAAATGTGTTATTGATAAATCATTTAATGATTAATCAATTACAACTTTTAGAATTTCACTAGAATGATTAGATAAACACTAATGTTTGGTCAAAGTTCCTTTTTTATTGATCATAAAAAATCAAAATGAGACTATCTTTTTGGAACAGAGGGAGTATATTCCACAAGAATAAGTATTATTCTTTTAAAGAACAAAAAACAATGAAGCTTCCATAGCATAGTGGTATTGCGTTCGCTTCGTAAGCGAAAGGTCGCGAGTTCGATCCTCGCTGGGAGCTGTTTTTGATTTCTTTTATTTGTGAACGTGACCTACCTAACTTTCTCACTCTCACTCCTTTTAATTATCTCCTTTCCTTTTCAGACCCTCCCTTTTCCTTATTTTTGCTATCTTTTATAAATTCAAAATTGGACCAAATATACACTCCTCAAACTTTTAACTTGTCACTCAATCTTCAGCTCTTTATTTAGACCTTGATTTAAGCTTAATTAATTAATTAATGATGTACTAGAGCTAGCAGGAATTAGACATGCCCCAACGGTTCCGGTTCCCGGTTACCGGAAAAGCCAGAACCGTAATCGAAACGTCCTAATCCGGTTCCCGGTTCTATCCAGCGGTTCCGGTTCCAACGGTTCCTGCTAATTAACTCCTTTTTTTGTAGTTTTACTCCGGGACGGAGGGAGTATAAAACTAACTGATTTGAATTTTTATTTTTTTTTAGCCAAATTAAGTTTAGTTGGTTAGTTTATATCAAGCATGTAATAAAAACTAAAAAAATATTAATTTTTTTAAAAGAGGACGGTACCCTTGTAATTTTATTAATATAATTAAAAATATTACAATCATGTAAGTGTTTTTTTTTTTTTTTTTGTTACCTGAAAATTTTCCAAAAAGAATGTCAAAATTGGTCAAACGTGACCAAAAAGATAAATACAACCGTTACTAACAGCTATATTCCTCCATGCGCCTAACGGCTATTAACGGGAAGGAAGGGGGGCAACCAATGGCTAGTTTGAATCTAGTGACCGTTGGAACCGTTCGGTTCCACGCTTCCGGTTCCGCCGGTTCCACGCTTCCATTAACCTAGACAGTATATTTGGTGTTCCAAATAATCTCCCGCCAGTTTCCCACCAAAACCCGAAAATTAAGAGACAGGCCAAACAGGAGGTGCTCGGCCGAGCAGACACTGATCAGTGAAAAGGTGCCTTTTCTGTTGACAGTCATGACTGTTGTGAATGTAACCATTGTCTCTCTTCTGCTCCAGACGAAAATCTGTTTATAAACAGATTATTTGGACTCAAACAAAAAAGAAAACACACAAATTCTCCAAGTTTTGATCTGATCTCTTTGCCTAAGAATCAGATTGCTTGATTGTCTTATCCCATACAAAGATTTCGTGTAACCTAGGCATAAAGGGTCGAAATACTTTGTTCGGAAAGTGAACATACACAATTCAATCATTATCCAAGATTATCAACAAACCCTATTTCCCCAACATAACAGGAATAAACAGGAAATCGGATTTCCACAACGGGAGTAGTTAAAAAAATGGTAGAAAAACACTTAAGGACTATCTTTTTCAAAAAGGTAATTCATTTTGGGACAAAATTTTCTTAAATATTGTCATTCATTTTGGGATAGAGGGAGTAACATATTTGAAGAATAAACCTAACATAGTAACCTAACCTGTCAGCTTTAAGTTTTTGGTTTTAGAGAATGTATGATCATTGTTAATTTAGAAATGGAAAAACCCTAATTCTGATGAATTTGGCATAGACTAGGATGAACAAGAATAGAAATTTCATCTTTGAACTAGATGATTAACTTCTTATTCTTGATAAATAAAATCTGTGTACAAGAGCCCTACTACTTGTACTACCTAGAAATTTTGGAATTAAGAAAAGTATGGTTAATACTCCCTCCGTCCCATAACATGCTAACTTCCCTTTTTAACATTTTGGGTGTCTTATTGAAAAATACTATTTTCTTAAAAAGGAAAATATATACTCCACTTTGTCACTCCTGCTCACTACAACAATTTTCCACTTACTATTCTCAACTTCACTTTCTCCCTCCTTCCCAATCACACCGCTATTTTTCCAACATCTTTCCTTTATTCCCGTTGCTAAAAACAGAAGGAAAGTTTGTTATGGGACGGAGAGATTATATTATTTCCTAGCTAAATGCCATATTAAATCAAAGCTTCAACAGTTGAACCTATTATCACAAAGTAAAAATACAAACATCATATAGTACTATATCTCATATAATTACACACTATAAAAAATGTACTATGTCTCAGTCTGCACTCAACTTCTATAAACATAAAAGAAATTACAGTATTCCAATGCAAAAAAATACGAAGGTGTGGAACTTGAGCTTGTCACGAAACCATATATATCCTAATATCTATATTAACCATTGTTGAAGAATATATTATGTGCATATATATCAATGAAGATATACTGAAATAAATGGTAACAAGAGAGAGTTTTACCACCAAGCGCCTAGATAACCTGGTAATTAAGGGATGTTCTAGCTTAACCAGCTTTTACCTTTGTTCAAATGCCTATCATCGGTGTTCTTAAAATGCTCCTTGGAATTCAAATTTGATGGAATTGATTTGTCTTGAGAATCATTCATATGAAGAGATGGCCCGAAAGGATTTGAAAGTAGGTGTTGTGAACCTGAGCTTAATAATTGGAAGTGACCAACCTGTCTAGGATCATAAGCCTCTCCCAAATTAGCCATATGTGGAGGCAACTGAGGAAAAAGTTCTGGTGGTGTTGTCGCATTTGGTGGGCTGAAGAAAAATTGAGACGGGGTTGGGATTGCTAAAGAAGAATTAGGCACTAATGAAAAAGGATGAGTAGTACCATTTAAAGAATCCTGTTGGGATGAAAACCCTTGGTTTCCAAATTGCGATAATGATAAGCTTGAAGGCTCCCAATTATAGTATGGGTTGTATGAAAAGCTCGGTAAAGAAGGGTTGGCTAATGGGAAAAAGTTCAAACCTGCAGCATCATTTTCGATTTCTTTTCCTTTCATTTTCTGATCATTTCCATCACTACCCTTATCATTGATCTTGATTCCTACTTGCTTGGCGAGATCTTTCATGTACATTGCATTTGGATCGAAGAAAGGAGGGAATGAAGATGATTGGTTGGAATTCAAATCATGAGGAACTAGGGTATTTGTTTGATGGAATTGACTGAAACCTCCTTGTGGCATTTGAAGGGGAGGGAGTTTATCAATGTCATCTTTCGTGTTATCAATAAGCCAATCTACAACCTTACTTGGCTGACTAAGTCCGAGCCTATCTTGAAGATCATACAACTGGATAGCTGTGGGGACGGAGAGCCTAATTCTTCGGTCTCTTAATCCTCTTACCGTGCAAACTTTACTATGCCTATCTTTCCCTCCAAAAGAACGAGAAACACATACAATTCTTGGATTCTTGAAGCCTCCCCATTGTCTTGAACCATATGTAGTCTTTGGTATATTGCTATTGTTGTTATCACCTTCTAGCTTTGCTCGAAAATCTTTCTCTCCGTTCATCTTAATCTTACTTCTTGCATCATTTGACTGCAAAAACTAAATCTGTAAGAAAAATTAAGGGTTGTTAATACAAACTATCAAGAAGTTCTTGTGTGTTACTTAAATGGGATTCGCTTGTAAGTCCTATGGCGATCTACAACAGAAAAGTGATTCCACAATCCAAATGAAATCTATTGCCTCAAGAAATTAAGTTATAAATGATCATAAATTAATTTAGAGGATGGTTAGATTTTCTTGAATCTGTCTTACCTTCAAGATCTGCTGATGACATAAATGGGAAACTAGGTTAATTTATCGAGTTGTGGATTCGTCTACACATACAAATAAGTGGTAATTAATACTATGAAATTCCTTCAAGAGTACTTACTAGAGATCTCAACAGTGTTATACAGGCCGGTTATATATATATATATATATATATATATATATCAATCAGAGAAGTACCAACAGTTTTGACCTAATTTTGATGGATAAGAATCCAGAAAATCTCCTAAATGATTTTCTCAAGGAAATAATTATAGCTCCTGTTAATCTTGTGGTGGATTTGACCTAAAATAAACCATTCAAGAATTTCCTTTTATAGAAAGCACAACATATATAGCAATATTAGCTAGGTTTTCTTTCTTAAGCTGAAATATGGAAATGAAAGATGCAGAAGAGTAGAGAAACTCAAACATGGTGAAACTGATTAGAAAAAACTCACAAATTCTCAAGCAAAGAAGATGCAAACATGAACTCACTTTGGGTTTCGTCTTCTTCAATTTGCAGCTGAATCCAACTGACAATTCTGAAAAGAATTTGATACAAAAATGTTTAAACTCATTTATAGCCAATAGACCAACACGATATATTGGAATCTTACCACGCCATGTTGCACGCGAAAGATGAAAAAGAAAAAGGAAAGGCGAGTTTGCGACCATGTGGCATCTATTTCAACCGACACGTAAATTCAATAGGATTATATGCTCAAATTAGACATCAATCTCAAACTACACACACTGAACAATCATCGGGCTAATGAAGAAAATTTTGGCAGGGTCTTTTCCGTGCATTAATCATTTTTAAGTAATTATCAGCAGGCATATGATAAATGGCTCATAATAGATAAAGGAAGTCAGTTTAAATTTCCAAAAATGGGACCATTCTAACCCCCCCCCCCCCCCCCCAAATTCCAATTTGTAGAGAAAAAGAAGGGTTAGTGCTTTATTGACAACTGCATATAGCTTTATTCAGTGAATTCTAGAGCATGTATTAAATCAAGTATGCATGCCTAGCGCGCCATACCTAAAAAACAAAAGAAAAAAGAAAAAAGTATGCATGCCTATAGTACTAGAGTTTAATGAAAGAGATTGTTTTTCAGCCATTCATAAGAAGTAAATATGGCATTTTTGTTGTAGAAGTAGACTTTGGATATATATATATAGGGTCTCCTATGAGAACTATATCGTGAGAACCTAGAATTGGATACATTAGGTAACTAATGTATCAAATGGTTCACTTGGATACATTACTTGACTTGGATACATCAATGGATACATACTTGATACATTAAACTAAAACAATCCAATGTACTTGGATACATTAGGTACCATAATTATTTAATGTAATATTTCGTAATACTTTATATTATGAAAGCACACGTCCAGATATTCAAAACAAACTATAAAATAGCTATGTTAAAACATATGCTCACTACTAAATAATCTGAAATGGTAAAATTGTAAATCACTATACTATAGGATATTGAAATGGATTTATTAAGAATAATATTTCGTTCTTGGAGATAAGTGGAAATAGTGATTAAATCAAGGAGCGTGAAATGTTTTAGGGTGACAATTATAAGAAATATTGATAGATGAAATGAAGATCCTCCCTCCGTCCCATACTTATTGCTACTAAATGGGAATGCACGGGGATTAAGAAAATATGTTGGAAAAGTAAGTATTGTGAGTGGGTAGGAGAGAGAAAATAAGTTAGTGGATAGTTGTTTTAAGTGGATAGGAGAGAGAAAAGTAAACATTTTAGGTAAGTAGCAATAAGTATGGAACGCCCAAAATGGAAATAAGTAGCGATAAGTATGGGACGGAGAGAGTATTAATTAGCAATGATAGTAACAAAAGGAGTAAAATGGTTTAAGTTTTGAAATTACAGTAAAACAGATGTTGTGGTGTGTGAAGGGGGTGATCAGCTGGATGAGATTGTAGATAAAATTTATGGAGCCAGCTACGCGCCATATATAGATGAGGGACCAAAAATAAGTTCTTAAAAGCATTCCATTGTGGTCATACCTGATCTAGCTTACATATATATATAAATGTATACAAACTATTTATGATATTACATATATATATGATAGTAGGATACTGGACATTTTAAGATATTTGCAGTGAGATTTGCATATATAGCAAGTGGTAGTACTGATTCAATTCCCCATCCCCACAAAATTTTTATCAGTTCAGTTTTTGTACAGATTTAAGAACTCTTATTTTCTTTAAGTCTTTTCTTGAGGTATATTATTTGTAGGTTAATTCTTTCTAGGATGATAACATACAGTATTATAGAACAAAGAACTGAAGAACCATGGATTAATCTAATAAGAAATCAAAGTTGCTGACTTTGGACTTTAAACGTTGTACTATTAGAAAAGATTGAGTGGTCTGAAAAAATACAGCAGATGGGGATAAAAGAGTCGAGAGTTTTATTAAATTAAATATACATAAAAGATTGACTGCATGCATGCATTAAGTAATATCTATATCAGCAGGAAAAAAAATTAAAAAAATGAGTATGGATGCACTTAATTAGGGGTATTATATACTACCTCCGTCTCAAAATTAATGACCAAAATAATTTCAAAAATTTCTATTAGGAGCAAATTTGAATCTTTTTAACATTCAATTTATTTTGGGACAGAAGGAGTACTTCGTATCTCTTAAGACATGGACAGATGTATAGCACATTCTCTCCCTCATCCCCCCCCCCCCTCTCTCTCTCTCTCTCTATACACACACAAGCAAGTGCTCCCTCTGTTCAAAAATAATTCATTGTACTAAAAAGTTATTCTCATTTTATAATTTGAGCAAATGCATAACAAAACATAAAAGTAAAGCAAGTGTTGATTTTCTTAAAAAAAAAAAAAATACGCTGGAAAAATCATTTTGGAACAGAGGGATAGGGAGTATAAGTATAGTATATGCATCATGTGAGTAGTTGTGTAACAAAAGGCATATTTATGTGTGGTATGAAAGCAGCAGGTAATGCAATGCAGTACTGATAACAAATTGAATTATACAGTAATTAAAATGGTCCCTAAAATTCCAAACACTGCTGCACTGCACTGCACTCCACCTTCTTCTTCTACTTTTCTGACACCCGAAAATTATACATACTGTATACTCTCACTCTCATAGGCGTAGCTAGGAAGGGGGTAAGGGGGCAATTGCCCCCATTGGTTTGAACAAATTTTTTTTACTAGTGCAAAATTTTCAAAATTATGGGGGTTTAGTGTAATTTTTTATAACTTACCCCCCTTGATTTAAAGGAAAAAAATACATTAGGATTCATTTTGGCTCCATTATTGATTAAACTAGTCAGTGGCGAAGCCAGGATTTTCCGAAAAGGGGGGCTCAAAGTTGCTTGGGGATAAGTATTACTGTTGAGTTTACAAATTTAGTATACAAGGGGGTCGAATAGTGCAATTTTTTCTCAAATTTAAGGGGGTCAAAATGAATAAATTCATCAATTTTTTGTAGTAAATGTCATTTTCTAAAATTTTGAAGGTACTAAAATTGACACATTTAAAAATTGAATGACCCCCTTCCCTTTAACCTAGTCTCGCCACTGAAACTAGTGTAACATCCGTGCTTTGTACTACGGGTGTTTTCTTTTTGTAAGTGGATATTTATAATTACTCCCTATGTCCCATAACAATGTGGACAATTTGATTTTTTTGGTCAATCGAGTCGATTTTTTACTATAATTTTATGAATATATAAATATATCTATGCAATTCAAAAAAAATTATTGATAGTAATTCTAATGATGAAACAATAATACTTTTTTGAATTATATAAAGATATATAGATATTCATAAAATTATGATCAAAGATTAATACAGTTGAACAAAAAAATCATTTTTTCCACATTGTGACGGAGGGAGTACTTTGTATAATTATTAGATATTTTAACTAAATATAAATAAATTTAAGGATATATATATGTATATATATATATATATATATATAAAAGACCTTTTAATAATAGTGTAAATGTTTTAGTTATTATAGTATAAAATGGATATTATAATTGTTTAATAGTAATGGTTAAGAATAATTTTATAAACTAGCGGGTAACCCGTGCTCTGCACGGGAAACCAATACTATGTCTTAAAAAATATTTTAACTATATTTAACTAATATAGTAATCATCATTTTAACTAATACTATTAATAATAAAAATTAATCTATATGATTACTATTATTATAATAACTATTATAATTAATTAATACCATTGATAGTAATAGTTAATATATATATTAATAGCAATGATTAGTCTATATAATAATAATATTAATATAATTATTATAATAAAATAATATTATTAATAATAATAGTTAATTGATATAGTAACTATTATGATTAATTAATATTAAAAATTAATAATCTAACTTATATAATAACTATTATAATTAACTAATACTAATAATAGTAATAGTTAATGTATGTGGCCTATTATAGTTAACCAATACTATTAATAGTAAAAAATAACTTATAAAGTAACTATTATGGTTAACTAATACTATTAATAGTAATAATTAACTATATAGTAACTATTATAGTTAACTAATACTATTAATAGTAATAGTTAACTAATATAGTAACTATTATAGTTAACTAATACTATTAATAGTAATATTTAACTTGTATTGTAACTAATATTGTAACTAATACTATTAATAGTAATAGTTAACTAATATAGTTAACTATAATAGTAACTATTATAGTTAACTAATACTATTAATAGTAATATTTAACTTGTATTGTAACTAATATTGTTAACTAATACTATTAATAGTATTAGTTAACTAATATAGTTAACTATAATTGTAACTATTACTAATAAGAGTAATAGTTACTATAATGGTTAACTATTATAGTTAACTATTACTACTAATAATAATAGTTACTATAATAGTTAACTATTATAGTTACCATTTTTAGTAACTATTATTATTAGCTAATAGTATTAGCTAATGAAAAGAAAATGAAAAGTCACTTATTTATTAGTATGTTGTTGATGTGGTTCTCCAAATGCAAGCTTTCTCCATTGTTTGTCCACATGTCAATACCATAGCTCTTTTGGCCAACTTTAATATATATATATATATATAGATTTTTAAAAATAGTACTCCGTTTATCCCATAATAATGTCAATTTTTAATCATGATCTATTGAGAAAATAACTTTTTAATTATAGTTAACATCATAGTAATTATGACCTTAAATAATAAATTAAAAGTTAATGGTTACCTAGGTAGTAAATTTTATCTTAAATAATAAGTTAAAAGTAATAGTTATCATATATTGTAACTAATATTAATAATAGTAGTTTCTTTTAAAAATACTAATAATAGTAATAGTTACAATATATTATAACTATTAGAATTAATTAATATAATAATAATAATAATAATAATAATAATAATAATAATAATAATAGTTATCATGTACTCCCTCCGTCCCAAAATGATCTTCGCGCGTTTGACTATTCAAACTTTTTAAGGATATGAACACTTGCTTCACTAGCCATGCTTTGTTTAAGCCTAAAATGTAAAAATGTGAAGAATTTTTTGGGACAATGAGAAATGGTTAATGAGAAGATCATTTTGGGACAGAGGGAGTATAATAATTTTTACATTTAACTAATACTATTAATAGTGATAATTATCTTATATAGTTAACTACTATTATTAATAGTAATAGTTACGATATATATATAGTAACTATTACACTTAACTCATACTATTAATAGTAACTATTACACTTAACTCATACTATTAATAGTAATAGTTATCCTATACTCTCAACCACTCATTATTCTCCACTTATTCTCTATCTTCCTCCCAACCACTCATTATTCTCCACTCATTCTCTCTCTTCCTCCCAACCACTCATTATTCTCATTTCTTAATTTTTGTGCTTCACCTTCCATGTTGCAACTTACCCGGAACGGAGAGAGTATATAGTTAACTATTATAATAAAGTAATAATAGTAATAGTAATAGTTAACCAATATATTAACTATTACTATTAATTAATACTATTAGTTAATAAATAATTAAAATGCGATGAATGATGTGGCATCACCAAAAGCAAGAGTTACCCAAAACTTGTCCACATGGCAACACCTAAGGCCTCTACATTGACTTTTAATATATATAGATTTTCTGGCTCCGCCACTGTTTTCACTCAGTCTCTCATTGATTTTTTAGGTACTTCTTACATATATTATGAAAAATTGGGGAGTTAAGGGGAAATTTGGAATAACATCGATCAATCGGCAAATGTAACATCGATCAATACCAGAACCAGACAGACATAAATCAAACCTCCATACATGAATAATGCATTAACACAGCAAGAACTTCATGTTGATCACTGTTTAATTTTCCTTTTTGTTGTTTTTAAGTTATTATGTTAGCTTAATTTCGTGGAAGAAGAAAAAAAAAACAGGGAGGTAAATGTGGTTGCCTTAAAAAAGGGGAACAATGTTGGGTCATTTTCATCTCGATCTTTTGTAACGGTGTAGGTGCAGTGCTGCAGTCTGAAAATTAAGAAGAAAAAAAAAAACCCTTTAATTATACTCCTTCTGTCCCACTCAAATTAGGACAAATTTTCCATTTTGGGTGTTCCATTCGAATTAGGACAACTCAAAAATGGAAATGTTTTATTTAATGGGACCCACATTCACACTCGCAACAACTTTTCACTCATTATTGTCTACCCCACTTTCTCTTTTCTACTTTACTTTCATACTCACAACACCTTATCCACTAACACTTTTTTCTTAATCCCCGTGCCCAATACAAAAATCCTAATTGGGGTAGGATGGAGGGAATACAAGTGTAGTATTAATGAATAGAGATGTTGCCCACTCTCTGTCACTCTTATCAGTCGTCTACTGCAACTTCTTTTATGCCTTCTTCACTTCTCTCTCTCTCTCTCTCTCTCTCTCTCTCTCTGTGTGTGCGTGTGCACATGTGTGTCATGAGCGTTATAAAGTCTGTCAAAACAAAAACAAGTTTAGTCTTTCTTGTTTTTCTTCTTCTTCTTCTTCTTCTTCTTCTATATGGCATTGCAATGCTTGTGCCTATTAGAATTGGTAGTATAGGAAGTTCACCAAACTTCATACCCTATTTTTAGTAACACGATACTCCCTCCGTCCCACCCGAAATTGGATTTTCGTAAACTTGACTTTACTTTGACCAAGTCTTTTGAAGAAAATATAATAATCCAAATAAAATTTTAAAAATTATTATTGTATCACAATTAATAATACTCTCAACAACAATTTTTTAATTTATATTAGGATAATTATTTATTATTTAAATTACATGGTCAAAGTATAAAAAAAACTATCAAAATCATGTTTCGGGGGGGACAGAGAGAGTATTTATTTTGGGACAAACTTAAATAAAAAGTAGGGTATTTATGATTTCATGTAAATGTGTTTTTTTTAAATTATTTTATTATTATTTTTTAATTTATAGCGCCTGAAAACTAGTACTCTACTCACCTCCCTCGTCCAACATGACTCTCCATTTTTGACAAAATTTGGACTTAAATTGACGGCTCATTTTTAATAACTGGTATAACACCCGTGCCGAAAAACTTGTTATAAATAATGGTTCTTACATAAAAAAAAAGTTAATAAAAATTTCATTAAAAAAATTTTAATAAATTTTTCATTAAAAAATAATACAACTATGTTTCAAGGATGCAAAACAACTAAGCGGCATTACAAATGGTTTGCAACAGTGTTTCCAAGCCAAGACTGACAGTGCCCTAAGCTAGCATGTAATCATGTTTTGAGTACAAGCCATGCCACAATGTCATTCTGCTCCGCTACAAGTCACGCCAACCTTCCCAAAACGATATACACAGCTTGTCCATAGAAAGAAGCAATCAATTCAAAACCAATGGAATTGCTGTATTTGGAAAATTCACAATCCAATTAACAAAAGAAATGATCAAATTTCATATTTTTTTCTGAGGAGATGGTAATGTTTGGAGCATCAATCAATCAAACCAAACTAACCCATGTAATACAATAATTTAGTTTATTAAGTTTCGCATCAAGGGTAAAAGCCTACTTGCTAACAACGAACCTTGTTTGCTTTGCCATTTTCAACTCCAAAAAACTATGCCCGTTACTGAACAAAAAGAGCTGGTTCTCAATGGAAACTATCATATCATGGCACCAGCACGGCACAGTATCGGCTCTGTACCGTTAGAACCCGGAACTGCAATCAATCAAACTTGAGCAAAAAAGTGATAGCAAACTTAATTATCCAGAAAATAGAATGTAGAGTTTTTACTGAACTTTCTGCGCAGAAGAGAAGCATAAATGCCTCTCAAATTGTTTTCTTGCAAACCCATCATCGAACACTATAAGAAAACTCATCCCGAGAGTGAAGAAAACTTCATCTTCAGGTGCAAGCCTGCATTCATATAGAGAAAACCATAAGCATGTGCACTTCAAATTCAGTAAGATTTGTTCTTGCTTTAGTGATTTAGCCGCACACACAACAAAAAAAAAAAAAGACGAAGAGGAAAGCAGCTAAGTATGTACAGCAAGATATTGTAGAGGAAACAATATTAATGTAATTATACTATGATACAAGCAAAATACAAACACGCAAAGCATAATCTTTTTTGAAAAAATTACTCCCTCCGTTCTAGAGTAAAAGTCCTACTTTCTATTTTGGTATGTCCCAGAGTAAGAGTTTCATTCCTAAAATGACAAGGAATCTTTATTATTCATCTCACTCATTCTTTCTCATACTTTACTTTTATACTCACAACACCAATCAACTTACTATTCCCTCTCACTCATTCTCTCTCTTACTTTACTTTTACACACTCACAACAGGGAAAAGGTTGAGAGTAAATGGATGCTTATATTTGGGGGAGATTGACAAGGCGATTCTAAAATCGTTGTAGCTAGCCATGGTAGAATAGAGAAGAAAGAGCGGCAACGAACATGGAATAAGAGAGAGGAACCATGGCAGAAGAGAGAGGGGAGGCGATGACGGCGTATATGCTTTTGGGAGGAAGGGTTAATGGATATTTATTGGGAAGTGATGCGGAAAAGAGTAGAGAGATCGGGAAGGAGAAGATCGAGAAATCAAGAAGGAGCGTCAAGATTGCCGTAAATCACACAACTTTCCAAATATTCAGGCCAATACTATTTTTTCCAAGTTTCCGTTTTTAGATGAAAGTGTTTGAGCACTTCGGCCATTATTTATATATAGATAATAATACTACCTCTATCACTCAAAGTTTATCTCATTTTGATTTTTATGGTCAACAAAATATATTTTGACTAAGCATTGGTGTCAATCGAATAATCACAATGAAATTTTCAAATTGTTATTGATAAATCACTTAGTGATTTATCTGTTACAATTGTAACACTTCATTAGAATGATTTAATCGACATCGATGCTTGGTCAAAGTTCATATATGTTGAAATATAAAGTCAAATTGGACAAACTTCCGAGATAGATGGAGTATTATCTATCATCTCTTTTATTTGGATTTTTTTTTATAAATTGATGATTTAATGTACTTCTTTGCTCAAAATGAAATTCAAAATTATTCAATAAATATACCCACTCCGTCCCAAAGTATATATCCACTCTCCCTGCAACTGGGAGAGCGGACATATACTTTGGGTGTAACGACCCGAGCCCGCAGGTCCGACCCGTTACACAATTACACACTTGGCCCAATGAATATACAAATATCTTGGGTCCACTTGGCTTAGTACAGGCCCATCCAAAAATCCAATGGGTTTTTGGGTGGGGATGTGGTAAGCCAAGTAGACCCAAGATATTTGTATATTCATTGGGCCAAGTGCGTGTACTTGTGTAACGGGTCGGACATGCGGGCTCGGGTCGTTACAAATGTATCATATAGCGGTCCCGGCTGGAAGTGTGGAGCAAAGTGTTGTGTGAACAAAGTGCACACCGCATAGTCGGTGGGAGTCACCTCTTGAATCCGTACGAGCGACCTCTTGAATCCAACACTGCCCGGGGTTCCGATCCAAGATGGTCTTGCCGGAAACGGCAAGGATCCAAGATGGGGAGATTGTGGTATCCCACATCGGTGGGGTACAATTAGTTGGAGTGGTACTTAAAGTACCACCAGTTACCAATGAATACCAATACGTTCATGGATATTTTGGTGGGCCTGTGGTAAGCCAAATGGACCAAAGATATTTGTATTCATTGGGCCGGAGTGAGTATATTTTATTGAGAGAGATAATAAAAGTAAAATAAAATCATTTATTAACAAATTTTAAAATAATAAATTATATTTATATAAATATAAATTATACACTGGACAGTGTCCAAATTTGTAGAAGATGTAATCGATCCGCCACAACCCTCAACCTTGTCACTCTAGATATTGTAACTCACCTACAGGCCCAAGATTGGCCTTTATGGATTTGGGCTACGGCTATACTTTAAATGTCTTGTGACCTTTGGTTCATCCAATTCCAACTTCTAGTTAAAAGACTGGCCTGTGGTGACAAATTTTTAATTTCGAACAAGTTACAGAAAGCCCCTGAACTACTAAATATAATCAGGTTGTACTTCCAATAATTTTACTCGCCATAAAAACCCAACAACTATCTAACCCACACATTTTACTCCAACCCGAGAAGAATTCGTTAGAAAATTAATAACTTCCGTTAATTTTAAGTAAATTACTTATATTTTTTTACCATATTAAAATATCTATATAATATATAAAAGCAAAAACATTTTCAAGCCTTCTCATTAAGCCACGTGGAATTATGACGTGGAAATCCACGTGGCATTATTCTATAGGCAAATGTATATAATACTTATTTCAGGAAATGATTTAGTTTTTTAAAACTGATCTTTTTTTTAAATCAAATATTTTCTGAGCTTAAATTACGAAAACATGATTACTTATTTTAGTAGGCTAAAGATAATGGATATCTTAAATTAAAATATTAGAAATTATAATCATTCATTAGTTGAATTTTAAGATATGTGCTAAGATAGGAAATGTGATGTAGCAGTATATCTCGGTGAAGAAAATCGAGCCACATATTTTGCAAAAATAAAAATAAAAATAAAAATGAAGGATTCTATAAATAAAGTATGTTTGATGTTTTAAATTACTAATTGATGCGGACACTAACGCGTTTGAAGTTTTTGGAGTAATTTCAGCGAGTGCGCCGAAACCGTCATAACTTTGACTCCGGATGAACCGCGGAACGCACCGCATATCAAATCGAACGTCGGAGCGAGACGGACAAAAGCCGTTATCTTTAATTTGCACGTAGATTTTGTCAACTTTGCATGCATATTCATTTTTATATGAGAATTTGTATTTTTTTGTTATTTAGTGAAAAAAAATAAAGTAATAATTAATGGTAAAAATCTACACATCTATATATATATAAAAGTAAAAACATTCAAGCCTTCTCATTAAGCCACGTGGAATTATGACGTGGAAATCCACGTGGCTTATTCTATAGGCAATGTATATAATACTTATTTCAGGAAATGATTTAGTTTTTTTAAACTGATCTTTTTTTAATCAAATATTTTCTGAGCTTAAATTACGAAAACATGATTACTTAATTTTAGTAGGCTAAAGATAATGGATATCTTAAATCAAAATATTAGAATTATAATCATAAGTTAGTTGAATTTTAAGATATGGCTAAAGATAAGAAATGTGATGTAGCAGTATATCTCGGTGAAGAAAATCGAGCCACATATTTTGCAAAAATAAAAATAAAAATGAAGGATTCTATAAATAAAGTATGTTTGATGTTTTAAATTACTAATTGATGCGGACACTAACGCGTTGAAGTTTTTGGAGTAATTTCAGCGAGTGCGCCGAAACCGTCATAACTTTTGACTCGGATGAACCGCGGAACGCACCGCATATCAAATCGAACGTCGGAGCGAGACGGACAAAAGTCGTTATCTTTAATTTGGACGTAGATGTTTTCAACTTTGCATGCATATTCATTTTATATGAGAATTTGTATTTTTTTTGTTATTTAGTGAAAAAAATTAAAGTTAATAACTAATGGTAAAAATCTACACATCTATATAATATATAAAAGCAAAACATTTCAAGCCTTCTCAATAAGCCACGTGAATTATGACGTGGAAATCCACGTGGCATTATTCTATAGGCAAATGTATATAATACTTATTTCAGGAAGATTTAGTTTTTTAAAACTGATCTTTTTTTTAAATCAAATATTTTCTGAGCTTAAATTACGAAAACATGATTACTTAATTTTAGTAGGCTAAGATAATGGATATCTTAATTAAAATATTAGAAATTATAATCATTCAGTTAGTTGAATTTTAAGATATGTGCTAAAGATAAGAAATGTGATGTCAGTATATTCGGTGAAGAAAATCGAGCCACAAAAATAAAAATGAAGGATTCTATAAATAAAGTATGTTTGATGTTTTAAATTACTAATTGATGCGGACACTAACCGTTGAAGTTTTTGGAGTAATTTCAGCGAGTGCGCCGAAACCGTCATAACTTTTGACTCGGATGAACCGCGGAACGCACCGCATATCAATCGAACGTTGGAGCGAGACGGACAAAAGTCGTTATCTTTAATTTGGACGTAGATGTTTTCACCTTTGCATGCATATTCATTTTTATATGAGAATTTGTATTTTTTTGTTATTTAGTGAAAAAAAATTAAAGTTAATAATTAATGGTAAAATCTACACATCTATATAATATATAAAAGCAAAAACATTTCAAGCCTTCTCATTAAGCCACGTGGAATTATGACGTGGAAATCCACGTGGCATTATTCTATAGGCAAATGTATATAATACTTATTTCAGGAAATTTTAGTTTTTTAAAACTGATCTTTTTTAAATCAAATATTTTCTGAGCTTAATTACGAAAACATGATTACTTAATTTAGTAGGCTAAAGATAATGGATATCTTAAATTAAAATATTAGAAATTATAATCATTCAGTTAGTTGAATTTTAAGATATGGGCTAAAGATAAGAAATGTGATGTAGCAGTATATCTCGGTGAAGAAAATCGAGCCACATATTTTGCAAAAATAAAAATAAAAATAAAAATAAAAATAAAAATAAAAATAAAATAAAAATAAAAATAAAAATAAAATAAAAATAAAAATAAAAATAAAAATAAAAATAAAAATAAAATAAAAATAAAAATAAAAATAAAAATAAAATGAAGGATTCTATAAATAAAGTATGTTTGATGTTTTAAATTACTAATTGATGCGGACACTAAGGCGTTGAAGTTTTTTGAGTAATTTCAGCGAGTGCGCCGAAACCGTCATAACTTTTGACTCCGGATGAACGGCGGAACGGACCGCATATCAAATCGAACGTCGGAGCGAGACGGACAAAAGTCGTTATCTTTAATTTGGACGTAGATGTTGTCAACTTTGCATGCATATTCATTTTTATATGAGAATTTGTATTTTTTTTGTTATTTAGTGAAAAAAAATTAAAGTTATAATTAATGGTAAAAATCTACACATCTATATAATAATAAAACTAAAACATTCAAGCCTTCTCATTAAGCCACGTGAATTATGACGTGGAAATCCACGTGGCAATTTTCTATAGGCAAATGTATATAATACTTATTTCAGGAATGAATTGTTTTTTTAAACTGATCTTTTTTTTAAATCAAATATTTTCTGAGCTTAAATTTACGAAAACATGATACTTAATTTTGTAGGCTAAAGATAATGGATATCTTAAATCAAAATATTAGAAATTATAATCATTCAGTTAGTTGAATTTTAAGATATGGGCTAAAGATAAGAAATGTGATGTAGCAGTATATCTCGGTGAAGAAATCGAGCCACATATTTTGCAAAATAAAAATAAAATAAAAATAAAAATAAAAATA